>OZ026623.1:29793736-29963736 GCA_964020975.1 Hermodice carunculata
AGTAAACAAATCATGTTCAATAAACAAATTGCTCAATTGGGTTTAGGTATTCAGCCTTAATCATTAAAAGCGAAAGTCGTGCAAGGCACAGAGCCAGGCACAGAGCCATGTACAGAGCCAGGCACAGGGCCAGGTACAGAGCCAGGCACAGAGCCGGGCACAGAGCCGGGCACAGAGCCAGGCGTTCTGCTTTCATTGCTTTATAATTCCACAAAAGAGTGTGTCACAATTTGGGATGTCAGGGAACTTGTTGGTAGCAAAATTTGTTTATGGAATTATCATCCACTGCTGCACACTTATTAGAAAAGGAACTATTTAAGCTTCCATTCTGAAAAAATAGAATCGCTTGGCAGATCAAGTCACTTCACTGCACAGGACATTTTCCCCACCGTGGATTAGAACTAACTTTATTCCATTGTATGCGAATGCTGCAAAGTTATTGAAAATATATATATATATATATATATATATATATATATATATATATATATATATATATATATATATATATATATATATATATATGTGTACATAAGTATATATAAATATATATATAAGTATATGTATAAATATATATATATATAAGTATATATATATAAGTATATATAAATATCTATATATAAGTATATGTATAAATATATATATAAGTATATATATATATATATATATATATATATATATACATATATATATATATATATATATATATATAAGAGTAATATTGCAAATCATATCTCGAGGAATTTGAGAGATTTGTACAAACCGTGATAAGCTTGTCGAGGAAGTGATACGTATGCATCACCGACTGCCCTTTTGTTTTAACCCTTTAAAATGTTGAACGATTTCCTGGTTAGAGTCAGACTGAGGTAATAGCTTTCCTCACTGCGAGTTCGGTCCAATCCAAGGCGACCAAAGCTAGTGACTTGGTACATTGCTATCATGAAATGTTTTTTGTCAAATTCTCAGTATTGTTCCCCATTAATATGGGACTGACGAAAAAGCCATACGAGGGAGTTACTCTGCATGCGAGTGGTTTGGTCAATTTGAGCAAGTAGGAGTTAATGCTAATATTTTTGGTAGGTATCATGGTGCTTTTGAAAGCGAAAAACACTATAGGGTTGTTTTTGTCCGCATTCTGAGTTGCAATGAAACAGTCTTCCCTAAGCGTATCCTTGAACTAGATGTCTCTGCTAAATACATCAATTGTCAAAGATTACTTCTTTTTACCAACAAAAGAAGGGAGGGAACGAGACAGCAAGCATTTTTTCGAATACATTGCTCAGAAGAGTTACAGGTTCAACATTGTGGGTTTTTCTTTTTGCTTGCAGATGGAATTACCGGCGTAGTTGGCAAGATTGGACTTTGCATTTCAATTGGTCACAAGTATTATTTCCGCACTGGTGTGGAGAGGTGCTATGGGTTGATGATGAATAATCCAAATGTTGTCTCAACCTCTTTCTACACGGCTGGATATTATCTTGGGACTTGTTATGTGCACTTCGAAGCGTGTTCACAATATTTTAGCAGCGGTACCAGTTATAAAAGAATTACATTTTTTAAAAAAGGTAAGTGCATTTTACATATCAATTCTTGTAATTATGCCATTTAAAAATGTTCACTGTTCCTTTTCTAGAATATGATTCTAGAGGGTCATTATATGTGTCGCACATTATTTTAATCGAAGGCCAGTTCTACATTTCTTGGTGTCTCATACACTGAAGTGTTTGCATGTGGAGTAGACCAATTTTTACTGCAGAAAATCGTTTTAATTTTACTATGACAAAATCGAAAATAAAAAAGCCTTTTGATTTTTTATTAAACAGGTAAGGTTTTCGATCATTAAGTACGTACACATGTTATAATATGATTGATATGAAAGCCAGTACGATAAGTTATGGTAAAAATCTATGATGCGACAACAAAGAACTTAAATCTCTCTTAATACTTCCGGAAATCAAATTTCTTGTTTTATGGAACTGGGGATATATTGCAACGGGTTCTCTTTTCAGCACGATGCATTCTTTTAAGGTTCAAAGGAACAGCATACTAATACAACATACTACTCTCTCACGAATCTATATGTATAGAAATATGAATTTATTATCAGAGTGAAAAAGCACACGCAACACAAATTCGTAAAGGTCACACTCTCGAATTGTGTACTAATCACAGGACCATCTCATTATGAAGTGTGGGAAAAATTTGCACGTGCTGTATTAAAACATTTTCAATACTTTACATTGCCGCTGCGCATTGTTTGAAAAATACTCAGGATTCATACACCGACATGGAATGGTCAACCGTTTATTTAGCGCACCATTGTGTCACGAGTTTTCCACAGATGTCGATCTTCAGAAGCAGGTGGGCATGGCATGTTTTTGTATCCCTAAACATTTCGATAAGGTGTACCCTCCGCGTCTAAAGCAAAGTTACCAATACATGTATATGAGGTTTCCTGATTCCTTGCTCCGAATATTATGTTAATGCAAGGACTCACAGGATAATTACTCTGGGACATGTCTTATTTTTTGGCGACAATAACCCTGGCTTCTCACAAATTTTATCTCTAGGGTCCTCATTGTTTCTGGCATATGTAAACAATATTAAAGACATCGAAAGCTGTGAAATACGCCCCTTTGCCGATAACGTATCATATATCACAATAAAGATTCCACTCAGGCAACAGAGTCAGTGAACGATGGTTTAAATCATAGAATGGATAGTCAAGTTACTGTCTTGTCACTTTCAAAAGGTATAATTTTTTGTTTACCTGTTTTGCGGTTAGATTCATGAAACTTAATGGGCACCATCAAGAGTATACACCAATCTGCCTCGCGCTCGACCCACTGTGATCGTCTGCTCTGTGCAGCAAAAATGGCAGTGAAAAGGTTTGCCCACTTCACGGAGAAAGTAATCGAAGAGAGACGGAACAGAATTAGCCGGAAAAACACTGTAAAAGCAAACCTAAAAGCTATTGCAAGTTAAAACCGTCAATATCTGTCTGTTCACTGGATACAACAAAATATCCACCTGAAAAGATTTATATCCTGGCTGAATGGGATATAAATATTTTCAGGACGCATTACAACCGAAGAAAGTGAAGCTTGAAAATTATAAGCTTAACACTTTGCTTTTGGAATCAGAATTATTATTGTAAGTCATAATGGGGGAACTGCAGAGTGTTGAAACTCTGGCTACTGTCAAGAATGGCTGATAAGACGTTTCGTCTCAGTCACAATTACTGAGAAGAGCAAGATTACAAAATTACTTCAATCGGCTTGCACGGCAGCAGACAGCACCTATTTTACCCTGTAGCAGAACGACACATCAGAGAAACATGTACGGGTATGGGCTCCGAAACATATTCTGAGTAGTTACCACCTGAAGACCTTTAATTCATTTAAGCTAATACAGTCTACGTCAAAATTCTACAGAAGAGCGTGCGCATATTGGACAATAGTACTTCCATGTGTATGTAGGTTAGATAGTGACAGATGAGCCTATGGAGAGTAAAGAGTTCGGGCTGCGGAATAGGATAATGACTACAAGGAAGTGGTTCTATACTGAAAGATACAAATACAATCTGCTGAAGACAGCACCCGTGCCGCACCTGGTGAAATGTAAAGGTGAGTGAAATAATCGTGACGGTAGTAATTACATCAAAACAACATGAAAACAAATCATATTTTGACAGATGCATGCTCATGTAGCTTTACGTCATACTTCATTGCGAGCAACTACGATGGAGCACCTACAAGCCTAAATGTCACGGTCAGACCAGAGCATCCATTATACTCATTTATACTACAAAACACGAGGGTATCCATGATTATTGCTAATGAAGGGGAAAGTGTTTGTATAAATGGGGATCCATAATATTACATATATAGCAGACGATTTATGTCTGTGTGTCAACACAGACATATTGTTTTCTTTCTTTCTTTCTTTCTTTCTTTCTTTCTTTCTTTCTTTCTTTCTTTCTTTCTTTCTTTCTTTCTTTCTTTCTTTCTTTCTTTCTTTCTTTCTTTCTTTCTTTCTGTCTGTCTTTCCAGATAAATTTGTCCAACATTTCATCTGAAAAGTATTATACGTAAAAACTCCAAACTTGACACAATTATACTTCTATAGATGTATTCTAGCCTTTTTATAATTAGAGATCATACTTTTCAAATTTGTGCAAATGAGGCCCTAATTAAAGTTTTCAATCTTCAATATCTTATATACTATAGTAGATGTGGTTCTGAGGGTACAGGAGTTTGATCATAGCACGGCAAAATTAATCTCAAATGTCAGGGTCATGTCAAGGATAAAGGTCATGTCAAGGTCAAAAGCCAATTTTAGGTCAAAATGTCATTTTTAAGGTCAAGATCCACTACAGGTAGAGGTAATCTCAAGGGCAAAGGCCACTTTTGATGGTGGCTATCTTCTAGCCATCACTTGGTCAATTTTTATCCAATTTTGATCATGTTGGGCTCAAATTGTAGCTATGGTAACACTGCACATTTTGAAACTTTTAAATGTCAAAGGTCAACGTCATTTACACCTTTGAAAGTTTCACCCTGCCATAACTTGGTCAATTTCCATCCAATGCTAATCATGTTGGACTTAGATTGTGGGTATTGTAACACTGTACATTTTTGCAACTGTCAACATGTGACCTTTAAAGGTCAAGGGTCAAAGTCATTGGGCTTCGAAATTTTCATCCAGCCGTAAGCTTAATGGTAAGTTAAGTACCAAAGGACAAAAGTACCATTTAATATTTACAACTTTTGAAGGCACACAGACAGATTTGCTTTGAAGCAAATCTTCTTTTATGGTCTTTTTGTTTCTTTCCTTACGGGCAAATTTGTCCCGCATTTCATTTGAAAAGAATTAAATATAGAAACTCCAAACTTGACATGATTACACTTCCACACATGAAGTCTTGACCTTTTTGTAAAGAGGTTGAACAGTTCTGAAAAAATATGCAAATTAGGGCCATTTGAAACTTTAAATCTTGAATATCTCCAAAAATATTATAGACACGGGTAACGAGTCCAACCTGAATTAATATCCTTGTAACTTATGTTTGACCTCAAAAGGTCAAGGGTCAAAGTTGTTTGGATCTTTGAAATTTTATTCTAGCCATTACTTAATCAATTTTTATCCAATTTCGATCATGTTGGGCTTAAATTGTAGATATTGTAGCACTGCACAGTTTTGTAGTTTACATGTGACCTCTTAAGGTCAAAGATCTAGGTCATATGTACCTTTGAAATTTTCACATAGCCCTAACTCAGTCTGATTTTATCCAATTTTGATCATGTTAGGCTCAAATTGTAGCTATTGTGACACTAAACCTTTTTTGTCATTTGCATGTGACCTCTAAAAGTCAAAGATCTAGGTTATATGGACCTTTGAAATTTTCATCTCACTGTACCTCTGTCAATTTTATTCAAATTTGATCATGTTGGGCTCAAACTGTAGCTATTGTAACACTGAACAGTTTAATGCAATACATGTGACCTCCAAAGGTGAAAGTTCAAGGTCAACTGGAACTTTGAAATTTTCATCCAGCCAGAATTAGGTCAATTTTTATCCAATTTTGATCATGTTGCACTCAGCTTGTAGATATTGTAACACTATATGTTTTTGTAATTTACATGCTACCTCTAAAGGTCAAAGGTCAAGGTCGTTTAGACCTTCAAAATTTTCTTCTGGCCATAATTCAATCAATGTTTATCCAATTTCAACCATGTTGGGCTCAAATTGTAGTTATTGTAGCGCTGCACATTATTATAATTTACATGTAACCTCTAAAGGCTAAGGTGAAGTTCATTTGGACCTTTGAAAATTTCTTCTATCCATAACTTGGTCAATTTTCATCCAATTTTGATCATGTTGGACTCAAATTGTAGCTATTTTAAAACTGCAAATTTTTAATCTACATGTAATCTCTAAAGGACAAAGGTCAAGGTCATTCGGACCCTTGAAATTTTCATCCAGTCATTACTCAGTTAGTTTCCATCCAATTTTAACCACTTGGACTCAAATGGTAGGTATTGCAACACTGTACATTTTTGTAATTAACATATAACCTTCAAAGGTTAAGGTCATTCAGACTTTTGAAAGTTTTATCTAGCCGTAGCTTGGTCAATTTATATCTGATTTGGTTCATGTCGGGCTTAAATCAAACTTCCATGCATAAAGTTTTTGTAAAGAGGTTTAACTATTTTGAAAATTATGCAAAGTAGTGCCATTTGAAAATTTAATCTTGAATATCTCCAAAACCTTTATAGATACAGGTAACCAATCCAACTTCAATTCATAGGTATTGTAACACTGTACATGTTTGTAACTTACATGTGACCTCTAAAGGTCAAAGGTCAACGTCATTTGGACTTTTGGAAGTTTCATCCAGCCATAACTTGGGCAATTTCCATCCAATTCTAATCATACTGGACTCAAAGGTATTGCAACACTGCACATTGTTTGTGAGAACATGTAACCTCAAAAGGGCAAAGGTCAATGTCGTTTGGCTTTTTGAAAGTTTCATCTTGCCACAACTTGGTCAATTTTTATCCGATTTGGTTCATGTTGGGCTTAAATTGTCAGTATTGTAACTCTGTGCAATTTACATGTGACCTATAAAGGTTAAAGGTCAATGGACTGTAAAATTTGCATCCAGCCATAATCTTTATGTGATATGAAGTACCAAACAATTAAAGTTGTAGCATTTAACATTAGTTACTTTTGAAGGCACACAGATTTGCTTTGAAGCAAATCTTCTTTTCTATTTTTACTTGATTCATCACCACAATCTGAAGCACTACCTTTTTCTGCGACATTTCATATTTCGTCTCATGGATTCAATTATTATCAACGAATCTCTACACTGTCGGAAACTTAAATCCGTGCGGACTTAAGATTGATACGAATAACATACTACCAGGACTCATGAATTCTCTAAGTGCCACGTATTGACTGAGTCAACAGCTTTGCTCAATGCACTTTACCTCATTCCGTACCAGTCCCTGATTTTTCCGTATGTTTACCTGGATTTAAGACGACAATTCCATATCTAAATTCTTCATGAAAAGAGCTTTCATTCAAGTACCAACATGCCTATAGTCTTACGTCAGCGGTTCTAGCACTGCCTGGCAAGTCATGCTGTAGCTACCGCAAGGGCAGTTGCAGCATGACTTCCCAGCTAGTGCTAGAACGACTGACCAAGGCCTGTGATCATAGTATGGAATGAGTTAAGAATACCAAGGACTGCTGCTAACCTGGATAATTCTTATGATCTCTGCTACTATAAGCATGTTGGTAATTGTATGAATGTCGGTTTACAAAAAATATGAATCATCTTGTCAATTCGGGACATTTCGACTGTTGAAATTGGAAATGGAAGAAAAAAAGGGTCACGTGCATGTGCAACAGTTCCTCTCTTACGAGACCCCTCTCGTGAAAAGCCAAGCTTTTAAAGAGGCCATCCACCTCATTAGGCTACAATGTCATTGCCGATGAGGTGAACCACTTTGAATAAACGATTAGGCTTATTGGTACCACAATTGTTTTCATTTTACTGTCGGATGTGATATGCTTTTTTAATTTGGGGAGGGTTAAGGGGGACCCCTGGTACGCTGGCACAAGGAATAATTTTGTTCTAGTACAAGGCACGGAAAATAAGAAAGTGTCAAATAATGGTTAGCACGAACTACGGAAATTTAAAATGGCTTCCAGTACGTAAGAACAGCAAATACAAATTCCCAGTGCCTCAGCAAGAAAACCCCTTATCCCTCCTAATTTTTACAATTATTCACCTTTCGTTCTTTCAGACTAAACTAAACAGGAAACATTTTGCGTCTGAAACACAACAGTCACCGGAAGAAATGGTTTTACAAAGCAGAGGCAGTGATAGAGTGGATTGTTACACTGTGCAACGTAACGGAGAACTGCGAAGTGTTCCTGGCTCAAAATACACAGAGAATGCCGTCGTTACAGACAATGAACACACTGGAAAAACACACCCAAGCGTATGAGTGTTAGCAGACCTGAACAAAAAAAAAAAAAAAAAAAAAAAAAAAAAATCCATTCTGGAAGAAGGTAGTTCAATATATATATTAGAGCACGATAGCATGTTGAGCCAAGCTGTAAGGATTGTAATCAAACAGGACAGAATCAGAGATATCACATTCGCCACAGAGACATCACAGCCACAAGAGAGAAGTTGCTTGGGTTGTTGTATTGTTTCGTGCCTGGAGTTTTTAAGGCTTATCTGACTTCGGATGTAAATGAAGCACTCCAGCCTAAAGATAAATCATGAGCTTATCGGCGTTCAGATTCGGTTCGAAGTTTGGTATCTGGGCTCAATAAGGATGACTCAAAGCGTCACTCCAGTTTGTAGGTTCAACAATCAATAAATATATATATTTCAGTTCTCAGGCTGGTCTTCTTGTCCCACTATATCGCCCAGTACAAATGCGCTAAATGGTCTCTTAAACCGTGTCTCGAGTGATTTTGAGGCTCCCGTTTTATATGTAAAATCTGGTTTTCCCAGGGATTTCCTTCGAATTAGTTTCAAGATCTTTGTTTAGTTCACTTGACACCATGAAGCAGCAGTTGGGTTTAATCTGGATGTGAGCCTTTGCATCTAGATAGTGCACTACCTATGATTTTATGTTGGCTCCCCATACTGGGATTCTCTGACTGTACAAGAAATAACATTTCTTTTACAGGAAGTAACTTTTCTGGCAGTACAGAAAGTTCAACTTAACCTTCCCTCTATATTTTAACATGTTAATATACATTTAATCTTCAGGACTTCTTCAATAGCATCCTAACATCATATTTCCATTTAATTAAATAAGTCCCGAAATATACGCACTTTTCTATAGGTACTAGTTCATACCCTCATTAATCATATTTGACAGATAAGCTATATCATGGACATATTTATACACAGTCAGTTTGATTACATTCTGAATTTTCTTACAATTGTCCTGTTAAATTCTATGGGAAGACCAGTTTTAAGTATAAATATACAAAATTCCATGTGCTAAAATTAAATGTTCCATGGTTTTTGGGAACAAACTTCTCGGTATCGTGTTAATACCGATGTGGGCCCTGTGGGGTCAGGTGGGGCACGTGGCAAGTGGCGCTGCTAAATCCTTCTATATGTTCTTCTGCACCTCGGCGATTCTACAATACATAAGACCATAAATTGTGCCCAATAAGGCATCACACCTTCCCATGACGTAACATGGTTGTAAACCGCACTTGTGATTGGTTGCTTATGCATCCAAAGAAGATAGTCCATTATTATAACAGCATTTTCAACGTGCTGTGGCTTATTTTTTCAGCACAGTTAGCTAAAACAAGTTTTCTGCAGTACACAGTCACAACATTGGTAGTCATGAATGTGGACTCTGGGGTAGGGCAGGTGAGAACTACAATTTATATACTGAGGAGGTACAATGATATGACCCTTGGCAAAGCACAATTCACACTCTTAGATTAAACTAGCGTCCAGGCGTTGTTTCGTATTTCAATTAGAAAAAATGTTGAACTGGAATTTATTTAGAATAGAACTTGACCCGTGCTTTCGTGACATTTCAAGTGCTAAGTGCATTTGTAAGAGTTAAATTCCCTTATTTTAGACTGAAGAATGCTTGTATGTACACTACAAGTATTTATAACTGTAGCCCACTGCCATGTGCCAGGAATACACAAATCGCATTGTCACGCAAGCATGTAAACGTCCATATCTTTTGAAAAATCACTTAAATCTAAACACCTCCAGTCAAGTGGAGTACAGTATAAAACATTGTTACCTGCTTAGACCCGCTGGTAGACACTACACACTCGTAGACAGCTATTCTTTAAATTAGTCTTCCTGTACGAGATGCTAAGTAAGCTTACTACTCCTTCCCGTAATACGTTAATTCCAAATTACTGACTAACCCAAGCAGTCCCCTTAATTTCTTTCTAACTAGGCCAAATTAAACGCAGCACTGGTCTTTGCTTTAAGTCGCTTCTGTCGTCTACTATTTGCTTTTTTGGATAACCTACCCAACGAGGTCAAAGCGTCTCGAACACTTTCAATCTTCAAGGCAAAATAAACCCAGCCGTTGTTCTTGTGTCACGAAATTCCAAAATATTATGCATTTAATGATCGTTTTGCAAACAGTATTTAGCCGCAGCTGCGCCTCTCACGTTCAAACCCCATTTCACATTTTTTTTTCATGTCAACATTTTGCCCTCTGCAGCTTGCTCGTGTGACTGATTAAAGGCAGAAATATGGTATTTCATCCGGTGGTGTTTCTTTTACTAACCAGCTACACTTAAAAGTTTTTAGATGTGTTACAAATGCGCGTGCTCCGGAGGTGCACCCAAATCTGTTATTAAACACTGAATTACATATTATGTTGTGCGGAAGTACTGACATTTTTAATGAATTTAAACACCAACAAATTGTTGCAGTACTGTTGTGCATTGCTCAGGCGTTTCGTCAGCTGACAAATTCATTTATTTGATTCTTATTCACTGGCATGTCCGAATATTTGCTTATATATGCCTTTTAATAATTTATAATAAAAATATTATCAGTGGTTTGGTACCCTTTTATAAATCCAGACAGCCATTGGTAGAAAAAGAACTTCCTGTCAAATATGTATACATTCCTTATTTTCCTGAAGGTGGAAATAATTATACCAAAAACATTTTACAAGGCTATACCACTATAATTTCCTGGGTATTCCATCTTACCCCGTTTATGAATTGATATCAATGAACTACCGGTATATTTCCAATTTTTTTTATACTTTTTGATGCTAGAATAGTTTTATATAAAGAAACAAGTCCCGGTTTTAAATGTCCGGCTATTTCAACCATTTCCGTCCTAATTACATCAGAGCCAGGTTGCTTTCCATCTTAACACATTTTGTTCAAAACTTCTGATCATTCTTCAGTTCAGAAGAATGTGCTCAGGTCTGATTTAATGTCTGTGATATTACGAATACACCTCTTCCTTTGGAATGTTGCTATAGAATCAGAAACATTTGTTTTCATTACTTTGCTTCAGGTGTAAAATAAGGAGATTGAAAAGATACCTTGGAAATAATATAAAAGTCTACTGGTGTATTTTTAATGGCCGAACGTAGGTTGTTAAATTCAGTTTCATTGTAAAAATGACACTTCTATCACGTAAAGACAATACTATATATCCTGCGGCTGTCGCGTTTATACATATCCAGAGTCGCAAACAGTGCAAAGAACTATATTGTAAAAGTGCCCTTGATGTGTGTAATGTGGAAAAAATACAATCAAAGTGCTGTTAATTCATTTTGGGTGTTACCTGTAAATATTTACAAAATGGGTCAATGGCGGCACCAGACACATATCCTACCCAGATAAACATCAGATAAAGATCATTAAGTATTGGTTAGGAATTGTGAACTTATCGCTTGGAATAAGGCAGAGTCAGGTTTCAAGGTAAAGACACTTCAGTCAGCAAGATATTACAATTTAATGGATATGAAAAGTTTCGTCAGCCAAAGCGCTTGCATAGACTAAAATATTTTTCTAAAAGATTATAGAATTAGACCAATATTGCCCAGTGTTTCATTCTTTCTTGTCGTGTTATATCAATTCAAAACGGATATATTTAAAACTAAAAATGTGCGGGAACTTTAAAAAGAACAGAAGATGTTCAATTATTTGCAAATCGTTAAAGCTTCTAAACGCGGTGAAGTATTTTCAAAGTAATCACAGGTCAAGAGCAAAAACTGCACCATAAATAAATGACTCTGTCCAAATTGAATTTGTATTTATTATCAGCAAAGAGGTATTGACGAAGAAAAAAAAGATCGATATGTCCTGATACAGTGACCTTAGACGGGAATTAGGTTTTTCTCTGGATTTGACAATTTTGTCCCTTCACTTTGTGTTTGCGATGTGACGGAAGCAGGTCTATAGATATGTCCCTGATTTGTTTGTTCATCGTCTTATAATTTCCTAAGAACCTCGTATATTTTTTTTCTCATTTTATTTGTGTATACTGTATTTATGATTGTAGCTCGTAATGGCAAAAAGAGTAAAAATATTGAAATGACTATAATTTGCTGTGTTTCCTGTCTTGAACTCATCTTGCAAATGGAATATTGGTTGATGCCCAGTGCGCTTGTATGTCGGAACACTCTTTTGTTCAGCTACTCATTAGCCATTGAGCAATTGAGGTTTTGAAGAAAATGTGATACAATACAGTTTTGGCATCATAAGAGCACAGTTTCAGTTTGTCTGTCACAAACCTGCAGCGGTATGAAACTCTTCCAGAGTCCCTGCAATGCTTCCTATGTACATCTATAGGCATTTAGATCGGGTAGTTTTGCAGTATGCCTAATTACCACTTCAATGAGAACAGCAGTGAAAATGCATTATATTTGTGCCGCTTGTTCCAAATGCATCAGATTTTCTTCAATTTGATGATGTATCAGCAGTCACTAGTCCAATGTGTTCATGCTGAACTTATTTTTATGTGACTTTGTCTATATCATCTGAGCACAGGACTGTCGTAGTGACTATGTTGTTGTTAAACAGGCCAGAAAGCATTTTTTTGGGGGGGGGGGGTATTTTGTTCCTTGGGTGTTCTTGTAACATGGACTGTTCTTTTTTGTAGTGAACATCAATGACACACTGAATGTCATTGGTTGCTACAAAGACAAGGCTCCACTCGATCTTCACTACAAGGCCCTGTATAACCACCCGGCTATGGTTCCTCAGATCTGTATATCAACTTGTGCCGGTGAGGGCTACGCATACGCCGGTGTCAGGGTATGTACGTCCGTAACATACATTGTCTTAACCTTGGAGGAACCCGTCCCTCAAGTTGCTTTGTTCCTTAATCGCGGTCTCAATTTCACTTTTTTTATAAATATAAAGAGAAACTAAACAAGCCCCAAATCTGCACGCCCAAATACCGTTTACACACGATCAAGTCCGACAATCAAAAAGCAAAGTCCTATTCTATACCACCCACTAAAAGCTGTTGAGCTCTAAGTACGGAGCACGGAGCGATTGATATGCATAACATTTGAAATTTAGAAGAAAGTTTTAAAAAGTCTTAGCCCTTATATAAAATTATGTCATCTGCTGGGAGCCTGCGCATGACTTGGTTCGATGCTATTGATCCGCGGACAAGTCATTTTGCTAACTAGTGCACCATGTAACTTGTATTTTTAATACAAACATCCCGAGCTGATATATTACGGAATTAAGCGAATATGACGCTCCTTTGTGAATTTATACGATAATTTTTTTCAAAACATAAGTCAACGCCTAACTTGCATGACTAGGCCTACCAGAAAAGGAATCATTCAATCAATGTGGCATAAATACAAAGGATCCCCACACTTACCAACATCATTTTTAGGAGCTGGGTCACGTGATCATGTAACAGGCCTAAAGAGGCGAGCAGTTCGAAGAGCAAACAGACGGCGGGTCAGACTCAGAATCAGACTCAGAAATACTTTTATTTCATCAATATAATGAATGTTACAGAACGAAACCTAAACTATAACATGTAAAATGTAAATTGTAAGATGTAAAAACTGATTACTGGTGGGGAGACTTTCAATAAGGCATTGAATACCGCTATCATGGGAGCCACCCTAAAGAAATAGTTTACTGTAAGATGCACAGATTGACAATAGATGCAGACAGGTGCAGTACTATGATATTCCAGATAATTAAGTCACCGTAAGGAAATACATTGAGGAATGAAAGGCACTTTGGAATAAGAGTGATTTTGGATCATTCTAAATTGCAAACATAAGGGTTTGGCTCCGTGCATATCTCAGTAAACTTATCAATACAGTACAGTTTTGTATAAAAAGAGAAACTAGATTTACTATGAGTTGCCCTTTAATTTTAACAATATCGGGAGTGTTGTTCAATGTTTGTACTATGTCACGTCTTATGCAATTTCTTGTCCTAACTAATCTGGTTCTAGTTTAAAAGATTTTATTTTTATTTCTTGTCTGATAGCCATCAATTATGGGAATATTACTGAAGTATACTGGTAACTGCTTATTAACATATTTGTAATAAAACTTAAGTTGTTGATAAAGGAAAATGTCATTAAGAAACAAGATTTACTATGAGAATGCCCTTTACTTGCAAAATATCTGGAGTGTTGTTCAGTGGTTCTACCATATCATGTCTTATGCAATTTCGTGTCCTAACTAATCTAGTTTTTGTTTTAGAGATTTTATTTGCATTTTTTGTCTGATAGCCATGAATTAGCTTTGCTGATTTATAAGAAGATTGCTGAAGTATACTGGCACTTAAGGATAGTCATTTCCATTCAGTAATTTCCAGCAACTGTTGATTAATTTTTGCAGATACATTCCCAGCTAGATCATTAGTTTGCAACAAGTGGTGCGTGCTAAGAAGAGTTGTGTCTTCAGCATAAATTCGTGGGTGGAAAATTTCGGATATATAAGATAGATTATTTATAAGTGATTATGAACAAGTGGGATCCAGCTGAGATGTATATCTAAAGTTATACTAAGAAGATAAAGGTTGACAACATTCAACTTTTGTGTTGTCTACTAGGATCTCGGGAGTTGTGGCTACCTGTTGAGGATTTAAGAAGATCATGAACTTAGGTTTTTTAGGATTTAAGGATGGTTTATTTAATTTCATCCATTTAGTCATTTCCAACAACTCTGGATTAATTTTTGCAGATACATTCCCTGCTAGATCATCAGTTTGTAAAACGTGTAGTGTGATTAGAAGAGCTGTGTTCTCGGCAAAAATTAGTTGGTGGAAAATTTTGGATTGTAAGATAGATCTTTTATATAAATTATGAACAACAGTGGGCCAGAGATAGATCCTTGAGGCACGCCTATTGTAATATCTACCAAAAAGAACTGATAGCATCAAAATCTACATATTGTTGTCGATTCGCTAAATAATTTTCAAATAACTGTAAAGGTGTGCCTGTCATACCATAATATTTTATCTTTTCAAGTAGAATATTATGACCAGGAGTATCAAACGCTTTGGACAGATCCACAAATATACATATTGGGATAACACTTCCATCTATCTCGCTTAGAAGTCTGTCCACTAATTCAAGGCAGGCAAGTTCAGTGGAATGCCGTTCCCTGAAGCCATATTGATGATTATAGTATATATTTTTTGTTTTGAAATATTCATGAAGTTGATGGGAGATAATTTTCTCAGAGACTTTGGAAGAGCTAGGCAGTATAGAAATTGGTCTTCTCTTTTACAGAGTGGGGTAACTTTTGCTTTTTTAAGATTGTTTGGAAAGATGCCAGTGGCAAGGGACTGATTTATAATGAGTGTCAATGGCTTGATCGTTGCTGGCTTCATTATTTTTAGTAATTTGATGGATATTCCATCATAACTGCTGCTAATTTTACTTTGTAGAGAGTCGATACGTTTTCCAACAGCATCCTCTGATGCGCACTTGGAAATAAATCTGTACTTGTTTTTTGTAAATATTCTTTGAAATTAGCATTGTGTAAAGGATTCATTTGTCGAGAAAGTTTTGATCCTATTTCGGTAATAATGCGTTGAACGTATCTGCTATTTTTGATTTATCAGTAGGTTTTTCTTCATTGATTTAAAGAAATATGGAAACGTAGCTTTCATTGTGTTGTGTTTAATACCTCTTTAATAGTTTGCCATGTATTTCTCAAATCGCTTTTTTATTTATCAAAGCATGTACTATAGTAGATCTTTTTGACTTCATTTATGTTGTTACAAACAATATTTTTGTATGTACTTATGTTTGTTTTACGCTGATTATATTCTTCACATTAAGTATATGTCTTTTTTAACTGTTTATATAATTTGTCTCTATGATCAATAGAGATAATAATACCGTTCATTATCCAACCAGTTTTTTGTGTCTGTGTCTGTTAAGTTTCACCATTTTGTGAGGAAGTTTTTATCTAAAGCCTCTTTGCAAAATTGTTTCCAAAATTTTGTAGTTTCCCATCGGAGCAGCATTTGGATCTGTATCTAAAAGATATTGGCTGTACTTGTGTCATTTATAACATCATTCTTAGAATTTGATCGGCATGATTTCACATTTATAAATGTTTGATTAGGTTCACATACCCTGATATAATGCAGAGAAATAAAGTAAGGATAATGATCTGAAATCCCGCTTGTTAAAATACCTGAAGTGGACGATTTGTTAAAATTTGAGACAAAAGTTGTCAATTAATGTACCTCTAAGCTGTCCAAGCCTTGTTGGTAATCTTGGGCAAGAAACTAAGTGAGCTGACCGTGTCAAAATACGTGTTTAAAATATTTTTTTCTCGTCACGTTTTAGCAAGTCAATATTGTATTCCCCAGCAATGATTCCTTCACGACTGCAACTGGTTAAAGATTCCAGTATCAGAGTAAATCTATTTATAAGAGTAATATAATTATCAGTGACATACCTTGGTGGTCTGTATTGGTGCTCCAATGATGATTTTCTTTTGAATTTTGGCGCTATTTACTTCAATAAATTGACCCTCCCAGGTCACGAGGAAAGAGCCTGGTTCCAGCAATTATCAGTTACTGATAACCACCTGATGGCGCTGCAATCACTGGAAACCCCAAGGTATACTATAAACCAGACCCACTGCCCGTCGAAAAGCAGTCACGAGCCACGTTTGATTTAGGGGGACGGCCCTGCGCTAGCACCATGTTGGGAAGCTGCTTTATTCTGCATCAGATGGCGCTGCTTACATACTTTTACAACCTGAAACACCACCTTTCTTCTCGGCCAAAGGTTTGCTAGCCTTACAAATTCTGCTTCCGTGTGCATTTTTATCGTACGACCACACGGAATTTTGCCTCGGTTTTGGAACAAAACAGCCTGCGCGAATGACTTCTCGAATGCCACCATTTCCCTGACAACCTTGGGTCACATTTCATACCACCAGGCTCCAAATATTTGCACCGATATCTTTTACGAATATCAGGCGTTTTCTTCCATATCAAATGCTGGAGTTAGGCCTAATTTTTATCCCATGCCAACATGGACGTTATTAAAAAAGAATATTTTTTACACACATGCAATCTAGGTCAATGTCCATCCTTTTTCATGAAATCTATAAACATCGTGCACTCGAATCGCAGGTCTCAATAAATTGGCCTGCAATTTGAGTGCTCTTATGCATTATAAAAAAGGGTGCCAGATTCACGTTTCCGTGTAAAAACACCTTTCATGCAAGGAGTAGCATACCAGTAGTGAAGCATGATATAATAGTGCCTTCCAACTGCTTTCTTTGACCCTTTTTGGCGTATTGCGAGAGGAAAACTGTTGACTCAGTCCAAATGTGGCAGTGGAAGATTAAAGTGCAGAAAACTATATTTCGGGTTTACAAAAGTTACTTGCATTGGTGTGTTGTACTCCTGTTCCGCACTTTCCAACTTCGTGGCTTGCAATCACCGTCTCTGAAAAAGTAGAAAATTTGGCTGACATTAGCTGGACAGAGAAGGTTTTTTTTTTTTTTTGAATTGTTACTAGTTTTATAATAATAACACTACACGAGTGTGATTGCCTGGACGTAAATTCTGCATGCCACGAATGTACCCGTGGAGTGGAAGGATGCACGAGATGCAGCCGACCGCAGGTGGGCCATTGAGTGTATCCTTCCGCTCCACGGGTACGCGAGTGCCATGCAGAATTTACGGCCAGGTGATTGCATGAGTGTTGTTTTATTTTTATCCCTTGTATGTGTAGTCCAGAGAATTCTCCACCATTTCACATAAAAGATTGATAGTGTTGTGTCGTTATAGCAATAAGCGACAAATGCCGCAGCAGAAGATCGATCAACATCCAAGGTATGCGCGCCTGAAAAAAAGTGGTCAGTGCGAAAGTAGGGCATGCACGTGACCGTTCTACACGGGCGTGTGGGCGGGCAATGAATTATACATGGTGCAGAGCGGGCCGTCCATAACATTGTGATATTGACCCGGAGTAATTTTTTCACGCCAGTGCTATGCATTCAATTTCCGTTAGGAATGCTAGCTACATTCCAATTTATTACCGCTGCTTTCACCAATAGAATACTAACATATTTGTCGACTATTATAGAGTGGACATGCGTGTTTCTGTGGAAACAAGTATGGCACGTATGGTACCTCCAGGGCCTGCAGTAGAGAATGTTCAGGTGACATCACACGCTTTTGTGGAGGAGTCACGGAGGAACTTTTCGTGTATTCTACGAGTGGAGGTTTGTTGATTCTAAAAATGATAGTTTACAGTGGGTATATACATGTATAGTCTTTTCCCATTAGGCCCACATGCATACACATTATAAAACTGAGCTTCCTTGGTCGAGGAAGACATGCATCCAGCGAACTCAATCTGCCGACTTTGACGCTTCCTTTGGGGGCCCTTTTGGGGATAATTATCTCGCCTTTCTGGATGGGCTCAATTGTAAGAATGCAAATATAAATGATCAACGTCCTGAATGAATCGTACATGACCATCGTGTATGGGAGGCAGTTTTGTATGTATTCAAAACTGGAAATAAGAACACGTTCCATGGAAAAGGAACATAGCAGGTACAGTACACATATTCAATGCCATCATGTGCTTCCAATTCGTGACGTTTAATTGCTCAATTATAGTACTTACGTAAACTCATTTTGAAGCTCTTTTTCAGGGGGGGGGGATTTCACGAGAAGAAACAATACATTTAATTATATCCAAAGCCATTTTATCATATACAAATCTGAGGGATGACATAAAACATTGAATATAACTACGCGAAAAAGGTTAATGCAAAACTTGCGCATGGTGTATAATCATCATGCAGTGGCAGCTTTTAGACTCAGAAGGCCAGAAATAGGGCCTAGGCACTAAAGAGTTGAAATATTGGTACCACTATAAGAATGAGTTACAGCAATGACAAAATATGTCAGAGTGCCCCCGAAATCCAATCGTTTGTCTTAGCCGTGCAAAGTACCTCTGCATCAAATTTGAGCAAACTCCTACGCACACTTTTGGACGTCGCGGGGGAAGGGGAAGGGCAGCATAGGTTGGACGGAAACCTCATAGTGGTAGGCAATGTCTATACTTGAAGTACACCGGTACATTGTTTTGCAAATCAGAGAACACCAGGAGAGATGTGACATGACAGACACCATTCTAAAAAAGTATGAACATGAACTTCATCACTGTAGCACATTATAAAGAAGCAAATTGATGCTTGGAAGCACCTAGAAAGACTACTTTTGATTTCTGCAGCAACCGGTTTAGCCTCAATAAAAAACAAACAAAAAAACAAAAACAAAAACAAAAACAAACAAATAAAAAAAAAAAATAAAAAAAAAAAAAAAAAACCCCGAAAAAAACTCTTCCTGAAAAAAAAACCCAAACATGTTTGTATTTGGAAAGAAGTCTCTTTTCGGAAAAAAATGAAATTAGTTTTGTCATGATCATCCAAATGAGCGCGAAATTTGCTGTTATTATAGATATACATGGTATACGAATTAAAATAAACATGGAGACTGTTCTATATACAGACACAAAGAACTGCCGTGCTATATCCAACTTTGAGTTCGCAACTGAGCCCCGCAGCCTGGGTCTTCATGTGCGGAAGGATTTCTGTGCCACCAAGAGTGGTGTGATTTGTCAGAGGTTTTTTGGTAAGCAGTCTTTTTTCGAAGATGTAACTTGTGTTGAAAATCAGTTTGACGAATATGTGGGTATTTTATGCCCTGTGCAGTGAGATTTTTGCTAATACATATGCCACAGATGTATATTGCAAAGTCGGTATTTTTATTGACGGCCCAATAGCATGAGGGGAAAGATAGTAAAACAGTATGTTAACATATGTTTACAAGGAATTTTGTTCAAAATAGTGGAAATGAAACCACTTAAATGCCCTAAATTATATATATATAGATATATATATATATATATATATATATATATATATATATATATATATATATATATATATATATATATATATATATATATATATATATATATATATATGCACGCAAAAATATGTATATTCGCGGTATGCACATATCCATAATCATTCATAAGGGACTTCAGCTATATGCTCTTAGAAAACTCCTTCGGCTGTTTCACCTCACAATATTAGACATACTGGAATATACTCATTCAAAGTGTGCAGTCTGGTTATGGCATAACACGTAGATTCAAATTTTATGTAAGCTGAACATTTGATTCTAAATACAAATTAAACAAGCAGCCCTTTGATCAAAAATTGACTTGTAACATGTGCACGTACACCTGGAAAGATATCAGCGTCGTAAATTTCAAAATGTATACAAAGTATAATTGGTCACACAAGTGGCATCATACAAATGATCTTGATCGTTGTTCGTTCTGTTACCGAGGCAGCTGGATATGAAATAGCAAGTTTGAATATGGTTTAAAGTTATAAAGAGTCCAGGACCGCGAAACAAACTCTTTTATAAACACATTCCACACACGATTTTAGCTAACATATGGCGTCATTGACTCTGTGTGAACATTATAAAATTGGACCCACGCAATAGTTTAAATGTGACATTAGAGTAAAGAGTGAACATACATCACAATTAAGCCATAGCTTAAAAACTATTTTGTTATACAGCAATTACAATCCAAATTATATTGTTTTAAAAAGGTCAAGAATCTAAACCCGTCCACAGTTGTATACTTTGCGAAAATTTGTTAGAATATGTTTTATCTTTTGCGGTGAATTCGTGACGGCAATCTGATTCAAAACATACTTTAAGCAAAATGCATTATTGCGATGGAAAAAGTTCCCACATATTTTGCATTTTAACGTGTTTCTTAAAGGACATTTAACCCATAAATTTCGAGTAATGCGCTTCTTGTTATAAAGTAAGACGCTAAACTTAGTCTGGCACACACACACACACACACACACACACACACATATATATATATGTGTGTGTGTATATATATATATATGCATAAATATATATATATGTATATATATATATAAACATCATTTAATATTTATGAAAGGGACTATTATATCCTGCAAAATTTTTATTATTTGTCATCTGCTATATATTGATACCAATTTGATGTATACGTGTACTCCCATGTGACATCTGTGGGATTAAATAAAGACGGCTTACCACTATTTTGTTTTTTCTTTTTTAGACGAGTGTGAGAGTAACCCATGTCAAAATGGCGCCACTTGTCATGACTATGAGAACTACTACAACTGTACGTGTGCTCCAGGATTTCTGGGCTACAACTGTCAGATAGGTGTGTGTATACATTGTATTTTAGAAGTGTTGTGTGTATGCACTGTATTAAAAAAGCGATCTCTCGATACAGCTATAACTGAGATAATTTTAATTTTTTTCTTTTTGTCGCTGTTTCGACTGGTTGAGACGATTATAACAATGTATATTCAATGGTGCAAGTTGCTAACAGAATGAGCTGCCAGCACATGTGAACTTCTAGCTCGACACACCACAAAACGAAAGGGGTACAAATAATGCAGCTACCAACACAAACATCTGTTAAATAAACTTGTGTTATACAGAAAAACAAGAGCATAGGAAGAGGATGAAGAAGTCGTCCGTACTTTCCAACTGGAAGTGACGTAATATATTTATTGGCAAAGTTTATTGCTATTTTTGTTTGCAAACATGAATTCTGCTAGAACGTTCTACATGAAACAAGCCTATAAGACGCGTGTGTGTCACCCTGAAAAAGAGAGAGAGAGAGAGAGAGAGAGAGAGAGAGAGAGAGAGAGAGAGAGAGAGAGAGAGAGTTCTGTATGCAAGTTTCATGTAGCATAAACAATGCTAGATGGTGTGTCTATCATTATAAACTTGCTTTGATCTCTGGCTACGGCATGGGAAATCTATCCCCATCGACAATATAATTCATCAGGCTGTCCTTGTTCCTTTTGGGGATGACTTTTGGGGGTAATGGCAAGATGGCCTTTCACAATTACTTTTGAAACCTAAAACATTCATGAACGGTGAGATAAACAGTGAAAACGGTTCAGCGTTAGTCTCGAGCGTGATTTTGGAATATATTTGGATGGAGATTGTAACTGTCTATTCTGCAAGTCAAATTTCATTAAGAACAAAGAATTTCACAGTCACGTTATTAAAAGAAATTCAAATTGAGAAAGTGTAAATCACTATATGTGGACCTAACTACTCAAACAGTTAAAAGGAGATTTAGTGGTCATAAAACTACAATTAAAAGTCACAAGTTAAACACTTTTTTGTGTAATCATTTCAATTCTGCGGAACATTTGCATTTGGATTGCCGGATACAAATTATTGATTAAATAGAGCCAAATTTGTTAGACCAAGACAGTTATGTTAACACAAGGAAATTATTACAAATGGAAGATTTTTGGATCAAAACCCTTAATTCAGCGTTCCCTTATGGACTCAATGACAGAATTTTAGGGTTCGGTGATGTTAGGAATTTGGACTTTGTAACTCTTGACAGCAGTCACACACCTTTTCATAATAATCAGGCTGGTGTTCAAAGAAGAAAAAGGAGTCATGGAGAAAGTAAATCACGGAAAACCAGGATATGTAGGAAAGTGTATACAAAAGACCTTGTCCATAACTTACTATAGGCTTTCTCCAATGGCATTGATCAATTACATACAGCTCTTAAAGCACTATAATTTCGAGACATAACAAAAATCAATGAATATTTGGATCTTACTGATTCAGAACACACACTTCCGCAAAATTTTTGTGAAATTGTGTACGCTTACACAACATTTCGGAAGCTAGAGTCTAATAAGAAAAAATTAGATCAAATGTTTTGCAGCATTCCTTTCAAACACAAAATTATTGATTCACTATTCAGTCAGTCCCTTTACAAACTGAAATTTGTTCGTAACATGATTCCCAAGGAGTGCAAAATGAAAGATCCCCCCATCATTTCCTATAAATATGGCAACAATATTGGACAAAGTATCATGAATTACCAGAAATTTCTGGCTGTAATAACTCTTGAAGGTATCACAGCGAATCAAAATTGTGACTGTATGTCTAACAGTAAATATTCTAATTTTGTTGATGCATACCACAAACATATATTTACAGCTAATTTATATATTATACATAATTCAACTTTAAAAGAAATTATGAAAAAAGGTACAGAATTTCGGATGTGTCCCAAGTTGAACATTGACAATATTTTTCAGAATACATGTGATGCAATTGATTCCTACTGTATCAAATGGGCAAAGAAAGAAAAAATTGAATTTCAGAAATTTGAAGGATGGTTATCAAACTTGAAACGAGTCTTTAGAAATAGAATCTATTGTTACAAATCCCACATTAAAATTTCAATACGGTTAACCTTAAACAATCTGAAGTTTCAAAAGCAGTCAAAGAACTACAAGAAAGATTTGTAGTCACCAACATAGATAAGGCAGGGAACAATTTTCGGATCATCTGCAAAAAATATTATCTGGATGTTTTGAAAAAAGAACTTGGTACAAACAATATTTCAGACATAAGAGGAAATGACGTTTATAAATTACACATGATTTTGGAATATATTTGGATGGAGATTGTAACTGTCTATTCTGCAAGTCAAATTTCATTAAGAACAAAGAATTTCACAGTCACGTTATTAAAAAGAAATTCAAATTGAGAAAGTGTAAATCACTATATGTGGACCTAACTACTCAAACAGTTAAAAGGAGATTTAGTGGTCATAAAACTACAATTAAAAGTCACAAGTTAAACACTTTTTTGTGTAATCATTTCAATTCTGCGGAACATTCGCATTTGGATTGCCGGATACAAATTATTGATTAAATAGAGCCAAATTTGTTAGACCAAGACAGTTATGTTAACACAAGGAAATTATTACAAATGGAAGATTTTTGGATCAAAACCCTTAATTCAGCGTTCCCTTATGGACTCAATGACAGAATTTTAGGGTTCGGTGATGTTAGGAATTTGGACTTTGTAACTCTTGACAGCAGTCACACACCTTTTCATAATAATCAGGCTGGTGTTCAAAGAAGAAAAAGGAGTCATGGAGAAAGAAAATCACGGAAAACCAGGATATGTAGGAAAGTGTATACAAAAGACCTTGTCCATAACTTACTATAGGCTTTCTCCAATGGCATTGATCAATTACATACAGCTCTTAAAGCACTATAATTTCGAGACATAACAAAAAGCAATGAATATTTGGATCTTACTGATTCAGAACACACACTTCCGCAAAATTTTTGTGAAATTGTGTACGCTTACACAACATTTCGGAAGCTAGAGTCTAATAAGAAAAAATTAGATCAAATGTTTTGCAGCATTCCTTTCAAACACAAAATTATTGATTCACTAATCAGTCAGTCCCTTTACAAACTGAAATTTGTTCGTAACATGATTCCCAAGGAGTGCAAAATGAAAGATCCCCCCATCATTTCCTATAAATATGGCAACAATATTGGACAAAGTATCATGAATTACCAGAAATTTCTGGCTGTAATAACTCTTGAAGGTATCACAGCGAATCAAAATTGTGACTGTATGTCTAACAGTAAATATTCTAATTTTGTTGATGCATACCACAAACATATATTTACAGCTAATTTATATATTATACATAATTCAACTTTAAAAGAAATTATGAAAAAGGTACAGAATTTCGGATGTGTCCCAAGTTGAACATTGACAATATTTTTCAGAATACATGTGATGCAATTGATTCCTACTGTATCAAATGGGCAAAGAAAGAAAAAATTGAATTTCAGAAATTTGAAGGATGGTTATCAAACTTGAAACGAGTCTTTAGAAATAGAATCTATTGTTACAAATCCCACATTAAAATTTCAATACGGTTAATCTTAAACAATCTGAAGTTTCAAAAGCAGTCAAAGAACTACAAGAAAGATTTGTAGTCACCAACATAGATAAGGCAGGGAACAATTTTCGGATCATCTGCAAAAAATATCATCTGGATGTTTTGAAAAAAGAACTTGGTATAAACAATATTTCAGACATAAGAGGAAATGACGTTTATAAATTACACATCAATCCATTGATATTTTGATAGATACACATAAAGATGATATAAAGAGGAATTTTAATAGCAAAATTTCTGAAGAGGACTCCTCTATTCCACTTTTGTTCTGGATACCCAAATTACATAAAAACCCTTTAAAATCTAGATTCATAGCCGGTGCTGCAAAATATACAACAAAACAATTATCAAAAGAAGTAACATTGTGTTTGACTGCAAATAGAAAATCATTTTCGCAAATACCGTAATGCAATTTCTAGAAACTGTGAAATAAATTCTTTTTGGAGTATTAGCAATTCGTCCGAGTTTGTATCTAAAATCAAAGATGTAAAAGCAACAAAATCAAATGTTTTGATTTTTCTTCACTGTTCACAAATCTACCCATAAATGAAGTCAAAAGTTCTCTTTCAGAGTTAATAAGCAAAATGTTAAACATAATGGTAAACCATACATTAATATCAATTCATATACAAAGAAAGCATATTGGTCACACAATAAATATTCAAAAAGTAACGTTAAATCTTACACTGCTGAAACATTGATAGATGCTATAAAATTTCTTTTGGATAATACTTTTGTTCAATGCGGACCACTGGTTTTTCAACAAATAAAAGGCATTCCAATGGGTATCAACTGCTCCTCTTTACTGGCAGATTTGTATTTAACCAGGCTTGAATTAAATATATGGATAAACTGATGAAAACGGACTTTTAAATGGCTACAATATTATCAAACAACGCAAGATATATTGATGACATTGCTTGTGTAAATGTTCAAAATTTCAGTGAAATTGCTAAAGAAATTTACCCAAAAGATATCCCTTTGGAGGGTAACAATTCAGATGGTTTCAGAGATGTGTTTTGGACTTGGATATTCAGGTCACCAATGACAGGTTTTGTATTAAAGTCTATCACAAAATAGATGAGTTTAACTTTGAATTTGTTAGTTATCCTTTCCCGGACAGTAGTATTTCGGATACTATAGGATATAATACATTTTTGTTACAGATTTTGAGATTTGGTCGTATTTGTCCCAAGTTTCAGGACTTTGTATCGAGAACCAAATTTATTTACAATAAACTTGAGTCAAAAGGATTAAAAGGTGTACTTTTGATCCAATATTTCTACAAATTTTGCTGTAAATATCCCGAGATGGTTAGAAAGTTTGGCTTCAATAATTTTAGAGAATTTAGACTTGCCTGTTTTGCTACTTAATTTTATCTTTTGACATCATTAAGTTTAAATGTTCACCTTTCACACATTTTAGGCTAGCTTGTTTTCTGTTAGGTAACCCCCCAGGGGCTACAGGTAGCAAGAAGCGGCCTTCGACTCTTACAAGCTTGCCTAATTGTACTTGATATCTGGTTAATATTTTCATTGTATTCTCTTGACTTAAACACAAAAGACTTCCATTCTTTTCTGACTTGCCCTTTTATTGTTACTATTACTATCCAAAGATTATCAGAAAGTTTGGCCACAATAATTTACAGTTTTTAGACTTGTCTGTTTTGCTACTTAACTTTATCTTTTGGCATCTTTCTGTTCTAATATTCACTATCAGACATTTTAGGCTAACATGTTTTGTTTTCTGTTAGGTAAACCCCCAGGGGCTATAGGTAGCAAGAAGCGGCCTATGACAGTTACATGTTTGCCTAATTGTACTTAAAATCCTGTTAAGCAAAATTGTTTTGATAGCATGTTTTTGGCATACATGCTAATGACTTTCATTCTTGTCTGATATGTCTAAATGCACATTTACTCAATATTAAAAATTTACTCAAAATTGACAGTATTTTTTCAAATGTCACAAACCTGACACACTAAGTTGACACATTGACTCAAGGTTGGCAGTTAAATAGAGCTTAATTGTTTGAGGAGTAGGTGTCATCAAGGAGTTGTGTTTTACATCTCTGGTGCAGGTGCGGGAAGAGTAGAACGTTGTCTCAGTCTGACAACTCAAGTGCTTATTTTTGCTTTTTATATCGGTGATATAGAGAATTCAGTATGGGTAGCCCATTTAGGATAACGTTGGGACCACGACAGCCGAGCAAAAGCATTAAAATCCAACAACGAGTGATCCCAACGTTATCCCAAATGGACCACCCATGCTGGACTGTCTTTCTTCTTTGTCTGAACACGGGAAGTACGCACCAAAGCGAAGTTCTGTCGGAAAAATAAGTTTGAAAACGACGCCATTTTTAAGGTGGGAGGAGTCTCTATTTTATTAAATGTCTCGTGGCCTCTCATTGGTTTGTCCACCACGTGAAATCAATGAGTGAATAACCAAATGAAAGATTCCAGTTAAAGCCTTATCCTTCATACCCATACAGGATAAATCATTCAGGGTAAGCTTCAGACATAGGAGAAATGGAAAAAGTAGAACGTTGTCTCAATCAGACAGCTCTTGTACTTGATCAGCAGATATCTATGTCTTTTTGAATGATGAATTGTTGTGACTTTGTAAATCCAAAAATAAACAATCTATATCAATAGCCAAGTTTTCTTTTCATATTGAAGAGACCTTTGGTAATTTGTATTACTTCTGTGGTTAAATCTGGAAGGCAATGATATGATTCTTTTGTATGTGGAATTTTATTGTGATGCATTTCTGTCCATAGATATCAATGAATGTAGCAGCTGGCCTTGTCATCATGGAGGACGGTGCATTGATCAGGCGAACAGTTATAAATGTGAATGTTTGAACGGCTATATTGGGAACAGATGTGAGACAGGTTGGTGTTAGATTGTGGAACCTCATTAATACGGACGTCTCATTAATCTGAACACTACTCCTGGAACAGAATTGTTCATTTCAAGTAATAGTGATTTAGTAATGCAGATGCTTCATTAATCCGAACAGTTGACTGGGGTACAAACGTGTTCAGATTAACGAGGTTCCACTGTATTTACAACATTCAAAGTACAGAGCAATTTCTTTGCAGCTTAAATTTGTAAAGTACCCCAGTTTTGAATTTAGTGCGATATCATGATATCCCAAATGCTCGCCTTTACTTCCAACTCAACCAATAAATATGTGTATTGCTTCAACTCGTTAATGCCTCTGCTAGATTAGGACCCGTATGAAAGCTTTAAAGGAACGAACCCATGAAGACGAATTCCATTGACCTGAAGGATTCTGTAGATAAGTCCGTCTTCAATGCTGGACCGAAAGATTTCGTTCATTAACGATGCATGAAAGCGTACATAAGACATTGATGATTTATGTTCTTTTTTTAAGCAATAGTTACTGGCTGAGTGTTGACCTTTTCAGAGATTGATGAATGTAGCAGCTCACCTTGCTATCATGGTGGCACATGTGAAGACAGCGTTGGGTCGTACTCCTGTGTCTGTGTGCCAGGATATACTGGCGCCACATGTCTATACAGTGAGTAACCTGAACCATTGATCCTTAAACGTTTGAAGAATGAGTCAACAAATTTTCTTGGCGTACTTGGGACACAGCTGACCAAAGTTGTAGACGCAGCTGTCTAAAGCTGAAGACACAGCTGACTCAAGCTGTACACCAAGCTGATTCAAGCTGTAGACGCAGCTGACTCAAGCATTTGACTTACCACCATTTCCGTTCTTGAATAAAAAGGAGAACAGAATTAGGACGATGGCCCATTTCTGATATTTTGTTAATTGTTATAGATGTATACCAGTACTAAATCGAAACCATTGGGATCTTTTAAGCTTCTAATTGTGTTCATTGTATTCATGTTTAAGAAAACGTGAGGGGCCCATACACATTGTGTGATGCTTATTTGAAAGTCCTTTTATGGTTCTTACACAGAAACCTACATGATGTTATTTAATTGAACAGATATAGATGAGTGTAGCAGTAACCCGTGTAAAAACGGTGGCACCTGCCAGGATCATGTCAACATGTATGACTGTCTGTGTGCCGATGGATTTAGCGGGGACAATTGTGAAATCGGTAAGTGGTGAACAATAGAGGAGTTTAGGACCGCAAATGGCAGCAGTTGACGGTGTTCTTTTGCATAAGCTGCTGGGCGAGTAAAGAGAAGATAAGAGAGTCGGATGCTAGGATGGCTTTTAGTCTGAAATAAAGCTATCTTACCTTATCTTTAAAAAAAGTATTGTATATATTCTATTATATGTTTTTTTTTCTTCTTCCTAACCTTGTATAAACTGTGACTTATCATTTTATGTGCTATGGACTTTTCGTCTGAAATAAAGCTATCTTATCTTATCTTATCTTATCTTATCTTATCTAATCTTATCTTATAAATTTGGCTGTTTGCCAATCCAAAAGTTCAAAGGGATTTGTTGTTATGCAAATAAGTAAAACTGTGCTCATGATTACCCTCAAGTGCTGCCTTCTGGGGTCCTAAAAGTGTCTGTTACTGTCAACAGGCAGCTGACATGACATAGCTGGCATAAGACTGCCAGGTGAAGTTGATCTAAGGATGAACTTTCAACCAGTTTTATACTCAGGAACCTGATGTAGAAATGTTAGCCAATTGTGAACTTGCAAACATGACATTGGCCTGTCCGGTAGCTTTGGCCTGACATCATTTTTTTTGCTCGAAGACCTGACATAGAACTGTAGGGCAGCGTTGCAGTCATTACCCTGGCATTAGACTGTTATGCATTTGTTACAAACCTGACCTACTGTTGCATATACTGTAATCTTATTGGTACTAGGGTTCACGCCAATTTGATGCTGAGATTTCATACCACGTGTTAATTATATTACAATGGGTGCGTTTGGTGGTATAGGGGGAATAAATATCTTTACTTAGTTCGAGCATTACTGTTACTTGTGCCCTCAAACCCATCCATTTTGTTTATTAGTGTGTGTATTTTTTTTTTATTCAAAACTTGACATCATTCATTTCCTCAGGAATAATGACTTTGAATGACCTAAAATGTGGTTACCAGGGTACAATGTTTAAACTTAACGAAAACACCAGTAATTGGCAACTAGAAGCTCATTTTCCCTGTAACGGACTTATGTCACGAGTGCTTGTTAGTAAGGCTAGATGCTACGTACGCTAATTAATTGGGATAGGATGCCACTAGCTCTTAGCAGAGGGGATATGATGTCACAAGTGCTAATTAGTGGGGATATGATACTACGGGCGCTTATTATGGGAACATTCTGCTACAAGCACTTGGCGACATAATGCTACCAAGCGCTTCTTAGATGGCACGTGTTCCTACAAGCGCTGGTACTGCACTTTCGTAAAAAGACTAGCCTTTATTGGCTGATGTGTTTTCCACCATTTTTATTATCGGTAAGTCTCTGGAAAAACACCTTAAAATTGAATAAATGATTGAGAACGGGCATCGTGTGCACCGTAGCGTATATGATAAAATGGAGAATAGAGATACCATTTGTTATAGGTAATGTGTAAGTGTGCGGAGATCAAGAGCACGTGAGGCGAAAGTCGGAAGTTATATCGGTAACCTACACATTATTTGTAAAATATGAATCTGAGTGTAATAAGAACTGGGCAGTTAAGTTAAATAGGCACGCTTTGTACGGTATGTTCTGTAATGGGACCGTCCCCTGAAAAAAAAAACTTAATCTGGTTCTTCACATTGATCTTCTAGCATTAGATTACGGCATAGCCTTGCCCATTATTACACGTGAAGATACAGGCGTATGCTGCAATCAGATGTAGACTACTCGGTAAAATGAGGAATTTCAGTTGCTGAGCAAAACATTAACACAGTGGCTGACACCTTATAGCGGCTTGCCCGCCCTGAGAAAGGAGTATATCATGAATATGTGTGATCATTGTAATGGAAAAAGTGAATAACAGGGATCAATTCTTGTGACATTTGTTTATTACAGGCACTATGTGCTAACCATATAATTATGAAGAAATCTATGTAGTTTGTTGGTGAATGAAGAGTAGAGGGTATAGGTCATGGTGCAGTACTTCTATGAGCAAACTAAGGGTAAAAAGTCTCCATTGGTTATTTGCTTCCAACACCGAGTTTATCAGTATCATTTCATTTGGGATAGAACAGAACATTGTATAATTTCTCTGGATATCTCACACACGAAATTCATAGATAATTCACCCTGTTGATCTGGAAACTGCGTCAAGGTCACTGCCCTTCACACTCGACGTTGACTCCTTCAAGGGTGATCAAATGTTGTAGCCTCGTGATATTCTGAAGGTTGTTAGTTGGAAAGCCGGCCATTTCATGGTAACAAAACACATTTACATGGACGAACGGTCACATGCACATACTCACACTCAAGCTATCACAGTACCAAGGTAGATAACAGTAAAAAGTTAAGCGATACAGGCCCAGTTGTTTTTCGAGATATCCAGGGCAAGACACTAAAGGAGAATTGACCCAATGACATTAAAATTTGGCCCGAGTCATTGTCCCTCAGACTTATTGCAGACCCTAATAAGCGAGATCAATTATAAAAAATGTATGATCCTACGACGGCTGGCTGAAAAAATTCTAAGCCTAGCGGTGAAAGACCTGTACAAACTCGATGGTTTTCTTTCTTTTCTCTACATAGTCCCCTTCCAGGTTTACACACTTTTGCCAGCGATGATGCAAGGCCTGGATGCCCGCCAAGAAGAAATTTTCTTCAGTCACCCCAAAAAGTAATTCACACCGGAAATGACGTCATCATTACTGGGAAAATGGCAACCGGCTAGTAGTTCCTTTTTCAGTTTGGGAAGCAGGTGGAAGTCTGACAGGGCTAAATCAGGTGAATAAGAGAGTTGTTCAATGCGTTCAAAGCCACAATCATGGATCGCTGACATGGCAACGGCCGATTTGGGAACAGGAGCATTTTCTTGGTGGAGCAGGACTCCTTAACAAGGATAGCATAATATCTTCCATTGATAGTTTGGCCTTTTTCAAGATAGTCAATCAGCAGAATACCCTTGGAACCCAAGAAGACTGAAGCCTTCAACTTTCCAGCATAAGGAACCGACTTGGTATTTAGGGGTGATGGTTGATTCCGGATGCTTCCACTGTTTAGACTGAATTTTTGGTTTCTGGTTCAGAGTTATAAATCCAGGTCTCATCCATGGTTTCAAATCGAGCGAAAAAATCATCGGGATGTGCTTCAAAGTGGCATAAATTGTCATGGGACGCCAGGTATCTGACACGTTTCTGTTCCGCTGTCAAGAGCTTTGGCACCCATTTTGCAAAATGTCATTCCCAAGTCCTTGGTGATAATGTGCCCAACTCTCTTACGAGATATGCCCACAACACTGGCAATATGTCGAGTGGTCAATCGTCGATCAGCTATCACCATGTCATGCACCGCGGTAATTGTTTTCGGGAATGGTTGCTTTTGAAGGCTTTTCTGGACCCCCGTCATCGGCAAGGCTCTCTCTGCCACGCTTGAATTCCACTTCTTAACATGGAAAAGGGGGAGAGGGGCATAATCCCCTAAAGTTGAGTAAAGTGGAGACCGTGTCCGCATGTATCCTTGTTGAAGTTCGTCCATTCAGTTGCAGGTACTTGATGACTGCCCTATAGCCAGTCTAGTCCATTTGTGGTAATTTCGATGGGTAGGTTTACCAGATGGTCTGGTATAAAGACACTGATCACACTACAGTTGCAGTGTTTGTGTCTATGATTAATTAAATGAGTGTACTTGTTGGTTGAAAGAGTTTGTTTCAATCCGAGTAAGACTTCCCATTTAGGCTTAGAACATTTCAGCCAGCCCCCGTATCTTGTCTGGTTCTCAAGATATCGCGTGCAAGGAATTCAGATATAACTGACGCTGGTGACCTTGATATTCGGTTAAGGTCACTGTCCTTCAAAAGAGACGAAATAACTTATAAGGGTGAACAACTGTTAAAGGTTTAAGATCCTAGCCCACCCGTTTCTTGACAAACGTGTATCGCGAGTAATAAGTTACCCGACGGGACACACACGGACGGACCAACGAACACATGGTGGCTAATTTGTTTTTCATCATTTTTATTATCGATAAGTCTGTGGAAAGACGCAAGCTGCGGCACATAAGCGAGCTGTCAATTTACTTCCAGGCCAAAGGGTTAAAAACTGTTTGTCTTCACTGTTAAGTAAAATCAAATGTCCATTGAAGTTTGATATTCCTACTACTGTAAAGCGTTTCCTCATACAACAGAAATTGTAAGGAGTTAACATGATAGAGTCTGTCCTTCCAACTTCTATTAGTACAAAGCAAGCGTGGTTAAGGCAAAGAATGAAAAAAAAAAAAAAAAATGAAAACAAAGAGTAGTCGGCACAGACAGTGCCTCATAGTTGTTTTTATTTTTTTTTTCAAATAAATAATAATGAAATTGTTCGCTTATGCAGACATCAACGAATGCGCAAGTGATCCGTGTCAACATGGCGGCACATGTCTGGATCAAATAAACAAGTATGAATGCGAATGTGTACAGGGCTATGGCGGCATTAATTGTGAAACCGGTAAGTTGATATCTGTATAAAATATTAGAATTCTCTTGTATAGAAGCAGTGAAGTGGAAATCTTTTCTAAATCCATCAATTGCTTCATGTTGGACAGGGCACTGATTTAAGAAACTGAAGTGTCATAAATCAAGACCACCAGATTTGCGGAAATCTCAATGTGTTACTATTCATGCAGCGTCAATTTACATGTATATGTTGAGCACATTATATCATATCACATAAAATGTTTCTGAATCTGAATCTAACCTGAAGCACACATTATAGGGAAATTTTAGGATTATTTACAATGTTTCAGCACAATTATTTCGATTTTGGCTTTCGTACGTTTTATGGAGAAAACCACAATAAACAGGAAAGTATATTGCACTTTGTGTTGTTTGTAGAGCTGAAGGAATGTCTCAGTATTCCATGCCTCAATGGCGCCACCTGTCGTGAACTTGTGAACAGATACATGTGCAGTTGTCTCCCTGGATACATGGGCCTACATTGCGAAACAAGTAGGTGAATGGACGTTTTCCAGACTCCACATAAAGTGTGCAATGTGTACGAAATTCAGCAGGTGTCAGCTTCTTTTACTGCTTCATTAATTTACAGCCAACGCTCAAACATAGCCATTTTAGGCCGACCTGACTAAAACAGATAAGAAAGTTTGTAAGGAAAAAAATGAAAGAAGGCAGGCAAACCAAGGGAAACAGGTTAACGTGTCAGTGAGAAGATAATATTAGTTTAAAAAACATAGATATGTGGTACCAGGTGAGCGACCGGTTGGCCAGAAGTGGTGATTATTGATCAGCACACAATGTTTCATTTGGGGACACTGTGTGGAACCCCCCCTGAATTTTTACGTATATTGTCCTATAGTTCGGTGGGGTTTATTGTGAGCATATATCATCCCGGTATGACACTTCGTGTATCTTATTTCTTGTTAACTCTGCTTTGTCTTGTTACGAGTCTAGCATATCCCTGTACAATAACTCATTTCCTGTAACTTCTGTTTTGTTCTGAGTTTACAGTATCCAAAATTTGTCATTTGTATCTCGTGGTTTGTTGCGATTTCTGTGATTGTAAACATATCAGTATCATACATACATGTAGCGTATCCTATAGGTTTTTTTTTTGTTTTGTTTTCGTTCTTGTGTTTTTGTGAAAAGCGTCATACGTAGAAACTCGAAACTTGGCTTGATCAAACTTCCATGCATAAAGTTTTTGTAAAGAGGTTTAACTATTTTGAAAATTATGCAAAGTAGTGCCATTTGAAAATTTAATCTTGAATATCTCCAAAACCTTTATAGATACAGGTAACCAATCCAACTTCAATTCATAGGTTTGTAACACTGTTCATGTTTATAATTTACATGTGACCTCTAAAGGTCAATGGTAAAGGTGATTTTACCATTTGAAAGTTTCTTATAGCCAAAACTTGGTCAATTCTTATCCAATATTGATCACGTTGGGCTAAAATTGTAGATATTGTAACACAGCGTATTTTCGTAGGCACATGTGGCCTCTTAAGGTCAAAAGTCAAAGTCACTTGGACCTTTGTAATTTTCATCAGCAATAACTGTCAATTTTCATCCAATTTTAACGATGTTTGACCCAAATTGTACGTATTGCAGCACTGCTTATTTTTGTAATTTTGTGTCACTTCTAAAGGTCAAAGGTCAAGGTCATTTGGACTTTTGAAATTTTCGTCAGCCACAGCTTTGTCAATTTTCAACCAAAAATAATCATGTTGGGCTCAAATTGTAGATATTGTAACACTACATATTTTTGTATTTTACATGTTACATATAAAGATCAAAGGTCAAGGTCATTTTGTCTTTTGGAATTTTTATCCATACAGAACCCAGTTGATTTTCATCCAGTTTTAACGATTGTAGACCCAAACTGGTATTGCAACACTGTGGTTTTTTTGAATTTGCATATAATCTCTAAGGGTCAAAGATCAAGGTCATTTGAACCTTTGAAATTTCATATAGGCATCACTTGGTGAGTTTCGATCCAATTGTAATCATGATGGATTCAGGTTGTAGGTATTAGAACACTGCACATTGTAGTTTACATAAGACCTCTAAAGGTCAAAATGTCATTTTGCTATTGGAAAATTGTTTAGGCATAACTCGTAAATTTTAATATGATTTTGATAATGTTTGCCTCAAATTGTAGATAGTGCTCATTTTTTGTAATTTATAAATGACCACTAAAGGTCAAATGTTAGGGTCTTTGGCCCTTTAAAAATTTCATCTAGCCACAACGTGGTCAATTTATATCCAATTTCAGTCATGTTGGGCTCAAATTGAAGGTATTGCAACACTGCACATTTTTGTACTTTACATGTGACTTCTAAAGGTCGAGGTCATATGGACTTTGAAAATTTTCCTCTCGCCATATTTACAACTTTTGAAGGCACATAGATAGATTTGCTTTGAAGCAATCTTCAGTTTCCACTTTATTTTGCTCTCCATCATCCGCTGTTAGTAAGGTTGCATACAGCATTCATATTGAGTCTTATATTGTGAGAGAAGATGCCAGTTTGAAAACAAAATTCCTGCATCTGTAAATTTCAGCTTGCTCGCTGTCATATTGTGTTTCGATGGGCGACATGTACATAACAGATATAGCTGGTCACTGTTGTAGTTAGTTTGTACGAATGCCAGCACATTAAAAATGTACACTTACCACTTAAATATAGGCCCATATCTTTTACATGGGTTGCGAAGCAGGTTAGCCAAAGGACTCGCAGAAAACCCGCAAGCACAGAGATGTAGGATCTCTTTCCACTGGCATCCCTGTGAATCCCCTGGGCGGCTGAGATGAAAGGCGAGCGTATTGAAGCTCCACCATCTGTGTACCCACTCTGTGTAACTTATTATCCCATTACGGTTGATTCAGCTTTTGAAGCAAAATCTACTTTCCACGACACAGGGAATTACGTTCTAGTGTCTTTATTATATCAAGAACCTATGGAGACCTCGGACTGTCCAGAAAATTTTAGGAACATTGTGCCAATGAGTTTTAAAGAAATATTGCGTTTTTGCGGTCAGTGCCTACAGCCAGCCTATCTTTACAGCAGGGCTTTCTGTATGCTAAATGCGAACAAATATGAAATGAATATAAATCATATTTCACCAAACACAAATATGAAATGAATATAAATCATATTTCACCAAACACAAGCAATATACTGGTATATTTTGACTCCTCCGAGTTGCTTTCATCAGTAATACGCCTGGCCTGGCACCACCGTTCTCCTAGCTATTTAAATTGTGAGTATCCATTGTGAATATTCGGACACTTTCTATCTGTCCACTCCAAGCTTGCCATTTGGGATTTGTTTAAAGGCTGCGTTCATCTTCTGTGGTTGTTGTTGCTTTTGCAATATATCATTATAACATGATGTATATCGTCTGTATCTGTTGTTTGAATAGTCTATTCACAAGTTTATTAATTAGCATATGTGTGTCTAGTTTGCGCAGAGTATACCCTTCAGATTTGGCACTGACCTTGATTTATGTCTGATATCGGTTTTTCATCTGCAGATATAGACGAGTGCGCGAGTAATCCGTGCAAAAACCATGCCAAATGTATAGACGAGGTCAACAACTATGAATGTGAATGCCCAATGGCGTATGGAGCTAAAAACTGTGACCAGTGTAAGTATATAAGGGGCAGACTTCCAAGAAAGATAAACACTGAAACATGTTTTGTTAAAAATATAGCAACTTCGCTGCGAGTGAATACTGCAGATGTATTTGTGGAAGCAACGGCAACTTTTTGTGGTACTCAGCTGCGATAAATTTTCCAAGAAGTTACCTGTAATACGTATGGAAAAGGTTTGGTTAATTTACTGCCTGCAACAAACATGCAGAAAAAAAAATACATTGCATTTAATGTTTTATTGTACACTTTCATTTATATTCTCATCATGCATAAATGAGATCAAAATTGAACGTTTATAAGACATATGGCAGGTCAGTTGTGGTTTATAACTGAGTGATACCAAATTGAAGATAAAACTCTGGCCGCGCATGTAAAGTAATAATTGACGTAAAGCTATATATGGTTTGAAAGTTATTGATGTGGAATTGTGTCCGCCAAATAGTGGTCATGAACTTCACTCTTGATACAGCAACCAGATGCATATACGTACCAAAGTGATAATCGTTATTTCTGGGAATTGTTATGTTAACTTCTACCGTTAAGTGTATTTTAAGTTCGATCAATCGAAATTAATGTGACCAAAATGATTCTCGAATGTTAAGATTTCGTGTTGTTTTGACATACAAGTGCTTTAATTTGAAATAATGACAAACTAAGTGCTACGCTCAACAGACTCTGGTAATCTCCATTACATGTGTGAGACTAGTAATTGTGTGTGATTGCGGCTCATAAAAAACTTTGACACTTAGCTGGGGGCCTCCCTTAGCTAGGTGGAGAATGTTTTTATCAAATTTGTAATCTCCAAATTGACAATTATCACACAATTTTCGGTACTGTACCAGCATATATCGAAGATATTCACTGGCCACAATAAAAGGCATGGGTATCACGGAGGAAACACCGGCATATCAATGTCACAGTCAGGGCTAACCCGGCTTGATACCCCTTTCTCACAAAATTAGTGTCTTTTATAGAAATGTAAGTTTACGAATGACAAAGTCATATTCATTTAGTTTTACCTAAATTGGATGTGAGAATAAATTCCAATCTGCCTGTACTGAGTATTCCTTATTTCCAAATATCAGTAACATCATGCTTGCCCGCATAGGTAGCAACCCGTATCCCTCCAGGCGAGACTATGGTTACCAAGACAACCAGATAGGCAGTTGTGGCGGGAAATTAATATGCATGCCTCGTGTTGCGGATAAGACAATGATCCAATGTTGTGGTATGCCTAAGAAGCCTATCATACTGTGGCACATAGCTGGAATAATAAATAACCATTGTTGCCTTCATATTCTCTGCTTTCTTAGGATTCTTTTTTTTTAGAAAAAAAACAAAACCCTCGTGCTTTGTTTGGACTATGCTGGATATATAACGTAATTATTCCCACATCTGAAGGGGCAAATTTATCCATTCAATCACGATAACCTTCAAGGTAACAGAGGTGATTGAGCCGCGCGAAACGGTGCCGCGACTTTGACGTTGTGTAGGTGAACCATGTTTCACATTTCATCCACAAAAACCATATATCTTATTTGTTATACATATATCTAGATTTTTTAAAAATAATTTTTGTATCTATACGAGAATTTTCAGGGATTTTATGGTAAAAATATCCCCATCGACATAAGAAACTCCCTTTCTCCAGATCTTCAAATCTAAGCTAAAAGCCAGCATTACTTGCAGTAGATAAAGTCCCTCACTAGTATTCGTTTGGTGGTCGTTTTGCTAACGTATGCCACACCAAGATGCTATTGGATCATCTAGCCTCAACTATGATCTTTTCAAGGTCAACATCATTCCTGGTCCTATGTTCATATCTTTCCAAAGATCAGCAGCATTTCCTCCTATTCTGCCCGAAGTTCTCTCAGCCCAGGAAAACACTTGGATTCTACCATAACTATATTAGCCCCCAGAGGTCATCCCAATCTCATTATGCGGGTAGCTAGTAACAGGTTAATGAACATTCTCCTTTTTGGCAGTAAATATTCACATTTTTTAGGCAAGTCCAGAATGATATTGCTGCAACTAGAAGATTTTCTTTCCGAATCCGCCTTTTCATACTTGTGACTTTTCCTCACTGATACTTTCCCCCTTTCTCGTTTCACTCTTTTTTTCTTTCCCCTGCAGGGTCATTTATAGCTAAACATAGGGTATTATGCTTGGTCATGATCTAAGTTGAACCTATAATTTTAAGTATATGTCACTTATATGTGATGAAGTATTTTAGCCATCTCCATTCATGTTTCAGGTTATTCCTCGATACTTTTGCCATAGCTTTGTTTTGATTCTCTGTAATGCTCCCTGGTGGTTTGTACTGATATAGCCATCAGTGGTACATCTGGTTACGAACTTGGTACTGTCCAGTGCGTGTTGTACATATTTTCTGTTGGTCTCTCCGTGAGTTGAGAACCGATTGTATTAGTCAACTACTTGAACATGGTCAATCAAGATAACCTTTAACAATGAGGTATTACGCAACTGTGTCAGAACTAATCGCTCGATGAGTTTTGAATAATGAGCCAAATTTGACACAGGCCGGAAGTGCTTCAAAATGTCAGAATCAGAGCCTCTCTTCTTCAGTAAAGCTCTGAAAAAGACCTACTTGAAATCATTGAGCATCTTTTAGGCATGAAGAGTTTCACTATGTGTGCAATAACAGGTGAACAGTCTTTTAAAAACCAGGTAGGTATTGGATCGAGATTTCATGCGCGGCTTCCCAACTATCAACATCAACTGTTTTGGGGGAAATGGTTCCTGTTCACACAGAAATGACTGTAAATCAGATGTTTTTTTTTTCTCAAATGCGCCATTCTTGCTTGGAAAACGTACGTTTATTTTGGGCCTGTCTTACACTTATGCACACACACACAGTACCCATGCGCAAAAGATCCTCCACCATTCCTGAGTTATTGTAAGCTATAGTCTGTCAACCCCTGAGTTACGGAAGGGAATTTCTAGAATATTTCGTAACCAGCGGGCAAAATGACCATGTATTTCATACATAACCAAATCTGAGCAGTTTACCTTACTTTTGAAAGAAATTTGTTTGCAGTGTGGTTTGTATTTATTTCTGTAACCAGCAATTTTAGCGTTTTTGCGGTCTACTCACGAACGGTGCCGGCAGTTTAACAGGAGCTGTTAATCACATGTGCGCACGCGCACTTATCATTTCTTGGACGATATGGATTGCGCTAACTTTTGCTTGCGGCCACAGAAATGCCCCAAAAAGCGGCTGAAAAGAAATACAAAGTGCATATAGCTACCACATATGCCTCAAAAGTGAGGTATATTGGTGACAAAAGGTTATGCATTAGATATGTCTGCAAGTAATAATCCATTGTTGTAATATTCACAAAATCCGTTTCCGTAGAGCAATTTTGATAGACTATAAGATGTCTGTAACCTTTAAAGGATAAAATCACCAACACTAGAAGAAACCCTGTTGATACTTTCTATTAGTGTTTAATTTTTAACATGGGCTATGGATGCACCATTACCAAGACATCAGCCAATAGGCCACAGTTGCTGATATCCATAGTGTAACAATACCAACCTGTACATGTATTTTTTATAAATACTTCCCTTTTTCAACCATTCATTAAAAATCTAGGAAATGCCAGCAGCACCATAGTACAGATTGAGTACCGGTTAATTCCCACCAAATTTGAAGAAGAGTGCAACGTGAAGCACAAAATAGTGAAAAATACATTGAAGTTAACTAAAAATGTTTAAAAAGAGTTACAGCGCTACCAGCCAAACGAGTAAAGGTCTATGGGAACTAGATGTGTGCATGTGTAATTTTTTTCTAAAAAGTTAGACACTTTTGGAGACAAAATTTGTTTAAGATTTAAGGAAAAAAAACTGACCATATAAATTCATAAACCATGAAAAATCTATGGAATGTGGATGTTGGAAATCAATAAAATAGAGACCTGCCTGAAGTACACCCCCCCCCCCCCGCACCACCAAGTTTGAAGTGAATCTGTCTGGCTGATACTTTTGGAGAACAAGTCATAAATCAACCTCACCATTGAAATCCCTGTTGAGTTGAATAGTGATTAATAAGAATGTACGAATAAACGCGAATTGAGAATTCGTTAAAAACCAGGGTTCCAGATTATCACCACTCAGTTAATAACTTTATTAGACCCGTCGACAAGGTACATGTGCACATATTTCAGCAAGATCTAAGTAGTAAATCCGGAGAAGATATCGAAAATAGCTTGAATTTCCAAACCTAAAACAAAAACAAAATCGTTAAAACAAAAAAGAAAAAAGAAAAGAATAAGAAGGTCACAACGCCAATTCATAAATAAATTGATGTCTAGTGGTCCACAGGAATATCCCTATGCAATTTTGAAACAATCGGCCAAGCAACTTGGGATAAGAAGATTCTTCTCAAGCTTTGGAAAGACTAATGAATTCAAAATACAAAAATCACTGGAGCATGACTATTTTGAGCAAACTTTCTAGAGACCAACTAAAGGTATATCCCCACGTCGTTTTGGTAGAGTGTGTTTATAATGTTCCAGATTCATAAATACCACAAAAACGATGTAGGCCTACTTTACTCTTTCGCTGTAAACTTAGCTGACTGACAAGTCGGGATAAATAAAAGGTGATAGGCGTAACAGGTCTCTTTTTATTTTTGGCAGAAGTAATGGAATTTGTGTTTTGGTTGGTTAGGCCACTATATATTTTGGAAAAGAACTAGTGTCTGCAGTTAATGATGAATATTTCTAAGGTTGAGAGGACCGGTTTAAAACCACCAGTTGCCTTTTATGGGTGACTGCCTGTCTCAAGTCAGGAGTGAAATTTGTTTCTTCACATTGGTATTGGAAGAGAAATGTTGATGCTTTGGCAAGTCTGGAATCTGTTTGCTGTCATGGCTGGGTTTGGAAATAATGAATATGGATCATGTTTTTCTCTACCATTAAATGAATCTGGTTAACTGTTTTCGGGAAGAAGTTGAGCTGTGAAACAGCATTTCAATCCCAACTCGAGTATAGATATGACTGCTCTATGCCCTTAGGTTACACGTGATAACTAATCTAAAATGTATGGTCATTTTCCTAGTGGGGACATCTGAGGGGTTGTGGCCCGTCTGGAACACAATTAATATGCATTTTTCACAAGGACTGAAGTTCTTAATGGTTAGTTTGACTGTACAGCAGTAATAGCAGAGAAATGAGTAATGAATATAAAATTCAATTCCATGTCCCTAGTTTAAAAGAAGCGCTATTAGCATGTTAAGAAGAGAAGTCGGATATAACGGAAACAAAGGAAATTTCATATTTGCCTAATTGTACTTGATATCTGGTTTATATTTTCATTGCATTCTTTTGACATAAATACAAAAGACTTCCAATCTTTCCTGACTTGCCCTATAATTCTTCTGTTAACATCCAAAGATTATTAGAAAGTCTGGCTACAATAATCTACAGTTTTTAGACTTGTCTGTTTTGCTACCAAACTTTATCTTTTCTGGCATCTTTCTGTTTTAATATTCTTTATCAGACATTTTAGGCTTACAGTTTTTCTGTTAGGTAAACCCTCAGGGGCTACAGGTAGCAAGAAGCGGCCCACGACAGTTGCATGTTTGCCTAATTGTACTTAAAATCCTGTTAAGAAAAATTGTTTTGATAGCATGTTTTTGGCATAAATGCTAATGACTTCCATTCTTTTCAGACATGCCTAAATGCACATTTACTCACTATTAAAAGATTACTCAAAATTGACAGTATTTTCTCAAGTGTCACAAACCTGACACATTAAGTTGACACATTGACTCAGGGTTGGCAGTTAAATAGAGCTTAATTGTTTGAGGAGTAGGTGTCATCATGGAGTTTGTTTTACATCTCTGGTACACGATGTACATTGTTGCAGTCCTTGTTAGGATTTTCCTTGGTCTGTACAGGTGGTCTAGCTGCAACTGTTTATTTTACAATCACTGGGACTGAATATAATACCCCAGCTTGTTTCCACTTCAGTTAAACATTGGCGGATGGTTTAACTAGGAAAAGCTGTCCAGCTAGAAAGGGTATATTTTGGTTCAGGTGTAAGTCAAATTGTTCGTATCTGAACCTGTACTATGAAAATTTGGTAATTATGGTTTGTTTGACAGGTATTCTTCTTTGATATGAAGCTCTGCATTTACTAGCAAAACTTCACATATTTAGCTAATTCATCAATTGCCACGTTCATATTTTTTCATTATTATGTGGGTTGTCTTTGCTGAATATTTAGCTTAGGCAAGGAGCCGCTACTCAGAGAGACGTGTACGGGTAAAAGGCTCCGAAACATGTTGAGTAGTTACCCGCTGAAGACCCTTTAATTTATTTGGGCTGATACAGCCTATGTCAAAATTTTACAGAGGAACGTGTGCAATATAGACAATAGTAATTCCATATATATACAGGTTAGACCGGGACAGGTTAGCTTATGGAGAGTAAAGAGTTCGAACTGCGGAATAGGATATTGAGAACTAGGAAGTGGTTCTGGGCAAAAAGACACAAATACAAATATGGAATAGAGACAGATTACTTCGCCACCTGATTGATAAACTAAGGTATAGGGATCCCCAAATGTGGCTCTGTGAAATGAAATGAAATGAAACTTTATTGACTACACTACATCAAACAATTAAACTGTAGCATTTTGTCAATTACACGTACAACGCGCAAAGCGTCAACAAGATATGCGAAGAAGAAACAAAAGTCAATATACAGCTTAGCAATGCCTCCAAATTCCTTACTATAGTGGTTTCCCTCTTATGGCTAGACAATTTATATATTTTTCCACAATTTTGATTAATTCAATGTCTCGTAATTCCATCATGAAATTAAATAATTGTCTCGTATTGTCTTGTTCCACATCTACAAATAAATATTCTATTTGTTTCAACATAACATTTTGGGTATTCTAAATTGGCTACAATTCAATTCAAAGTGAATTTTATCCTCGATGAGGTTACATGTATCACATGTCCTGATGCGTACTGGTGCTTGGTGGGGACGCTTATGTCTGCCTGTTTCAATGTGTAGATTATGGGCACTGATACGGAGCCTAGTAATATTTTTGCGAATATGAAAATTGTTTATAACGTCCAGATATATTTCAAAATTTAAGTTTTTTTGTACTGGGCATAAGTTTTTAATTAACATTCATCGTTATTTTGCTGTGACATATCACTTTCCCACTGTCTCTGAAAATTTCTCCTGTAGTTTGCTCATAAATAACGTAGATGGAAATATGCCAGATCTGTTGTCTTGATCATGCCAAAGCTCCCGGAAACCAGTCGCAAACAATATATCTTTGATGCTTTTCACCCAGAATGACTGGTTTTGATTTTCATATGACATTTCAATATTGCACAAATAAGAATCTCATAATAAGGTATTTTTTTCACTGTCCGCAATCCTGAACCAATTTTTACGCACCATATTCATTATCTTCAGGGAAATGGGGTACATGCAAGCTCACCAAGGACAGATATATTACATGCTTTCCAATTCACTTTAGGCAAAACTACAGAAAAACTAATATAAAACCTTTCGATACCAAATTTGAAATATCCTGGAATACTGTCAGGTATTATTGACTTGGATGGGCTAATCGCATAAGCTCCCCAAATTTTGGACGCTTGTAGCAATATTGGGGAAATAACTTTATCAAACATAAATAGATACATTTTGACACGCACATTACCATTTCTAAACACATGCTCAAGCCTCCCTAGGGCTTTACTTGCTTCATCACGTAATAATTTGATTGTGCCATTGAAGGAGCCTGAAACCGAAATTTCAGTGCCAAAATATGTATATTTAGAAACTATATCTAGTTTAACGTCGTCTAACATAAACGATCGATTCAATTTTTTGTCTGTTCTATTGAAAACGTAATTTTGGACTTTTTAATATTGATACTTAAATTCCAATCTTTACAATAAACACTTAGAATATCCAAACACGTTAGTAATCCTCGTTCACTTTCAGAAAATAATATCAGATCATCAGCGTAAAGTACGCAATTAATCTCTTTTTCTTTCAAAGACACAGTATCACAATTCTTACTGAATCAATCGGGTAAATCATTAACAAAAATATTAAATAACGTAGGGCTCATGACACATCCTTGATGAACCCTTCTAAGTAAAGTTAGGTTATCAGAAAGTCCATCGTTAAATTTGACTTGAGTACTCGATTCAAAGTACATATCTTTTATAACGTTATACGTGAAACCATTAATTCCATATTTCAAGAATTTAAAGAATAATCCCGCCAAATGGTGTCAAATGCCCCTTGGACGTCCACAAAACAAACAAATAAATATTTTTAACCGAGAACTTTTGTATATTTATCTACTAATGTTTTGAGCACAAATATATGATCGCTAGTCCGACATTTCCCCGAAAAAACGATTAGGAATTCACTTTTGAAATTAGCATCTGAAAATACTTTTGTGATCGAGTATTCAGGGCAGTACAAAAAAGTTTCGACATACAGCTACTTAATGATATGCCCCTTAACATATTAGGATCACTTGTACACCCACCTTTGTGTATCAGGAGTAATATACTTTGCTTCCATAAAGTTGGGATAAAACCGGATGTGAAACTATTATTAAATACCTTCAGCAAAGTTTGTGACAAAGTAGTGTTACTCTGTTTTAACATTTCATTCAAGATAGAATCCTTGCCAGGAGACTTTTTCCTTTCAGTTTTCCTAAAGCAACGTTTATTTCTAACTCACTTTGTAATTTTGAAGCAATTGATCAAGTGATTTATGTCAGCTGAGCTAACAAATTGACCAGGGCTGCTGGTCAATCACATTTTGCAGATTTTATTCCACTTTGGAAGTCTGCGATATATGGAGGTACCTGTGGTTTATCGCATTTGGTTGCAGAATACGTTGCCCTGAAACACCATTATGACGATATGATCATGCTTCGAGCGTGTAAGGTGTATTGTCGAATTGGATTATTTAGCGTGGAGGACGGAGTAAAATGTAATGGGAGCACCTATATCATTGTGTTCTAAGGAACAAAGTTATATATATATATATATATATATATATATATATATATATATATATATATATATATATATATATATATATATATATATATATATATATATATATACACATACATACATATATATATATATATATATATATATATTATATCACTTCGATCCTCAGAGAGGCGTACCTTGCTGAATACGTGTTCATAATAAACATATATTTTGCACTCAAACTGCAATTTGTTTTTCTCAAAGTGATGTGGCTGCTGAACAATTACATGTATATTTATTATTCTTTCAGTCATTGGTAATCCAGGAAAATGGTCAACATGGGGAAACTGGAGCTCATGCTCTCGTTCATGTGATGCTGGTATTCGTCATAGGACCAGAGAATGTGAACCTCAATTCCCACAACTTGGGCAAGGTCAATGTCATGGGGCTTATAGTATCAGTGCCACATGCCACTTAAAGCCTTGTCCCCCAGGTGGGTGACATTTTACAGAATTATTGTTATGCTTGAATTAAAATAAAATGTTCAAAAAGTTTTAAGACCTTGTCATTGCAATCTGTGAAAATAACTCAGCCTTTCTCTTCAAATTTCCCCGGGACTTTAGTCGTTTATATGTTTATAGTCGAATAAGAACGAAAATATTAGAGTAATATGTGATAAAAAAAGTTTAATTTTGTAAATAACATTTCTACTCTCGTATGAATATTTCAGGAAACAACACTTCATAACACACGTCTCTGACGAATGTTAGCATGTTGCAATTTTCTTTCATGAGCTCTGCTTTGGCAGTTGAATGGTGCAAAACAAACAGATTTGAAATGCTGTTGGTAAGAAACAGCACATTATGGATGCTATGGAGCCAGGCACATTGCCATGACCGGGCCATAGAGCATCAATAGTAGAAGACGACACGCACACGTATGTATGTATGTATGTATGTATGTATGTATGTATGTATGTATGTAGGTAAGTATGTATATATGTATTTATGTATGTATGTAAGTATGTATATATGTATGTATGTATGTGTGTATGTATGTATGTATGTATGTGTGTGTATGTATGTATGTGTGTGTGTATGTATGTATGTGTGAGTGTGTGTGAGTGTGTGTGTGTGTGTGTGTGTGTGTGTTTGTGTGTGTATGTGTGTATGTATGTGAGTATGCATGCAAGGGGGCACCACAGGTCCGGTGGAAAAGCTTCTGGTAACAAAACGTGGCATTATATATGTTGAGGTTACAAGGAACGTTCTACGTACTTGCAGTTGATGGTGCCTGGGGCGGCTGGATACCTAAGGGAGCCTGCTCTGTTACATGCGGCACTGGATGGATGGACGTCAAACGCTACTGCGACGCGCCAACACCGCATAACGGCGGCTTAAATTGTACTGGGATTTCCTCTGCTCGTCAACTTTGTTACCAAAGACCATGCACAGGTATATTTTGGGTGTTGATCTCTTGTTGGTCCTTACCCTCCTGTTTACATCGTAAGTGTGCATTTACTGTATACAGGAAATAGAGGGTTGTAAGTGAATATACTTCCCAGTCTGCAAAAGTGCCCCAGCGTACGACAAAACAGTACCACTGATGTTGATTTTAATTATTAAAATCTGTGACAGACCCTTTGCTCTACTGAATTAATTCGGAAAAAGACGCGCTTGGACTCATTCGACTGTTAAGGCATAAGGCAAATCGTTGCGTCATCAGCATCGCGGTATAAATATGAACAAAGACACCACGATCCGATAGTCAATCATGATTCTTATGCTCATTAAAGTTAATTCAAAATTCCGTAATAGTATATCCATCAGAGTTACTCCAACGCATTCGTAATGGGTTTCTGTTATCAAAATCTCGCAATCCAGGGTAGATGTTATTCCGTGCTGGTTTACTCTTGGCACTGATTCTTTCTATTCATGCCCGAGGAAAGCTAAATTTTGCCCTTTCTATATTAGTATAATATAAGGCGTTATTGTATAGTTGGTCTCTCATGTGATTCGGAATATACATAAAAAATCCATATTTCATGAACAGGCAAAACAACCTCCCTAAAAATGCTTCGGGAATAATCTTTTATTTGCTTGCAATATCTGAGAAAATGTCTTATTTGAATGGAAACTAAATCGCAGTTCTTATTGACATTAGCTCTTGCATATGCATTGCTAAATCAATCAGTCATTTGATTGCAAAAGCTGTTTTGTACGAGCTAAAGTATTTTATAGGAACAGCATTATAAAAAGTTATCCTAGCAAACAAAATTCTCTTTAAACGGAAAGTAAAATGAATTGACCATATTGCTAATGTAATGAAAACGGAAAAAGCTTATGCTTTTCTGAGTTTATATTGTATGTAAATCGTGTATTTGGTATCAAAGATGTTAATTTGCAAATGTAAATACGTGGTAATTTGAATATATATGAAAAATATTTCCAATTGTAGTTCAATGGCTCATACTTTCATTTAGGATAATGCTCTCTGCTGCAAAGTACGGTTTCATGCAAAAATACCGCTTTCCTCGACCCATTGAAGACGACTTAACCCTTTTAGCGCTAAGTTTCGACTGAAACGACAGCTTTCTTGGAAGATGCGGCCAAAGTGGCCCTAGCAAAGCTTTCAACCTACACCATTCTTATGGTCCTTGTAACGCTAGACATGCACACACTAAAGGAAACGATCGGCTCTAAAATATGATTCTGGCAACGTTATGTTAATGTAAGGCACGTCGATGTTTGTTAATATGGACGGTAAAAGAGTTAAGATATTTAAATCTGAACAAAAGACTGAGGCCATTTTTCTTTTTGTATTTTAATAACAAAGTACAGAGATAAGATAGAAAAATGTTCCAGGTTGTGCACAACCACACATTCACAAAAAACATGTGCTCAATCGATAACGCATTTATGGCCTAATTGGACGCATTAGGCCTGCATTTGGACTTTACATAACCCAAGCGTTGTTTACCTAAAATGTGATGATAGGCCAAAATGTGCTTCAGGGATTGACGAACAGAGGAATACACCGAGTGACGAACAGTACAAAACTGAAACACTTGTGCAGTGCAAAAGTTGTCCTAACAAACGAATTTTCAGTATTTAATGCTAAGACACAACAAATTTGGAACCATATAACCCGAAATCTAGTGTGGGAAGGGGCGAACTCTCTGGAGAGATCAAACTGCCAGCACCTTCATAATTGAGCATAAAATGGTAACTTTTTATTGTACTTGACTAGACAGTGAGAGAATATAGCAGTATGAAGACAGCAAATCTGTCCAACAGTACACAAACATATTGCTGTCATACTCTCAATTTTTACATGAAAAGATCAGAGAAATAACCATGTATCTGCGGTATGTTTCTTGATAAATGTATTGCTATCTGTTAATATTTCGGACTTTTGGACGTTTGGAAAGTATAAAAAAAATCGAGTTATGTAATATTGGACCTCTGTTTCTAGTTTTCAGTTTATGTTTTGATAGAAAGGCAAATACGTGCCGCAATGCACTGATGCTTTTCATAACATCTCAAGATGCTCCTTTTGTGAAACAAAAAAAAAAAGTATTTTATTTTCAAGAATTTCACCTGTGTGAAACATGGTCCAAATGGTCAGCCTGCAGCGCCACCTGTGGTTCAGGTCGCAAATCAAGAACAAGAGTCTGCAAAAACTCACTTCCGCAAATAGCTACAACCACAACTACCACCACAGCCACAGCCACAGCCACAGCGGTGCCAACTAATTCCTCGGATACAGACACGACTACAAAGGTGGATTTCCAGACTCTGACAGAATATGAATGGAACACCTGTGATAAATTGCCCTGTCCAGGTAGCCGTGTCGTCGATAATAATTATGCTTGACCACTTGACTTTTCTTTTTCCCTGTTTATCCTACAAAGGCAAATTTTCGGCAACATTTCCATGTAAACTGAAGCTTTTCACGGTTAAATGTTAACAATCTGAGATTTGTGACGCATCAAAATTGAGTGGACTACATTTATTTAATTGGTGACAGAGTTGACAGTTTTCATCGGCGCATTGGACTTAAAGTCCATGGGTGAAAAATGTTTACCAGCCACCTATACAATTCCTCATAATGGGGACGAGTTGCATGCTGGTATATCGGCATGATATCTTTCATGCTTGAAGATACATTTTACCTTACCTTTGGCCCAGTGAAGTACACGGATTCTTTTATGTTTGAGCATGTTTCAACACAAATTGTCCCATGACAGCCGCGAGCCGTGTGCTTCGTGACTACATTAAGATTTTTCTTTACGCTGAATCTCTACAGGAGCGTTTATAGTAACAACGAATCCCCCCCCCCAAAAAAAAAATGAATAATAATAATATAAAAAAAATAAATAAGGAGAGAAATGAAAAAAACTCCACCAACAACAACATGCAAAAGTTCAAATGACTTGGTTTTTATCCGATCAAGTCGAATCTGCAGCTTATCTATATCGCCTATTCCAGGAAACCATTCTCTCTCTCTCTCTCTCTCTCTCTCTCTCTCTCTCTCTCTCTCTCTCTGCATACGTACATACATACACACATACGTACATATTATATATATACAAAAAGGAAAGCTTTACTTTATCAAACATAAAGTGACAAATAATTTTTAAGATAATCTCTCTTTCTCTGTCTGTCTGTCTGTCTCCATCTCTCTCTCTCTCTCGCTCTCTCTGCATACATACATACATACATACATACATACATACATACACACATACATACAAACATGCATACATACGTACATACGTACATATATATATATATATATATATATATATATATATATATATATATATATATATATATATATATATATATACAAAAAGGAAAACTTTACTTTTATCACAGATTATTCGACAAATAATTTTTGAAGACAATAGTACAGTTAAGAGCTATTGCATACATTGTAAGACTAATTGAACAGTAGCGATAGCACGTGTTGAAGTATTTGATCCTAAAATATGGCATAAATCCTAGATTAAGTTGAGAGTAAGTGATATCCATTTGAAAATAGTCCTTAAATTAATACAGCAAGTGTGAAAACATGGGGTGTTTTGTCATTATTTTTGAAGCCCTGTTACGCCTAGAATTAAGTGATACAAGATAGGATGAGGTTATTAGATCAATAGTCTTCGTGAATATGGCCACTGGACCTAAAAAAAAAAAAGTTGCCACGAAATAACGCATGAAACGGTGCTATCAGAAATACTATTCTAATTGCGATCGGGAACCATGAGTGATATATATATATATATATATATATATATATATATATATATATATATATATATATATATATATATATATATATATATATATATATATATACATATACAAATACACATACATATACATACATATATATATATATATATATATATATATATATGTATATGCCAATATTAATGCTTATATGAAACGCGTTAACGTGATTAAATAACAGCTGAAATTCAGGTTTAGTTTTTACACTCACATCCGTATTTGATGGTCACCAGTTCTGTTTTGTAGATTTGTGAAATTAATCTTTCTCGAAAGATAAAACTACACACTTTCATTCCTAATTGCCATATATAATTATATATGTATATGTATATGTTTATGTTTTCAGTTTTCAAACATACTACACAACAACGAAATGATTGTGCTTAACTGGGTGTTAATGGCCTTTAATCTATATAAACAGGTAACTTTTGTCAGCTTTCACCAGTATGGACATCCGATGAGACAGGAACTGTTTAATAATCAACCTGTATAAAAGCGGAGTCACCTTTTAATTAGAAATCCAGCCATGGCAATTCTGAAGTGGTTTTGTTACTTTCAGTGTTCAAATGCTACACATGCCAGTCTTCTTCAAGGACGGGAACAAATTGCCAAGCTCCACAATCGCCATGCGGATCTAATGAGAAATTTTGCCAGTATACGTACTCAGCCCAAGGGACCACTTTAAGACTTGACAAAAAGTAAGTTTTTGCCAATATGATGATTTTGTAGCTTCGTGGGCGCTGCAACAATCATCCTATTGCAATATTCAGGTGCCAAATTCCAAATATTAGCAGCCCCAGAGTTTTTGTACCAGTGAATCAAGTTTATATCTCTTACTGATTCGTCAGTTCCAAAATTTGATATTGGATATACCTATGTATACAAATATATATGCTTTTGAATGTAACTTGACATGATGATTTGGTACATATGGGATTCTGAGCAATAGTGAAAAAATAAAACAGAATCTACTATTTTTGCCTAGAACATTATTGTTTGTAGGCAAACTTCATAAGGAATAATGTCAGATGAGCTAGGTACACTGATAACACGTTTACCTTTTTGTCGGTTTCTTTTGCTTCCTAAATATTTAATGGTGTTTCTCAGATGTGCCTCTCAAGCCTCATGTGCCAGCACACTAGATGCTGCAAACCTGAAAGCTTGCGCTGGAATCTTGCTACTAACTGTGCATTCTGCATACAGGTAAGACGATATGGTCATAGTTTTTTTAAAGATTGCGGTAAATAATGTATGTTGCTGCTCAGAGAGGAGGCTTTGGTGCCATGGAGAACTGTTGCAACAGCGAGCGATGCTAAATGAATATTTATGCTCCCCGTCCTACAGAAATGGGAATAAAACAAAAACGTCTGTGCATCCGGGTATGCGTGCATCCGACCAGACAGTTTCACGCAAAGACTTGAAAAGTGTTTGACTTGGGACTTTCATATTGCACTTCATTATAGTCCCACAAAAAGTTAAGGACGAGTCCGAAGATGCGTGACCTTGACCCAATTCCCAAGGTCACAGAGCCACTTTATTTAATTTGGTTTTCACGCGATAACTGAAAACGTTTTTGACGTAGGGCTTTCATACTGCACATGTTTATTGTCCTACCTAAAGTCAAAGACAAGTTTGAATCTGGGTGACCTTGACTTAATCTGCAATATCACAGACCTATTTTATTGAATTTAGCTTTCACGTGATAACGTGAACAGTTTTTTTACATAAGGGTATCTTATTGCACATGCTTTTTATCCAGCATAAGGTCTCAAACAACTTCGAAGATAGGTAGCCTTGACCAAATTCCCAGGGTCACAGGGCAATTTTTGTGAATTTGGTTTTCACACGTTCAGGCATCAGGTCTCATACAAGTTTGAAGACATGTGACCTTTACCCAATTCCCAAGGTGACAAAGCCATTTTATTGAATTTGGTTTTTACGTGATAACTTGAAAAGGGTTTTGCTTAGGGCTTTCATATTGCACACTCAACTAGTCCTGAATAAGGCCTCAAACGAGTTCGAAGATGACATGGACCTAGTTCCCAAGGTCACAGAGTCATTAAAGTAAATTTGGTTATCATTCAATAACTTAAAAAAAATCGCTTAGGAATTTCATATTACACATGCTTAGAGTCCTCTAAGATTTCTTGGATGAGCTGAAGATGGGTGACCTTGACCCAATACTCAAGGTCACAGAGCCATTGTAGTTCACTTGTTTTTTATCTGACAACTTAAAAATAGCCTGTCAAGGTGAAGGTGATTACAGTCCTACATAACACCTCAGACGAGTTCAAACATGGGTGATCTTGACCCAATTCTCAAGGTCAACGAGTCATTTTAGTGAATTTGGTTTTTGCCCGATAACTTGAAAAGCTTTCTGACATAGGTGTGTAAAATTGTAGGTGATTAGTCCTGTATAACGTCTCAGATGACCTCGAAGATATGTGACCTTGACCAAATTCCAACGTCACACACCCATTTTTGTGAATTTCGTTTTAACTGGATAACTTCAAAAGGCTTGAACATAGGGGTTTCATGTTGCACATGCTTATAGTCCTGCATAATGTCTCGGAGGAGTTTGAACATGGGTGACCTTGACCCTATTCTCAAGGCAAGTTCAAAGATGGGGTCTTTGACCCAATTCCCAAGCAATGGTGGGGGGGGGGGGGGCGGGGGCGGGGGGTGTGTGGGTGCATATATCTAGCATTTTACAGCTTAAGACGACCCTCAGACCTAAAGGACATTTATAAAGTAATGGAATGTATTTTCCAGTATCGTTATGTTAATTTAGAACCAAAGGACTTTTGTCGGAATTGACAATAAAAAGTTACTGCCAGTAGACGTATTAAAGGTATTTCTTACCAACCGGTGCCTACCATGGTTCATTGGTTGACAATAAATACTATACACAGATAAAAAGTATATGTTTATGGGTAAACCTCAAGCTGGGAGACCCAGTTTGTTGTCCTTTATTCTGGCTAAGAAGCAATCCGAAGAGTTCACATCTGACAAAGCTGACCAAAAAGTGTTAAATAAGCATTGACTTGTGTGCAGATGTTAATGTGGAAATGCCTCTCTATGGATTAAGTCAATCTGCATAGAAGTAATGCTTACTTTTATGACTGATTGTACAGGCACAGTGACTCTGTACACGCGATTTTGATTCCACTGAAACTGTGAAAAGGTATATTTCCAACAGCCATACAGGCATGTGGGTTTCTCAAGGGTGTTTTGAAAACATTATGCGTTGAAACAATATGCTTTAAACAACACAAATCCATGAGCGTAGTAATCTATTAAGCAAATCCAAAGTGCTTTTAATATATGTTTGTAATCCAGAGCCCCATTACAGATGATGGCAATTTACACTACTTGGATGTCTTTTAGTTGTAACTGTCGGCGATAACAGAGAAAACAGTACCTGGAATTTGTATTGTAGTTATATGAAATTGATCCTCCAAGTTTTTGTGAAAAGTGTGCATATATATATATATATATATATATATATATATATATATATATATATATATATATATATATATATATATATATATATATATATATATATATATATATATATATATATATATATATATATATATATATATATATATATATATATATATATATATATATATATATATATATAAACGTTATGCCTTGCCACCCTGCGCGAAATCATATATAGAGCCTAAGATTATGCAAATATAGCATGTCGGGAAAAGATGAACCTTGCCAACTTGCGCCAGGCTAGTTATAGGGCTTCAGATCATGCCCATGGAGCATGTCAAATATACATAACTCTGTGTGATGGCAGCCCGAACGTTCTGTGTCACGTTTCATTTTAGACTAATAGATGGAGTAGATTTTGTTTATCTTCCTGATGTCTTCATATGCAAATGACGGATGCGGGAAAAAAGCTGCAGTGTTATCTAACGACGACCAACCCGTTGGTTAAAAACCTTTCGAGTCATGTAAAAAGATATATCTTTTCTACTTAGTATCTCGACCTATTTCTATGAATACCGCGATTTAGAGCGTATCTTTTAGTTAATGACACGGTCCGCGGACACTTCGCCTGGAAAATGGAAAGGTAAAGGTACGGGCACACTTTTCTCCGCCATTACTTGTGACCGAATGCATTCAATTTTTTATGATCATTGCGTCATCGTCGCGGCCCAGATCAACTGCCTGCTACGCACCACCGTTGACCTCGTGGAATGTAACGGAAGCCATTTTAAGACCAATGTGCATCTACTTGTCACCGGGCGTTATGATCAAGGCAGTATGGACTGAGAGTGACGTGAAGCAGACGTCCATATTCAAACCAGTTTGAAATCGTTGTCTTAGTGGCTTGCAACAGACGCCCTTTGCGCAGCCAGGTCTTGGAGTAAATGCCCAATTTACGGAAGTGTTTAAGCAGATGCTTGACACTTATCGGTCAGAAGTGCTCGAAAACAACTTCATTTCGGTAAAAACAGCAATCTGATTCCTACAAATTGGAGGTGACCAGGTATCGATACCGATACAGACTGTAGAACTACGATGCTTTGATCTTTCATAAAGAACATGAACTATGAACTCTTCATTGTGTTTTAATTCAGCTTTTGGCCACACATACATCTTGTTCGTGAGCGCCGTGGTCTCTTTTGAATCAGAAAAAAAAGTCATAAAAAAGTTTTATGTCATATGATCAATGTTTGTGTACTAATTGGCACTTGTACCAGGTCACGTTGTCAATGTAGTAACACTGAAAGGGTCAGAATCCTATACCAAAGCGGGATTAACTCCAGATTTGAGACTATGTTAAAAATACAACTTAAGTTTCATTATAATGTGTCTTCACAAATCCCTTCACATAACCGTATTTTTACCTTCAAATATGTGTTCACTTGTGCGTATCAAACTGCTTGAAACAGACAGCTATTGACTGAAAGTTTAGCTCCAGCGTTTCTGGCGTCTGCTCAAGCAATGCGGTGTGACGAGCGTCTGTCCGGGTCCAGAGACTGTGTTACCCACGGAGTGTGTCTCTTATAGGTCGCCATTCACAAGCAGTCGGCTACGAGACGTCTGACTTCAGATGAGTCGAGGGGGGACACCAAGTGGATGTTGCAAACGTAAACCAACATTCAAAGCGCTGAAGGTATGAGTCCGTTAAGCTAACAGCCTTTAGCCCCCAACCCATGCAAAAGCGACATACAGTTGGGTATTGACAACTGTGATCAATTAAAAAACTTGAAAAGCTATTCTTCTGCAGTATCCACTGATAAAAGTCTGCCTTGCACAACATTATGTTTCCATATGTTTACAGCTATACACCTAGATATCAGGGGATGAAGCCAAACCAAGATGCACTACTTCGGCAGTGGGCAAAGGTACACGGAAACTGCAAACTCTGCTGCCAGGGGTCGCTATGCAACGGGGGTATTCTGCCAATGAGGGGTCTTTTGCTGAAACCGGCGCAAGGATCTGCACCAACAGTGATTTGCTCTTTTGTTACATTACTTGCAATAGTGCTAACACAATTGCAAACGCTGATCAAACCGTGATATAATGGAACTTTAAGATTTCATGTTAACATTATGAATGAACCGGGTTTGGCACAATACAGCTGTCTTTATCATGTGGTCCGCAGTGTCTTGTGGCAAAGTTCTTTGTGATACATTTCTTGTGGTGAAACCATCAAGTGCAGAAAAATCTTTCGTTCTCTCCAATGTTCTTAGGGTCATTGCTCATAGTAATTTTGTAAAGTGATGAATTATGATATTAAAGTGTAACACAAATTTTAAAATTGCATGCTGCATGTCCGAAAGGCCAGTTTGGTCGATGGATTGGGGACAATTTAGAAATAATACAAAACAATGCTTGTCTTCTTTAATCCCTTTATTACGCTTGAAGTTGCAAAATAGGATTTTATCATCACTGTTATTCATGCTCGTGTCAATTTCAATCGGTGTATATTTTTGGACGATTAAAATACGGAAGTATTAGCAATATTAATAGGCCAGGCGATAGATTGAAAGGTAGAATCTATACTGTCAAAGATACAAATTGTAGAAAGAATAGAGATATGTGTAATGGTTTACCCATGCCTAGTTAATTCTAATTACGCTTGCACTGTGCGCGTGACTCGAGAGCGATGGCCTATTTGGCTTCTCGATAGCTCAATAAAAACTCTTTGCTTTAAAGAAAGACATTGAATTTGATTGCAGACTACAACGGCCAAGATCTTACTTTGTTTCTAAACAATTTTTCCGGATTTAGGCCTAAAATTTGCCATGTGTAAGTTTTCATTGAATGACATTTCATACCTTTTTAAATGGCGCTACGAAAAAAAAATGAGGCCACTATGGCAAGCCAACAGGGCCATAACGCATTGGTCTTACGCGTTGCCGAGCCTCCACTTCGCGTAGTCGAGCCAACCAATCAGATTTCAGTCTCTACTATGCGTTGCCGAGAATATGTTTTCCACTACACTTAGTCGAGCTTCCACTACGCGAAGTGGAGCAACTTATGGCGCCTTTTGGCTGAAGAAAAGCAAACCAATCATTTACGTCCTTACAATCATTACTGATATTAAAACAGCCAATCAAATTAGAGTCTGTACAACACGTAGCGGAAACATGAAATTCTCTACAACGCGTAGTCGAGACTTGAAATTCTCCACAACGCATCGTCGAGGCAGCCAATCAAATTACGGTCTCTAAGACACATAGCCGAATGGTTGCAACCCATATTTCAAAACGGAGGTTGAACGGGTATCGAATTTTACTGTCAAGACAGCACAGCGGCTCGTTGTATTGTTCGGCGTGGAGTCGCCATGATGGTACATTTGCCAGCCTGGCGCCATCGGAACTAACTTCTAAGTTCTATTGATTGTTATGGCTACGCGTTGCCGAGAGTCAATTCTCTCTCGGCTACGAGTAGTAGAGAACCAATTTTTATTGGGTCCTACACAATGCGTAGTGGAGATTCAAATTTAATTGGTTCCCTCGGCTTCGCGTCCTCGAGACCAGTAATTTCTCAATGCGCAGTCGAACAGGTCTAATACAGTTTACAAGAGCATCAGTGATTGGATAGTTTGGCTACACGCTATGGGAGGCATAGTTTTTCCACTACGCGTCGCCGAGGCCCGGCGACGCGTTGTAGAAGAACATTTTCTCGGCAACGCGTAGTGGAGACTGGAATCTTATTGGTTGGCTGGACTTCGCGTTGCCGAGTCTCTGCTACGCATAGTGGAAACTGTTATCTTATTTGTTGGCTCGACTACGCGTTGCCGAGCCTCGACTACGCGTAGTTAAGACTGCAATCTGATTGGTTTACTCAACTACGCGTTGCGAAGCCTCGACTACGTGCAGTGGAGGCTCGGCTTTGCGTAAGACCTAGACGTTATGGCCCTGTTGGCCTGCCATAGGCCACCGACAAATCACGTCAATGAAGGGCAAATGTAGACATGACATGCAATCGCTTTCGCTACGTGCCAAATGTCAATAAAAACCAATGCCGGCTGAACGATATATTATTATTATTATTATTATTATTATTATTATTATTATTATTATTATTATTATTATTATCATTATTATTATTATTATTACCTACACATTAACACCATAACAAACGCCATAAATGTCTAGGATGCGGGCCACAAAGGGCATGAATCGACAGGAACCAGTTTATTTGAACCTAATAACTAATAATTGGCTTTGAAAATACTACAAATGAATAATTATAGTAATAATGTTTGTATGTATGTCATTGGGATTGTTGTACAGCCCTTGTATTCGTATTCGATTTGCGACTCTCCAGTGGTCATGTGCAACCTGGCTTGGCGTCTCGCGCAAATGACCACTGTCGAGCCACAAGTAATCCCAATGCCCGCCAATCAAGCAGTACTGTTATAGTAATATTTATTACAAATCTACTGCATTAGGTGAAATTTTTGATAATTCAGAGTCTTTACTAACTGACGAAAGGTTCTGCCTGAAATTTTAAATGAGATTCTACGATGCTAATCTAGTACAAAGTACAGACCTAGGCGGACGCCCTGACGTTTAATGGATTTCTTTCCAGTCCGTGCGCTTTCAACAATATGTATCTTTCAATACACGAACACTCCACTGTTGTTCGGAGCCGAGAGACCAGCGCGTGGCACTGTTTAGGCCTATTCATTCTATTAATTGCTATTTCAAAGCAAGTTATAAGTGTATGATGTTCCATAACTGTTTTAGGTATTTTACACATTGTTTATAATTTAATTTGCAATGTGCTAATAAAGTACTAATGAAAATTAGAGAAAAGAAAGGAAACTTTTATCATAAATTTTTCAGAGGGTAAGTCACCGGGACTTCGTCATATAGGCCACCCTGCAACAATGTAAATATAAATATATATATATATATATATATATATATATATATATATATATATATATATATATATATATATATATATATATATATATATATATATATATATATATTCAAACAATTTTCTTACATTGCGTAACATATCTGGTAGCTCGGGTATATGAATGAGGGTACATGTAGGCCTATCATATATAAAGATATATAAAGATAGAATTTAATCTGACAGGGAAGACCTGTTCCTTTTGTCTATTGATTATAGCAACACCATCCAGAAATAATGGAGAATACAGGCTGGAGGATAACCTTGTCCATATTGCCTAGAAGGACGCAATATATTCCTACGAGAAGTCTGCAAGTTATTTTTTTCATGCATGCAAACTTGAGTCAGGTCTGTACCTTGCGTATGAAATAAACCTTTAAATCATGGGTATTGTGTTACTGTTTTTTTTTCTTGTGTGTGAGTATGTGTTTGTGTGTGTTTGTCTTTTTGTACAATATTGAAAGTAGACGGCCCGAGGATACAGCGCACATGATAGGCCTTATTCCTGTGCTCAGATGCCAATAACCAGATGAAAAACAAAGTAAGCATTATCATCTTTAGCCGATTATAGCCGTGTTTTGTTGGATATTTACAATATCATAAAGTGACAAAGGAGCAGAAGTTTCATAACAACAAGCGGTCAATGAACGTACATGTTGCCCTTATAAACTTTAGGAAACAGCGTTCCTGACGTACACAAAAAATAGTTGTAAGAGATAATACTGGTGATGAAAATTGCATGTAACTTGTCATCTCTCAATTGGCACAGTTATCGTTTAAGCATACACATTTATAGCCCCTTATGTTTTACCTGAATGCCTTTATCTACAATATAGTGCTGTTACGCTGTATCTGTTAGTATTTATGAAAGACTTCCCAGTAGCAGTTCTAAAATATATGCTTCTCTATACAATGATCTAGCTTAAAACTACGCTAGCTTTCAGAACATACTGTGTATTATCTGGCCAGTAAACACAGAATCTCTAATCTGCAGGTATGTTTTATACTGCCCATTATCCTGCATCACGGGGCAGTAGAACAATGCTCCATTGGCGGCGAGACTCCCAGAGGGTGGTTTTTACAGTGGTCACACAATCCAGATTGACACTTCTTTATCACAACACCGTAATGCCGCCTGTCCATGTGAGCAGAGTAGCATAACCACTCCTTGTCTATTCTCAGCAATACAGGATTTGTGTAGATCTTTGATATGCTTGCTTTAAAGTACTCCTGCACATTTGCTAAATCATCATAAATCTGTGAAGGCACATTCTGTCCACATAATTTGATATCTTGTTTCTCAGTGCATGGGACACCCACTGAAGTTACTCTGAAACCATCATATGATGCCCCATCCACATATCCATTTAACTCATCCCATACCAGTCCCTGATTTTTCCGTATATGTACCTAGATTTAAGACGACAATTGAATATTAAAATTCTTCTTGAAAAGAGCTTTCATTCAAGTACCAACAATTGCACAATGCTGGAAAAGCTTCCCACTAGACTTTTGGAAAACCTTGGTTTCACATCCATGTTTTGAACAAGCATTATCAGAGATGGTTTCCCGTATCATGCTGATGTCGTCTGACAGCTAAACGTCTTTGTCAGTGCAATCTGAATTGATTATTTCTTCAAATAAATGTCAATTAGTTACCAGTTCATGAATGTCAATTAATGCCATCTTGTCAACTTTCCCAACAGTCATCATTAGAAATGTCTCCACAAGCTCTTGACAAATATCTTTCTTTAACTCATTCCACCCTAATGACGCTTTTTCCCGCTAATATCTAGATGTTATCTGGTACTTGTATTTTACTAGTTTTTGGATTATTTTTCAAAATTTTGGAGGAAACTTGCATGCAAGATCGTTCCAAATTATATGCCCATGGTAAACAGCTTTCCTTGGCGCGCTCCAGGTGCCTTGTGCCCAGAGTGCGCCAAGGAAAGCTGTTGGCACGCGTCCTCTATCCGGGTGGAATGAGTTAAGCTCTCAGCCATGTTCAACCCTGAACACAGAGAGTCAGTGTCAAGTGATAATTTCCACCCCCTGCTTCTTGCTTGAAAATATGTTCAACCTGACATAGTTGGTCATAGTTCAATGGTTCATATTTTTTGCACGGGTCCAACCTTTCTGCTGCAGCCAACCTGGTCAGAACCACTGCATTGTAGAATTTTACTGACACAAAGTCTGAGTTTGTTGCATATGTTTTCTTCTTTTCAGACCATGCAATTTCACTGCCGCGTTGTTGCAACTGATTAGTGCACTTTTTCATTTTCTGGGTCTACTGCCCAATGCTAATCACTGCCGTTGACATAACATTTATCCTGTTTTGAATCAGTTGCACCTTTGCTTCAAAGTTTTCCACCTCCAAGCAGAAGTTTGATACATCCAATAACTGGTGCCTCACTTGAGCCAAGAGAACACTGACCTATTTTAATGATTCTGCCAACTGTGACTTTCTCCAGCTACACTGTTTCTTGGCAAGATATACTGTAGTTCTAGGAAATTTCGCTCTCGAATTAATTTTACCCTTTTTGCGCTGTCACTCTGAACGCTACTTTACATGCGCGAAAATAAGAATAAAATTGTATTTCACATTATTATTATTATTATTATTATTATTATTATTATTATTATTATTATTATTATTATTATTATTAGTATTATTATTATTATTACTGAAGCAACTCCTTTACAGGTAGGGCAGAACCCGCGGCACATCAGATAAAAAGATTACATACAATGCAGCAAAACAGTATAAAATATATACTGTTATAACAACATTACTTACAATATTTTCGTTATCTAAAACAGGCCAGTTTTACCCTGACGTGTCTGCGAGAGACTCACGTCGACACTCTCACGCTTCCATCAAACACTGCTTAGAAATCCTATTAAAGACTTTACCCGGAGGTTCACCAAAGGCGTAAGCATGTACTCCAAGAAATAAGCATAGTTTACTTAGACTGGATGACCTACAAAATCTGTGTCATACATCAAGTGCTGTTTCTGACCTTAGTGTGCATTCCAACAGGTTATAATACTTGTTTCGGATATAATTAAGGAAAGGACAAGAAGCAGAAAATGAATTAAATCTTCAGTAGCACCTTTACATAAATCACATTTGCTATCAGTAGTCACTTTCCATTTACACAAAACCTCATTTGGGCCCAAACGCCCTGTGCGCGCTTTAAACTTAAATCTAATGCCGTTAAAGTTATTAGAACCAAGCATGCATTTTTCTCCAAACATAGATCTTGTTATCGATCGATACTTGTACTGAGATGCAAATTCGTCAATACTGTGGAAAAACGAAAGAACGTAACTTTGTAAATGTAGCTTCATAAACAGTTGGAGCCAACTGAAATTTGCATCTTTAAAAGCCCTGTACAACCCAACATTTTTAAGCACATTGTGCATCTTTGGGAGATATGGCCAAACATTATATATTCCTTTTGAATATTCTTCATTTAAAGCCACAAATATCTGCTTACATAAACACGTGTCTGGCAAGTCATATTTCATTCTATGAAAGTAGTTTATGCGGAAACGATCCAAAACTAGATTTATAGGGAGCCAACCGAGATCTCCTAGAACTGCTGCGATTGCCAGGGAGCATCTGATTTCCATTTCAGCCCTTGCTGTTGAGTTTTGGCTCGACTTTAAAATAGACACACTGTCTTTGGTGTCGTTTAGCCAGACGGCACTTCCATGTGATATAGAAGAAAGTATAACATTTGTCCACATGGTATTACCAAAATGTACCCTATTTATATCGTCATGGGAGGAAAGTATGCTACACATATAACTTCTTAGATGAACTGCCTTAGATTTTAAATAAACTTTTATATGAGATGTTTCAGACAGAGACTGTGCAAAGACAATGCCCAAGTACTTATACGTAGTACATTCTGAGATGAACATGTTACCCAGCTTCCACCTCTTCCCATGATTAACCCGCTTACCTATAATCATAACTTTTGGCGTATCGTCATAAAAAGACGTGTTCCATTTAGATGCAAATCCATCTGCTCCATTTAACATCTTTTGAAGGTTTTCCTCGCTGTCGCCAAGGAGGCAAACATCATCAGCGTATGGAAGACTGGGAATTTTGGCGCTTCCAAATGGAATTCCGAGATTATGGCCATACAGCATGTCTGCCAAGTCCAACATTACGATAGAAAAGAGAGTAGGGGATAATATACACCCCTCTTTAACTCCTTCGGTTACTTAAACATTTAACTTTCTAATGGCCCGAAAATTACTCTGTTTTCAACTTTATTATACAAACCCTTGATGAGGCGCCATGCCTTTCCTTGTATACCTTTCTCCCATAGATGAATGAACAGAAGACCCCTTTGACAGTCTTTGACCAGGAGGCTCATGCCTCGTTAACTGATTTAAATAGTACAGAAAAACATGATCCATATTCATTAATTCCAAACCCAAAAAATGACAGCAAAGAGATTTCAGACCTGCCAATGCATCAACATTTGTCCTCCAATACCAATGTCAAGAAACAAATTTCACTCCTGACTTGAGACAGGCAGTCACCCATAACAGGCAACTGGTGGTTTAAACCGGTCCACTCAACCTTAGAAATACTCATCATTAACTGCAGACACTAGTTCTTTTCCAAAATCTATAGGCCTGATCACCCAAAACGCAAATTTCATTACTGCTGCCAAATATAAAAAGAAGCCAGTTAGGCCTATCCCCATCTATTGTTCTCCCGACTTGTCAGTCAGTTAAAATTACAGCAAAAAAGTAAGGTAGGCCTACATCGTTTTTGTGAAATTTATGAATCTGGATCATTATAAACAAACTCTACCTCCACTATAACTATGAGTCGGAGAACAAAGCCCACAGCACAACATAGCCAATGAAGTAATTTTCAAATAGTACAGAAAAACATGATCCACATTCATTAATTCCAAACCCAAAAATGACAGCAAAAAGATTTCAGACCTGCCAAAGCATCAACATTTCTCCTCCAATACCAATGTCAAGAAACAAATTTCACTCCTGACTTGAGACAGGCAGTCACCCATAACAGACAACTGGTGGTTTAAACCAGTCCTATCAACCTTAGAAATATTCATCATTAATTGCAGACACTAGTTATTTTCCAAAATCTATAGGCCTAATCACCTAAAACACAAATTTCATTACTTCTGCCAAATATAAAAAGAAGCCAGTTAGGCCTATCCCCGTTTAGTTCTCCCAACTTGTCAGTCAGCTAAGTTTACAGCAAAAAAGTAATGTAGGCCTACATCGTTTTTGTGAAATTTATGAATCTGGATCATTATAAACAAACTCTACCTCCACTATAACTATGAGTCGGAGAACAAAGCCCACAGCACAACATAGCCAATGGAGTAATTCTCAAAGAGTACAAAAAAACATGATCCATATTCATTAATTCCAAACCCAAAAATGACAGCAAAGAGATTTCAGACCTGCCAAAGCATCAACATTTCTCCTCCAATACCAATGTCACGAAACAAATTTCACTCCTGACTTGAGACAGGCAGTCACCCATAACAGGCAACTGGTGGTTTAAACCGGTCCTGTTAACCTTAGAAATATTCATCATTAATTGCAGACACTAGTTATTTTCCAAAATCTATAGGCTTAATCACCCAAAACACAAATTTCATTACTTCTGCCAAATATAAAAAGAAGCCAGTTAGGCCTATCCCCGTTTAGTTCTCCCGACTTGTCAGTCAGCTAAGTTTACAGCAAAAAAGTAAGGTAGGCCTACATCGTTTTTGTGAAATTTATGAATCTGGAACATTATAAACAAACTCTACCTCCACTATAACTATGAGTCGGAGAACAAAGCCCACAGCACAACATAGCCAATGAAGTAATTTTCAAATAGTACAGAAAAACATGATCCATATTCATTAATTCCAAACCAAAAAATGACGGCAAAGAGATTTCAGACCTGCCAAAGCATCAACATTTCTCCTCCAATACCAATGTCACGAAACAAATTTCACTCCTGACTTGAGACAGGCAGTCACCCATAACAGGCAACTGGTGGTTTAAACCGGTCCTCTCAAGCTTAGAAATATTCATCATTAACTGCAGACACTAGTTCTTTTCCAAAATCTATAGGCCTTATCACCCAAAAACACAAATTTCATTACTTTTGCCAAATATAAAAAGAAGCCAGTTAGGATTATCCCCGTTTAGTTCTCCTTACTTGTCAGTCAGCTAAGTTTACAGCAAAAAAGTAAGGTAGGCCTACATCGTTTTTGTGAAATTTATGAATCTGGATCATTATAAACAAACTCTACCTCCACTATAACTATGAGTCGGAGAACAAACCCCACAGCACAACATAGCCAATGAAGTAATTTTCAAACAGTACAGAAAAACATGATCCATATTCATTAATTCCAAACCCAAAAATGACAGCAAAGGGATTTCAGACCTGCCAAAGCATCAACATTTCTCCTCCAATACCAATTTCACCAAACAAATTTCACTCCTGACTTGAGACAGGCAGTCACCCATAACAGGCAACTGGTGGTTTAAACCGGTCCTCTCAAGCTTAGAAATATTCATCATTAACTGCAGACACTAGTTCTTTTCCAAAATCTATATAGTCCAGGAGATGAGACACCTTTATTTATGTTTTCGAGTGCATTTTGTTTGAACATGTTTTCTAAGGCAGAAATACCTGGAGAAAGCAAATCTGGCGGTCTTACAAGCTGAAAGTGGTCCATTTTCTTTCCATACAGCTGTTTTTGGGGGAATCTCACCTTCCAAAATTGGCACAAAATTAAGGGGTAGGGGAAATTTAAACGGCCATATCTTCGTCCATATGGCTTACATCAGAATGTGTTACCCCTCAAAATGTTTGTATATAGCCCCTCTAGCCAATAAAGTAAACTAAATTTGAATATGTTAATTAGTGACGTCAACAGAGGTCATAAGGTCACCAAAATGGGTCACAGGCTATACCTCCTGGAAGCTCCAGAAAAAACACCACAAACTAGAAGAAACAAGACCAAAATGATTTATTTGACTTTTATTTAGTAGAAAAGATAATGCTTCACACATCTGCCCACAGTAAATCTTTGTAAAAGACAATCTGCATTGTTTTAAACAAACTGATTCAAATTACATTGCTTTTTCATCAAATTTTGACATTTTCCACTTGGGTGCATTGCTTGACATTGTAAAGTGGTCAGCAGCTGTTAGGCTAACTTTCTGAACTACAGGATTTCGCAAAGCTCAGATACATTGCTTATGGTCCTTTCTGACCACTTGGATGACAGAGAGACTCAACAGATGAAGTTTGGCACTTGTGAAAGGGACTACAAGTTCACCCTGACAACATCTCTAGCATAACTCATTGCCATTTCCAAACATAGTCAGACTTGCTGCAAATAATGGAAATATATATCACCCTTTGATATATCAAGAAAGCTGAATCAAGGGTTTTCAAGTGCTTCATAAATCATCTTCGATTTCATAGTCTGAATCATTAGAGTCAAAGGAATTGTCATACTCATCCTGGTCATCATTGTCTGGTGGTTGGTCAGCTGTAACGTGCTCAGCTATGTCTTTTGGCATTTAGTCCCCAACAAACCAGACCATCTGGTATTTGCCATCAGTTAGTTTCCAGCCACACTCAGTAGGATCAATTGAATCAGATATTGGGTCCTGGAGGTGTGCATTTCTCCAAATCATAGTCACATAGTTTGTCAAGTTCAGCTTTTGTGAAAGAACTCGCCTCGATGGGGGGAGAGTGGTAGCATCTGCTCCTTTAATTTTGGTTATTGGCTCAGACACCCTTCTAGGTGCATACTTCTCTCTGAAGATTGCGTACCTGGCTTCCCCTAGGTTAGAGACCATTGCTTTGTTGTTGCCTTCTGAGATCTCTTTGCTTTCTCCCAGGTTAGCAAAGAGATTTTGGTAATACTCTGACGACTCTACTTTGCCAACCCCGTGTCAACGAATATTTGGGCCCCCTTTCATATTTGATTCCTGTCGCATTTCATATGACATCTTAACTACAGTTGTAACATTGATAATGTTAACAGTGGAAAATAGCAAAATTGGTCATGTTACACAAGACTAAAGGTAAAAGGTGCTGGTCACAGTGTTTTGTCAGCTCAGCATGAGAATAGATTCTGCACAAAATGTTAAAATGTAGTCCTGAATCATGTGAATGGCATTATAATTGATGCGGAATTATGACCAGATGACTCGATCCTAAGTTTACTTTCTCATAGAAAATGGGAAATTTAACTTGGTGCAAGTATGTTCGCGATCTGAGTATAAAAGTAATTTTTATGAATAGCTGAGCTACTTCCAGTTATGTAGATAGCGGGGGGGGGGGGGGGGCTTTTGTTTCCCAAATGTTTTGGCCACTTGACCCCTGAACAGTATCTAAGTGCCTCAAGGTGGATATTAATGAGGAAGAGGCTCTTTGGTTCCAGACTATTGGGCCCCCTTTTGGTATCTAAATGCATTAAGTGGATATTGAATATTTGGGCCCCTATTTGTAAGTAAATGCCTTGCAGTGGGGATAAATGGGGAGGGGGCCTTTTGGTTTCAGAATATTTGGGCCCCCTATTTGTACCAAAGGGTCCCCCCCTCCCCATTTATATCCACTCTATGACACAAACAAATAGGGGGCCCAAAAACTCTGGAAACAAAGGGCCCCCTCCCCATTCATATTCACTGCAAGGTATTTACCAAATAGGGGGCTCAAATATCCTGGAACCAAAGGGACCCCCTCCCCCATTTGTATCCACTTCAAGACATGCAAATAGGAGGCACATATATTCTGGGACCAAAGGGCCCCCCTCCTCATATATGTCCACTGCAAGGCATTTACTTAAAATAGTGGGCCCAAATATGCTGGAACCAAAAGCCCCTCCCTCCCCATTTATATCCACTGCAAGGCATTTACTTACAAAAAGGGGGCCCAAATATTCTGGAACCAAAGGGCCCCTCCCATTTATATCCACTTTAAGACACTTACAAACAGAGGAAATCAGCTGAAAACCCACATCCCTGATTCCATTCCAGAATATTTAGGATCTCCCAGTATGAAAGAGCTTTCTTTAAAAAAAAATCTGGTGTTTTATTGTATTTTTTTCATTCATATCAAGAGCCAGATATGTCACGTATGTATCTCCAGCAATGCAGATAACCAGGAATAAGGGGGAAATGGAGACACCCGAATCTATACATACGGGGTAGATTTGTGCTAAAATATGTGTTGCATATATAAAAAACAAACAAACTTGGTATATACTTGGAGGGATTGTGAGATAATTCCTACTAGGTATTTGGGGGGGGGGGCCCAAATGTTTGCAGGGAGGCCCAAACGTTCGGCAAATGAATGGGCTCCTGGGGGACCATCCGTTGGGGGGGGGGGGGGCAAGTATTCTCTGACACCGGCACTTGTTGATGGCTTATCTGACATTGTAACAACTGACATGGAGTAATGCAGACTTATCAACCATCATGTAGCTTTCACTGCATCTATACAAAACACAAGTGCATAAAATATCACTGCATCTAGATACAAAGCACAAGTGCATAAAATATCACTGCATTTAGATATAAAGCACAAGTGCATAAAATACCACTGCATCTATACAAAACCTAAGTGCATGAAACAAAGACTACGGATGATACAAACAGCACATTCACGAAATAAAATAAAGGCTGATAACCTTCCTGCTCACTAAAAGCAAGCAGTTAACTGACTGACTTTTCTACTGGCCTAACTTAGGCCAAGATTATATGTCTTTCCAACAACAGAGTGGAGAAAATACACTGTCCTTTTGCTTACCATCCTCTTCGGCCTACTGCCTACCTAAAGCAAATGACTGGGACTTTACTAGTTAACTGCTAAAGTGTCAAAAACAAAAACAAAAAAATAATAAACAGATTAAGCCCTAATTGCAAACTACATTAAACTAGACCTTATTTTAGGAACAGAAATGTGGCTTGACAATTGTAACAAGGGCAGTGAAATTTCCCCCCCAAATTACAACATAGACCGCAAACACCAGAATACAAATGCAGGCGGCAGTTAAAGATAGAAAAAAACTGATAAAACGTAAGGAGAAACCATATAACCACATGCAGCCATCCCATAAACATTTCAACGTTCAAATCTACAAGAAACATAAAAGACACCCAGTCAAAGATACGGAAATCTTATTCTAAATATCTCAATAACATCAACGAAAGCAGTTTTGTTCAGAAAAACAGCAAACCCTTCTAAATCCCGACATAAAGACAATACCAGACCTAATTGCACTCGAGCACTGGTCAACATGATGTTGAACATGAAGTTCAACACCAACAAAATTTTGTTATATTATGCAAATCAATAGGACCAAATAACCTAAACACCAATGTTACAATTTATACCAACAACAACTTCGACAAGTACCACACAATCCATATCTCTGACTTATACTTAATGAAAAACTTAATATGTACACCACAGGCCGAAAAATACAGAAACTTGTTCTTTCCAACAATGGTCATTGACTGGAACAATCTCACCAATCACCAAATTTCTGCAGAGACAATAGACACTTTCAAAAGCAGACTGTCTGCAACATGATACTTGGACTAATTGTCCTACACCCCTGGGAACTGTTACTCCACGAAAAGATTTGCCCAGTATTTATACACAACAGAACAGAACAGAGATGGGGTTTCCACACTTTCGGAAAAATGTCATGTGCTTGAGGCAGGAATCCCCCACTTTCAGTTTCACAATGTAATGTACATGATGTACTTGAAGCAGGGATTCCACACTTTCAGTCGTTACCATGCATTGTACTTGAAGTGGGGATAACCCATTTTCACTATGAGAAGTTCAGTTTAAAATACAATCACTTACTATTGCTTGTTAGGCCTAATCACTGATTGAGACATAAATTACCCCAACATATGTAAATATAATCAAATGAATTGAGCAATATTTTAAAATGTGTTCCGCATACATTTATCTTTGATGGGTAATGTACAAGGGTAGAAGATGTCAATATTTGATGTAGGAACGAAAAACTTGAATCAGTTTGATTTTAACAATGCAGATTGTCTTTTACAAAGATTTACTGTGGGCAGATGTCTGAAGTATCATCTTTTCTACTGAATAAAAGTCAAATAAGTCAGTTTGGTCTTGTTTCTTCTAGTTTGTGGTGTTTTTTCTGAAGCCTTCAGGAGGTATAGCCTGTGACCCATTTTGGTGACCTGATGACCTCTGTTGACGTCAGTAATTAACATATTCAAATTTGGTTTGCTTTATTGGCTAGAGGGGCTATATTCAAACATTTTGAAGGGTAACTCATTCTGATGTAAGCAATATGGACGAAGATATGGCCGTTTAAATTTCCCCTACCCCTTAATTTTGTGTCAATTTTGGAAGGCGAGATTCCATCCAAATCAGCTGCATGGAAAGAAAATGGACCACTTTCAGCTTGTAAGACCGCCAGATATGATTTCTCCAGGTATTTCTGCCTTAGAAAACATGTTCAAACAAAATGCACTCGAAAACATAAATAAAGGTGTCTCATCTCCCGGACTAATAGGCCTGATCACCCAAAACGCAAATTTCATTACTTTTGCCAAATATAAAAAGAAGCCAGTTAGGCCTATCCCTGTTTAGTTCTCCTGACTTGTCAGTCAGCTAAGTTTACAGCAAAAAAGTAAGGTAGGCCTACATCGTTTTTGTGAAATTTATGAATCTGGAACATTATAAACAAACTCTACCTCCACTATAACTATGAGTCGGAGAACAAAGCCCACAGCACAACATAGCCAATGAAGGAATTTTCGAATAGTACAGAAAAACATGATCCATATTCATTAATTTCATCCCAAAAATCACAGCAAAGAGATTTCAGACCTGCCAAAGCATCAACATTTCTCCTCCAATACCAATGTCAAGAAACAAATTTCACTCCTGACTTGAGACAGGCAGTCACCCATAACAGGCAACTGGTGGTTTAAACCGGTCCAATCAACCTTAGAAATACTCATCATTAACTGCAGACACTAGTTCTTTTCCAAAATCTATAGGCCTAATCACCCAAAACGCAAATTGCATTACTGCTGCCAAATATAAAAAGAAGCCAGTTAGGCCTATCCCCGTTTAGTTCCCCCGACTTGTCAGTCAGCTAAGTTTACAGCAAAAAAGTAAGGTAGGCCTACATCGTTTTTGTGAAATTTATGAATCTGGAACATTATAAACAAACTATACCTCCACTATAACTATGAGTCGGAGAACAAAGCCCACAGCACAACATAGCCAATGAAGTAATTTTCAAATAGTACAGAAAAACATGATCCATATTCATTAATTCCAAACCAAAAATGACGGCAAAGAGATTTCAGACCTGCCAAAGCATCAACATTTCTCCTCCAATACCAATGTCACGAAACAAATTTCACTCCTGACTTGAGACAGGCAGTCACCCATAACAGGCAACTGGTGGTTTAAACCGGTGCTCTCAAGCTTAGAAATATTCATCATTAACTGCAGACACTAGTTCTTTTCCAAAATCTATTGGCCTTATCACCCAAAACAGAAATTTCATTACTTTTGCCAAATATAAAAAGAAGCCAGTTAGGCCTATCCCCGTTTAGTTCCCCCGACTTGTCAGTCAGCTAAGTTTACAGCAAAAAATTAATGTAGGCCTACCTCGTTTTGGTGAAATTTATGAATCTGGATCATTATAAACAAACTCTACCTCCACTATAACTATGAGTCGGAGAACAAAGCCCACAGCACAACATAGCCAATGAAGTAATTTTCAAATAGTACAGAAAAACATGATCCATATTCATTAATTCCAAACCAAAAAATGACGGCAAAGAGATTTCAGACCTGCCAAAGCATCAACATTTCTCCTCCAATACCAATGGCACGAAACAAATTTCACTCCTGACTTGAGACAGGCAGTCACCCATAACAGGCAACTGGTGGTTTAAACCGGTCCTCTCAAGCTTAGAAATATTCATCATTAACAGCAGACACTAGTTCTTTTCCAAAATCTATTGGCCTAATCACCCAAAACGCAAATTTCATTACTGCTGCCAAATATAAAAAGAAGCCAGTTAGGATTATCCCCGTTTAGTTCTCCCGACTTGTCAGTCAGCTAAGTTTACAGCAAAAAAGTAAGGTAGGCCTACATCGTTTTTGTGAAATTTATGAATCTGGATCATTATAAACAAACTCTACCTCCACTATAACTATGAGTCGGAGAACAAAGCCCACAGCACAACATAGCCAATGAAGCAATTTTCAAACAGTACAGAAAAACATGATCCATATTCATTAATTCCAAACCCAAAAATGACAGCAAAGGGATTTCAGACCTGCCAAAGCATCAACATTTCTCCTCCAATACCAATTTCACGAAACAAATTTCACTCCTGACTTGAGACAGGCAGTCACCCATAACAGGCAACTGGTGGTTTAAACCGGTCCTCTCAAGCTTAGAAATATTCATCATTAACTGCAGACACTCATTCTTTTCCAAAATCTATAGGCCTTATCACCCAAAACGCAAATTTCATTACTTTTGCCAAATATAAAAAGAAGCCAGTTAGGCCTATCCCCGTTTAGTTCTCCTGACTTGTCAGTCAGCTAAGTTTACAGCAAAAAATTAATGTAGGCCTACCTCGTTTTGGTGAAATTTATGAATCTGGATCATTATAAACAAACTCTACCTCCACTATAACTATGAGTCGGAGAACAAAGCCCACAGCACAACATAGCCAATGAAGTAATTTTCAAATAGTACAGAAAAACATGATCCATATTCATTAATTCCAAACCAAAAAATGACGGCAAAGAGATTTCAGACCTGCCAAAGCATCAACATTTCTCCTCCAATACCAATGGCACGAAACAAATTTCACTCCTGACTTGAGACAGGCAGTCACCCATAACAGGCAACTGGTGGTTTAAACCGGTCCTCTCAAGCTTAGAAATATTCATCATTAACTGCAGACACTAGTTCTTTTCCAAAATCTATAGGCCTAATCACCCAAAACGCAAATTTCATTACTGCTGCCAAATATGAAAAGAAGCCAGTTAGGATTATCCCCGTTTAGTTCTCCCGACTTGTCAGTCAGCTAAGTTTACAGCAAAAAAGTAAGGTAGGCCTACATCGTTTTTGTGAAATTTATGAATCTGGATCATTATAAACAAACTCTACCTCCACTATAACTATGAGTCGGAGAACAAAGCCCACAGCACAACATAGCCAATGAAGTAATTTTCAAATAGTACAGAAAAACATGATCCATATTCATTAATTTCATCCCAAAAATCACAGCAAAGAGATTTCAGACCTGCCAAAGCATCAACATTTCTCCTCCAATACCAATGTCAAGAAACAAATTTCACTCCTGACTTGAGACAGGCAGTCACCCATAACAGGCAACTGGTGGTTTAAACCGGTCCAATCAACCTTAGAAATACTCATCATTAACTGCAGACACTAGTTCTTTTCCAAAATCTATAGGCCTAATCACCCAAAACGCAAATTGCATTACTGCTGCCAAATATAAAAAGAAGCCAGTTAGGCCTATCCCCGTTTAGTTCCCCCGACTTGTCAGTCAGCTAAGTTTACAGCAAAAAAGTAAGGTAGGCCTACATCGTTTTTGTGAAATTTATGAATCTGGAACATTATAAACAAACTATACCTCCACTATAACTATGAGTCGGAGAACAAAGCCCACAGCACAACATAGCCAATGAAGTAATTTTCAAATAGTACAGAAAAACATGATCCATATTCATTAATTCCAAACCAAAAAATGACGGCAAAGAGATTTCAGACCTGCCAAAGCATCAACATTTCTCCTCCAATACCAATGTCACGAAACAAATTTCACTCCTGACTTGAGACAGGCAGTCACCCATAACAGGCAACTGGTGGTTTAAACCGGTGCTCTCAAGCTTAGAAATATTCATCATTAACTGCAGACACTAGTTCTTTTCCAAAATCTATTGGCCTTATCACCCAAAACAGAAATTTCATTACTTTTGCCAAATATAAAAAAAGCCAGTTAGGCCTATCCCCGTTTAGTTCTCCTGACTTGTCAGTCAGCTAAGTTTACAGCAAAAAAGTAAGGTAGGCCTACATCGTTTTTGTGAAATTTATGAATCTGGAACATTATAAACAAACTATACCTCCACTATAACTATGAGTCGGAGAACAAAGCCCACAGCACAACATAGCCAATGAAGTAATTTTCAAATAGTACAGAAAAACAGGATCCATATTCATTAATTTCATCCCAAAAATCACAGCAAAGAGATTTCAGACCTGCCAAAGCATCTACATTTCTCCTCCAATACCAATGGCACGAAACAAATTTCACTCCTGACTTGAGACAGGCAGTCACCCATAACAGGCAACTGGTGGTTTAAACCGGTCCTCTCAAGCTTAGAAATATTCATCATTAACTGCAGACACTAGTTCTTTTCCAAAATCTATAGGCCTAATCACCCAAAACGCAAATTTCATTACTGCTGCCAAATATAAAAAGAAGCCAGTTAGGATTATCCCCGTTTAGTTCTCCCGACTTGTCAGTCAGCTAAGTTTACAGCAAAAAAGTAAGGTAGGCCTACATCGTTTTTGTGAAATTTATGAATCTGGATCATTATAAACAAACTCTACCTCCACTATAACTATGAGTCGGAGAACAAAGCCCACAGCACAACATAGCCAATGAAGCAATTTTCAAACAGTACAGAAAAACATGATCCATATTCATTAATTCCAAACCCAAAAATGACAGCAAAGGGATTTCAGACCTGCCAAAGCATCAACATTTCTCCTCCAATACCAATTTCACGAAACAAATTTCACTCCTGACTTGAGACAGGCAGTCACCCATAACAGGCAACTGGTGGTTTAAACCGGTCCTCTCAAGCTTAGAAATATTCATCATTAACTGCAGACACTAGTTCTTTTCCAAAATCTATTGGCCTTATCACCCAAAACAGAAATTTCATTACTTTTGCCAAATATAAAAAGAAGCCAGTTAGGCCTATCCCCGTTTAGTTCCCCCGACTTGTCAGTCAGCTAAGTTTACAGCAAAAAATTAATGTAGGCCTACCTCGTTTTGGTGAAATTTATGAATCTGGATCATTATAAACAAACTCTACCTCCACTATAACTATGAGTCGGAGAACAAAGCCCACAGCACAACATAGCCAATGAAGTAATTTTCAAATAGTACAGAAAAACATGATCCATATTCATTAATTCCAAACCAAAAAATGACGGCAAAGAGATTTCAGACCTGCCAAAGCATCAACATTTCTCCTCCAATACCAATGGCACGAAACAAATTTCACTCCTGACTTGAGACAGGCAGTCACCCATAACAGGCAACTGGTGGTTTAAACCGGTCCTCTCAAGCTTAGAAATATTCATCATTAACTGCAGACACTAGTTCTTTTCCAAAATCTATAGGCCTAATCACCCAAAACGCAAATTTCATTACTGCTGCCAAATATAAAAAGAAGCCAGTTAGGATTATCCCCGTTTAGTTCTCCCGACTTGTCAGTCAGCTAAGTTTACAGCAAAAAAGTAAGGTAGGCCTACATCGTTTTTGTGAAATTTATGAATCTGGATCATTATAAACAAACTCTACCTCCACTATAACTATGAGTCGGAGAACAAAGCCCACAGCACAACATAGCCAATGAAGCAATTTTCAAACAGTACAGAAAAACATGATCCATATTCATTAATTCCAAACCCAAAAATGACAGCAAAGGGATTTCAGACCTGCCAAAGCATCAACATTTCTCCTCCAATACCAATTTCACGAAACAAATTTCACTCCTGACTTGAGACAGGCAGTCACCCATAACAAGCAACTGGTGGTTTAAACCGGTCCTCTCAAGCTTAGAAATATTCATCATTAACTGCAGACACTCATTCTTTTCCAAAATCTATAGGCCTTATCACCCAAAACGCAAATTTCATTACTTTTGCCAAATATAAAAAGATGCCAGTTAGGCCTATCCCCGTTTAGTTCTCCTGACTTGTCAGTCAGCTAAGTTTACAGCAAAAAATTAATGTAGGCCTACCTCGTTTTGGTGAAATTTATTAATCTGGATCATTATAAACAAACTCTACCTCCACTATAACTATGAGTCGGAGAACAAAGCCCACAGCACAACATAGCCAATGAAGTAATTTTCAAATAGTACAGAAAAACATGATCCATATTCATTAATTCCAAACCAAAAAATGACGGCAAAGAGATTTCAGACCTGCCAAAGCATCAACATTTCTCCTCCAATACCAATGGCACGAAACAAATTTCACTCCTGACTTGAGACAGGCAGTCACCCATAACAGGCAACTGGTGGTTTAAACCGGTCCTCTCAAGCTTAGAAATATTCATCATTAACTGCAGACACTAGTTCTTTTCCAAAATCTATAGGCCTAATCACCCAAAACGCAAATTTCATTACTGCTGCCAAATATGAAAAGAAGCCAGTTAGGATTATCCCCGTTTAGTTCTCCCGACTTGTCAGTCAGCTAAGTTTACAGCAAAAAAGTAAGGTAGGCCTACATCGTTTTTGTGAAATTTATGAATCTGGATCATTATAAACAAACTCTACCTCCACTATAACTATGAGTCGGAGAACAAAGCCCACAGCACAACATAGCCAATGAAGCAATTTTCAAACAGTACAGAAAAACATGATCCATATTCATTAATTCCAAACCCAAAAATGACAGCAAAGGGATTTCAGACCTGCCAAAGCATCAACATTTCTCCTCCAATACCAATTTCACGAAACAAATTTCACTCCTGACTTGAGACAGGCAGTCACCCATAACAGGCAACTGGTGGTTTAAACCGGTCCTCTCAAGCTTAGAAATATTCATCATTAACTGCAGACACTCGTTCTTTTCCAAAATCTATAGGCCTTATCACCCAAAACGCAAATTTCATTACTTTTGCCAAATATAAAAAGAAGCCAGTTAGGCCTATCCCCGTTTAGTTCTCCTGACTTGTCAGTCAGCTAAGTTTACAGCAAAAAATTAATGTAGGCCTACCTCGTTTTGGTGAAATTTATGAATCTGGATCATTATAAACAAACTCTACCTCCACTATAACTATGAGTCGGAGAACAAAGCCCACAGCACAACATAGCCAATGAAGTAATTTTCAAATAGTACAGAAAAACATGATCCATATTCAATAATTCCAAACCAAAAAATGACGGCAAAGAGATTTCAGACCTGCCAAAGCATCAACATTTCTCCTCCAATACCAATGTCACGAAACAAATTTCACTCCTGACTTGAGACAGGCAGTCACCCATAACAGGCAACTGGTGGTTTAAACCGGTCCTCTCAAGCTTAGAAATATTCATCATTAACTGCAGACACTCGTTCTTTTCCAAAATCTATAGGCCTTATCACCCAAAACGCAAATTTCATTACTTTTGCCAAATATAAAAAGAAGCCAGTTAGGATTATCCCCGTTTAGTTCTCCCGACTTGTCAGTCAGCTAAGTTTACAGCAAAAAAGTAAGGTAGGCCTACATCGTTTTTGTGAAATTTATGAATCTGGATCATTATAAACAAACTCTACCTCCACTATAACTATGAGTCGGAGAACAAAGCCCACAGCACAACATAGCCAATGAAGTAATTTTCAAATAGTACAGAAAAACATGATCCATATTCATTAATTTCATCCCAAAAATCACAGCAAAGAGATTTCAGACCTGCCAAAGCATCAACATTTCTCCTCCAATACCAATGTCAAGAAACAAATTTCACTCCTGACTTGAGACAGGCAGTCACCCATAACAGGCAACTGGTGGTTTAAACCGGTCCAATCAACCTTAGAAATACTCATCATTAACTGCAGACACTAGTTCTTTTCCAAAATCTATAGGCCTAATCACCCAAAACGCAAATTGCATTACTGCTGCCAAATATAAAAAGAAGCCAGTTAGGCCTATCCCCGTTTAGTTCCCCCGACTTGTCAGTCAGCTAAGTTTACAGCAAAAAAGTAAGGTAGGCCTACATCGTTTTTGTGAAATTTATGAATCTGGAACATTATAAACAAACTATACCTCCACTATAACTATGAGTCGGAGAACAAAGCCCACAGCACAACATAGCCAATGAAGTAATTTTCAAATAGTACAGAAAAACATGATCCATATTCATTAATTCCAAACCAAAAAATGACGGCAAAGAGATTTCAGACCTGCCAAAGCATCAACATTTCTCCTCCAATACCAATGTCACGAAACAAATTTCACTCCTGACTTGAGACAGGCAGTCACCCATAACAGGCAACTGGTGGTTTAAACCGGTGCTCTCAAGCTTAGAAATATTCATCATTAACTGCAGACACTAGTTCTTTTCCAAAATCTATTGGCCTTATCACCCAAAACAGAAATTTCATTACTTTTGCCAAATATAAACAAAGCCAGTTAGGCCTATCCCCGTTTAGTTCTCCTGACTTGTCAGTCAGCTAAGTTTACAGCAAAAAAGTAAGGTAGGCCTACATCGTTTTTGTGAAATTTATGAATCTGGAACATTATAAACAAACTATACCTCCACTATAACTATGAGTCGGAGAACAAAGCCCACAGCACAACAAAGCCAATGAGGTAATTTTCAAATAGTACAGAAAAACAGGATCCATATTCATTAATTTCATCCCAAAAATCACAGCAAAGAGATTTCAGACCTGCCAAAGCATCTACATTTCTCCTCCAATACCAATGTCAAGAAACAAATTTCACTCCTGACTTGAGACAGGCAGCCACCCATAACAGGCAACTGGTGGTTTAAACCGGTCCTATCAACCTTAGAAATACTCATCATTAACTGCAGACACTAGTTCTTTTCCAAAATCTATAGGCCTAATCACCCAAAACGCAAATTTCATTACTGCTGCCAAATATAAAAAGAAGCCAGTTAGGATTATCCCCGTTTAGTTCTCCTTACTTGTCAGTCAGCTAAGTTTACAGCAAAAAAGTAAGGTAGGCCTACATCGTTTTTGTGAAATTTATGAATCTGGATCATTATAAACAAACTCTACCTCCACTATAACTATGAGTCGGAGAACAAAGCCCACAGCACAACATAGCCAATGAAGTAATTTTCAAACAGTACAGAAAAACATGATCCATATTCATTAATTCCAAACCCAAAAATGACAGCAAAGGGATTTCAGACCTGCCAAAGCATCAACATTTCTCCTCCAATACCAATTTCACCAAACAAATTTCACTCCTGACTTGAGACAGGCAGTCACCCATAACAGGCAACTGGTGGTTTAAACCGGTCCTCTCAAGCTTAGAAATATTCATCATTAACTGCAGACACTAGTTCTTTTCCAAAATCTATAGGCCTTATCACCCAAAACGCAAATTTCATTACTTTTGCCAAATATAAAAAGAAGCCAGTTAGGCCTATCCCCGTTTAGTTCTCCTGACTTGTCAGTCAGCTAAGTTTACAGCAAAAAAGTAAGGTAGGCCTACATCGTTTTTGTGAAATATATGAATCTGGATCATTATAAACAAACTCTTCCTCCACTATAACTATGAGTCGGAGAACAAAGCCCACAGCACAACATAGCCAATGAAGTAATTTTCAAATAGTACAGAAAAACATGATCCATATTCATTAATTTCATCCCAAAAATCACAGCAAAGAGATTTCAGACCTGCCAAAGCATCAACATTTCTCCTCCAATACCAATGTCAAGAAACAAATTTCACTCCTGACTTGAGACAGGCAATCACCCATAACAGGCAACTGGTGGTTTAAACCGGTCCAATCAACCTTAGAAATACTCATCATTAACTGCAGACACTAGTTCTTTTCCAAAATCTATAGGCCTAATCACCCAAAACGCAAATTGCATTACTGCTGCCAAATATAAAAAGAAGCCAGTTAGGCCTATCCCCGTTTAGTTCCCCCGACTTGTCAGTCAGCTAAGTTTACAGCAAAAAATTAATGTAGGCCTACCTCGTTTTGGTGAAATTTATGAATCTGGATCATTATAAACAAACTCTACCTCCACTATTACTATGAGTCGGAGAACAAAGCCCACAGCACAACATAGCCAATGAAGTAATTTTCAAATAGTACAGAAAAACATGATCCATATTCATTAATTCCAAACCAAAAAATGACGGCAAAGAGATTTCAGACCTGCCAAAGCATCAACATTTCTCCTCCAATACCAATGGCACGAAACAAATTTCACTCCTGACTTGAGACAGGCAGTCACCCATAACAGGCAACTGGTGGTTTAAACCGGTCCTCTCAAGCTTAGAAATATTCATCATTAACTGCAGACACTAGTTCTTTTCCAAAATCTATTGGCCTTATCACCCAAAACAGAAATTTCATTACTTTTGCCAAATATAAAAAGAAGCCAGTTAGGCTTATCCCCGTTTAGTTCTCCTGACTTGTCAGTCAGCTAAGTTTACAGCAAAAAAGTAAGGTAGGCCTACATAGTTTTTGTGAAATTTATGAATCTGGAACATTATAAACAAACTCTACCTACACTATAACTATGAGTCGGAGAACAAAGCCCACAGCACAACATAGCGAATGAAGTAATTTTCAAATAGTACAGAAAAACAGGATCCATATTCATTAATTTCATCCCAAAAATCACAGCAAAGAGATTTCAGACCTGCCAAAGCATCAACATTTCTCCTCCAATACCAATGTCAAGAAACAAATTTCACTCCTGACTTGAGACAGGCAGCCACCCATAACAGGCAACTGGTGGTTTAAACCGGTCCTATCAACCTTAGAAATACTCATCATTAACTGCAGACACTAGTTCTTTTCCAAAATCTATAGGCCTAATCACCCAAAACGCAAATTTCATTACTGCTGCCAAATATAAAAAGAAGCCAGTTAGGATTATCCCCGTTTAGTTCTCCTTACTTGTCAGTCAGCTAAGTTTACAGCAAAAAAGTAAGGTAGGCCTACATCGTTTTTGTGAAATTTATGAATCTGGATCATTATAAACAAACTCTACCTCCACTATAACTATGAGTCGGAGAACAAAGCCCACAGCACAACATAGCCAATGAAGTAATTTTCAAACAGTACAGAAAAACATGATCCATATTCATTAATTCCAAACCCAAAAATGACAGCAAAGGGATTTCAGGCCTGCCAAAGCATCAACATTTCTCCTCCAATACCAATTTCACGAAACAAATTTCACTCCTGACTTGAGACAGGCAGTCACCCATAACAGGCAACTGGTGGTTTAAACCGGTCCTCTCAAGCTTAGAAATATTCATCATTAACTGCAGACACTAGTTCTTTTCCAAAATCTATAGGCCTAATCACCCAAAACGCAAATTTCATTACTTTTGCCAAATATAAAAAGAAGCCAGTTAGGCCTATCCCCGTTTAGTTCCCCCGACTTGTCAGTCAGCTAAGTTTACAGCAAAAAATTAATGTAGGCCTACCTCGTTTTGGTGAAATTTATGAATCTGGATCATTATAAACAAACTCTACCTCCACTATAACTATGAGTCGGAGAACAAAGCCCACAGCACAACATAGCCAATGAAGTAATTTTCAAATAGTACAGAAAAACATGATCCATATTCATTAATTCCAAACCAAAAAATGACGGCAAAGATTTTTCAGACCTGCCAAAGCATCAACATTTCTCCTCTAATACCAATGGCACGAAACAAATTTCACTCCTGACTTGAGACAGGCAGTCACCCATAACAGGCAACTGGTGGTTTAAACAGGTCCAATCAACCTTCGAAATACTCATCATTAACTGCAGACACTAGTTTTTTCCAAAATCTATAGGCCTAATCACCCAAAACGCAAATTGAATTACTGCTGCCAAATATAAAAAGAAGCCAGTTAGGATTATCCCCGTTTAGTTCTCCTTACTTGTCAGTCAGCTAAGTTTACAGCAAAAAAGTAAGGTAGGCCTACATCGTTTTTGTGAAATTTATGAATCTGGATCATTATAAACAAACTCTACCTCCACTATAACTATGAGTCGGAGAACAAAGCCCACAGCACAACATAGCCAATGAAGTAATTTTCAAATAGTACAGAAAAACATGATCCATATTCATTAATTCCAAACCAAAAAATGACGGCAAAGAGATTTCAGACCTGCCAAAGCATCAACATTTCTCCTCCAATACCAATGGCACGAAACAAATTTCACTCCTGACTTGAGACAGGCAGTCACCCATAACAGGCAACTGGTGGTTTAAACCGGTCCTCTCAAGCTTAGAAATATTCATCATTAACTGCAGACACTAGTTCTTTTCCAAAATCTATAGGCCTAATCACCCATAACGCAAATTTCATTACTGCTGCCAAATATAAAAAGAAGCCAGTTAGGATTATCCCTGTTTAGTTCTCCCGACTTGTCAGTCAGCTAAGTTTACAGCAAAAAAGTAAGGTAGGCCTACATCGTTTTTGTGAAATTTATGAATCTGGATCATTATAAACAAACTCTACCTCCACTATAACTATGAGTCGGAGAACAAAGCCCACAGCACAACATAGCCAATGAAGTAATTTTCAAACAGTTAAGAAAAACATGATCCATATTCATTAATTCCAAACCCAAAAATGACAGCAAAGGGATTTCAGACATGCCAAAGCATCAACATTTTTCCTCCAATACCAATTTCACGAAACAAATTTCACTCCTGACTTGAGACAGGCAGTCACCCATAACAGGCAACTGGTGGTTTAAACCGGTCCTCTCAAGCTTAGAAATATTCATCATTAACTGCAGACACTAGTTCTTTTCCAAAATCTATAGGCCTAATCACCCAAAACGCAAATTTCATTACTTTTGCCAAATATAAAAAGAAGCCAGTTAGGCCTATCCCCGTTTAGTTCTCCTGACTTGTCAGTCAGCTAAGTTTACAGTAAAAAAGTAAGGTAGGCCTACATCGTTTTTGTGAAATTTATGAATCTGGAACATTATAAACAAACTCTACCTCCACTATAACTATGAGTCGGAGAACAAAACCCACAGCACAACATAGCCAATGAAGTAATTTTCAAATAGTACAGGAAAACATGATCCATATTCATTAATTTCATCCCAAAAATCACAGCAAAGAGATTTCAGACCTGCCAAAGCATCAACATTTCTCCTCCAATACCAATGTCAAGAAACAAATTTCACTCCTGACTTGAGACAGGCAGTCACCCATAACAGGCAACTGGTGGTTTAAACCGGTCCAATCAACCTTAGAAATACTCATCATTAACTGCAGACACTAGTTCTTTTCCAAAATCTATAGGCCAAATCACCCAAAACGCAAATTGCATTACTGCTGCCAAATATAAAAAGAAGCCAGTTAGGCCTATCCCCGTTTAGTTCCCCCGACTTGCAGTCAGCTAAGTTTACAGCAAAAAATTAATGTAGGCCTACCTCGTTTTGGTGAAATTTATGAATCTGGAAAATTATAAACAAACTCTACCTCCACTATAACTATGAGTCGGAGAACAAAGCCCACAGCACAACATAGCCAATAAAGTAATTTTCAAATAGTACAGAAAAATATGATCCATATTCATTAATTCCAAACCAAAAAATGACGGCAAAGAGATTTCAGACCTGCCAAAGCATCAACATTTCTCCTCCAATACCAATGTCATGAAACAAATTTCACTCCTGACTTGAGACAGGCAGTCACCCATAACAGGCAACTGGTGGTTTAAACCGGTCCTCTCAAGCTTAGAAATATTCATCATTAACTGCAGACACTAGTTCTTTTCCAAAATCTATTGGCCTTATCACCCAAAACAGAAATTTCATTACTTTTGCCAAATATAAAAAGAAGCCAGTTAGGCCTATCCCCGTTTAGTTCTCCTGACTTGTGAGTCAGCTAAGTTTACAGCAAAAAAGTAAGGTAGGCCTACATCGTTTTTGTGAAATTTATGAATCTGGAACATTATAAACAAACTATACCTCCACTATAACTATGAGTCGGAGAACAAAGCCCACAGCACAACATAGCCAATGAAGTAATTTTCAAATAGTACAGAAAAACAGGATCCATATTCATTAATTTCATCCCAAAAATCACAGCAAAGAGATTTCAGACCTGCCAAAGCATCAACATTTCTCCTCCAATACCAATGTCAAGAAACAAATTTCACTCCTGACTTGAGACAGGCAGTCACCCATAACAGGCAACTGTTGGTTTAAACCGGTCCTATCAACCTTAGAAATACTCATCATTAACTGCAGACACTAGTTCTTTTCCAAAATCTATAGGCCTAATCACCCAAAACGCAAATTTCATTACTGCTGCCAAATATAAAAAGAAGCCAGTTAGGCCTATCCCCGTTTAGTTCTCCCGACTTGTCAGTCAGCTAAGTTTACAGCAAAAAAGTGAGGTAGGCCTACATCGTTTTTGTGAAATTTATGAATCTGGATCATTATAAACAACCACTACCTCCACTATAACTATGAGTCGGAGAACAAAGCCCACAGCACAACATAGCCAATGAAGTAATTTTCAAACAGTACAGAAAAACATGATCCATATTCATTAATTCCAAACCCAAAAATGACAGCAAAGGGATTTCAGACCTGCCAAAGCATCAACATTTCTCCTCCAATACCAATTTCACGAAACAAATTTCACTCCTGACTTGAGACAGGCAGTCACACATAACAGGCAACTGGTGGTTTAAACCGGTCCTCTCAAGCTTAGAAATATTCATCATTAACTGCAGAAACTAGTTCTTTTCCAAAATCTATAGGCCTAATCAGCCAAAACGCAAATTTCATTACTGCTGCCAAATATAAAAAGAAGCCAGTTAGGCCTATCCCCGTTTAGTTCTCCCGACTTGTCAGTCAGCTAAGTTTACAGCAAAAAAGTAAGGTAGGCCTACATCGTTTTTGTGAAATTTATGAATCTGGATCATTATAAACAAACTCTACCTCCACTATAACTATGAGTTGGAGAACAAAGCCCACAGCACAACATAGCCAATGAAGTAATTTTCAAACAGTACAGAAAAACATGATCCATATTCATTAATTCCAAACCCAAAAATGACAGCAAAGGGATTTCAGACCTGCCAAAGCATCAACATTTCTCCTCCAATACCAATTTCACGAAACAAATTTCACTCCTGACTTGAGACAGGCAGTCACACATAACAGGCAACTGGTGGTTTAAACCGGTCCTCTCAAGCTTAGAAATATTCATCATTAACTGCAGACACTAGTTCTTTTCCAAAATCTATAGGCCTTATCACCCAAAACGCAAATTTCATTACTTTTGCCAAATATAAAAAGAAGCCAGTTAGGCCTATCCCCGTTTAGTTCTCCTGACTTGTCAGTCAGCAAAGTTTACAGCAAAAAAGTAAGGTAGGCCTACATCGTTTTTGTGAAATTTATGAATCTGGAACATTATAAACAAACTCTACCTCCACTATAACTATGAGTCGGAGAACAAAGCCCACAGCACAACATAGCCAATGAAGTAATTTTCAAATAGTACAGAAAAACATGATCCATATTCATTAATTTCATCCCAAAAATCACAGCAAAGAGATTTCAGACCTGCCAAACCATCAACATTTCTCCTCCAATACCAATGTCAAGAAACAAATTTCACTCCTGACTTGAGACAGGCAGTCACCCATAACAGGCAACTGGTGGTTTAAACCGGTCCAATCAACCTTAGAAATACTCATCATTAACTGCAGACACTAGTACTTTTCCAAAATCTATAGGCCTAATCACCCAAAACGCAAATTGCATTACTGCTGCCAAATATAAAAAGAAGCCAGTTAGGCCTATCCCCGTTTAGTTCCCCCGACTTGTCAGTCAGCTAAGTTTACAGCAAAAAATTAATGTAGGCTACCTCGTTTTGGTGAAATTTATGAATCTGGAACATTATAAACAAACTCTACCTCCACTATAACTATGAGTCGGAGAACAAAGCCCACAGCACAACATAGCCAATGAAGTAATTTTCAAATAGTACAGAAAAACATGATCCATATTCATTAATTCCAAACCAAAAAATGACGGCAAAGAGATTTCAGACCTGCCAAATCATCAACATTTCTCCTCCAATACCAATGTCACGAAACAAATTTCACTCCTGACTTGAGACAGGCAGTCACCCATAACAGGCAACTGGTGGTTTAAACTGGTCCTCTGAAGCTTAGAAATATTCATCATTAACTGCAGACACTAGTTCTTTTCCAAAATCTATAGGCCTTATCACCCAAAACAGAAATTTCATTATTTTTGCCAAATATAAAAAGAAGCCAGTTAGGCCTATCCTCGTTTAGTTCTCCTGACTTGTCAGTCAGCTAAGTTTACAGCAAAAAAGTAAGGTAGGCCTACATCGTTTTTGTGAAATTTATGAATCTGGAACATTATAAACAAACTATACCTCCACTATAACTATGAGTCGGAGAACAAAGCCCACAGCACAACATAGCCAATGAAGTAATTTTCAAATAGTACAGAAAAACAGGATCCATATTCATTAATTTCATCCCAAAAATCACAGCAAAGAGATTTCAGACCTGCCAAAGCATCAACATTTCTCCTCCAATACCAATGTCAAGAAACAAATTTCACTCCTGACTTGAGACAGGCAGTCACCCATAACAGGCAACTGTTGGTTTAAACCGGTCCTATCAACCTTAGAAATACTCATCATTAACTGCAGACACTAGTTCTTTTCCAAAATCTATAGGCCTAATCACCCAAAACGCAAATTTCATTACTGCTGCCAAATATAAAAAGAAGCCAGTTAGGCCTATCCCCGTTTAGTTCTCCCGACTTGTCAGTCAGCTAAGTTTACAGCAAAAAAGTGAGGTAGGCCTACATCGTTTTTGTGAAATTTATGAATCTGGATCATTATAAACAACCACTACCTCCACTATAACTATGAGTCGGAGAACAAAGCCCACAGCACAACATAGCCAATGAAGTAATTTTCAAACAGTACAGAAAAACATGATCCATATTCATTAATTCCAAACCCAAAAATGACAGCAAAGGGATTTCAGACCTGCCAAAGCATCAACATTTCTCCTCCAATACCAATTTCACGAAACAAATTTCACTCCTGACTTGAGACAGGCAGTCACACATAACAGGCAACTGGTGGTTTAAACCGGTCCTCTCAAGCTTAGAAATATTCATCATTAACTGCAGAAACTAGTTCTTTTCCAAAATCTATAGGCCTAATCAGCCAAAACGCAAATTTCATTACTGCTGCCAAATATAAAAAGAAGCCAGTTAGGCCTATCCCCGTTTAGTTCTCCCGACTTGTCAGTCAGCTAAGTTTACAGCAAAAAAGTAAGGTAGGCCTACATCGTTTTTGTGAAATTTATGAATCTGGATCATTATAAACAAACTCTACCTCCACTATAACTATGAGTTGGAGAACAAAGCCCACAGCACAACATAGCCAATGAAGTAATTTTCAAACAGTACAGAAAAACATGATCCATATTCATTAATTCCAAACCCAAAAATGACAGCAAAGGGATTTCAGACCTGCCAAAGCATCAACATTTCTCCTCCAATACCAATTTCACGAAACAAATTTCACTCCTGACTTGAGACAGGCAGTCACACATAACAGGCAACTGGTGGTTTAAACCGGTCCTCTCAAGCTTAGAAATATTCATCATTAACTGCAGACACTAGTTCTTTTCCAAAATCTATAGGCCTTATCACCCAAAACGCAAATTTCATTACTTTTGCCAAATATAAAAAGAAGCCAGTTAGGCCTATCCCCGTTTAGTTCTCCTGACTTGTCAGTCAGCAAAGTTTACAGCAAAAAAGTAAGGTAGGCCTACATCGTTTTTGTGAAATTTATGAATCTGGAACATTATAAACAAACTCTACCTCCACTATAACTATGAGTCGGAGAACAAAGCCCACAGCACAACATAGCCAATGAAGTAATTTTCAAATAGTACAGAAAAACATGATCCATATTCATTAATTTCATCCCAAAAATCACAGCAAAGAGATTTCAGACCTGCCAAACCATCAACATTTCTCCTCCAATACCAATGTCAAGAAACAAATTTCACTCCTGACTTGAGACAGGCAGTCACCCATAACAGGCAACTGGTGGTTTAAACCGGTCCAATCAACCTTAGAAATACTCATCATTAACTGCAGACACTAGTACTTTTCCAAAATCTATAGGCCTAATCACCCAAAACGCAAATTGCATTACTGCTGCCAAATATAAAAAGAAGCCAGTTAGGCCTATCCCCGTTTAGTTCCCCCGACTTGTCAGTCAGCTAAGTTTACAGCAAAAAATTAATGTAGGCTACCTCGTTTTGGTGAAATTTATGAATCTGGAACATTATAAACAAACTCTACCTCCACTATAACTATGAGTCGGAGAACAAAGCCCACAGCACAACATAGCCAATGAAGTAATTTTCAAATAGTACAGAAAAACATGATCCATATTCATTAATTCCAAACCAAAAAATGACGGCAAAGAGATTTCAGACCTGCCAAATCATCAACATTTCTCCTCCAATACCAATGTCACGAAACAAATTTCACTCCTGACTTGAGACAGGCAGTCACCCATAACAGGCAACTGGTGGTTTAAACTGGTCCTCTGAAGCTTAGAAATATTCATCATTAACTGCAGACACTAGTTCTTTTCCAAAATCTATAGGCCTTATCACCCAAAACAGAAATTTCATTATTTTTGCCAAATATAAAAAGAAGCCAGTTAGGCCTATCCTCGTTTAGTTCTCCTGACTTGTCAGTCAGCTAAGTTTACAGCAAAAAAGTAAGGTAGGCCTACATCGTTTTTGTGAAATTTATGAATCTGGAACATTATAAACAAACTATACCTCCACTATAACTATGAGTCGGAGAACAAAGCCCACAGCACAACATAGCCAATGAAGTAATTTTCAAATAGTACAGAAAAACATGATCCATATTCATTAATTCCAAAGCCAAATATGACAACAAAGGATTTCAGACCTGCCAAACCATCAACATTTCTCCTCCAATACCAATGTCAAGAAACAAATTTCACTCCTGACTTGAGACAGGCAGTCACCCATAACAGGCAACTGGTGGTTTAAACCGGTCCTATCAACCTTAGAAATACTCATCATTAACTGCAGACTATAGTTCTTTTCCAAAATCTATAGGCCTAATCACCCAAAACGCAAATTTCATTACTGCTGCCAAATATAAAAAGAAGCCAGTTAGGCCTATCCCCGTTTAGTTCTCCCGACTTGTCAGTCAGCTAAGGTTACAGCAAAAAAGTAAGGTAGGCCTACATCGTTTTTGTGAAATTTATGAATCTGGAACATTATAAACAAATTCTACCTCCACTAAAATTATGAGTCGGAGAACAAAGCCCACAGCACAACATAGCCAATGAAGTAATTTTCAAATAGTACAGAAAAACATGATCCATATTCATTTATTCCAAACCCAAAAATGACAGCAAAGAGATTTCAGACCTGCCAAAGCATCAACATTTCTCCTCCAATACCAATGTCAAGAAACAAATTTCACTCCTGACTTCAGACAGGCAGTCACCCATAACAGGCAACTGGTGGTTTAAACAGGTCCTCTCAACCTTAGGAATATTCATCATTCACTGGAGACACTAGTTCTTTTCCAAAATCTATAAGCCTAATCACCCAAAACACAAATTTCATTAATTCTGCCAAATATAAAAAGGAGCCAGTTAGGCCTATCCCCGTTTAGTTCTCCAGACTTGTCAGTCAGCTAAGTTTACAGCAAAAAAGTAAGGTAGGCCTACATCGTTTTTGTGAAATTTATGAATCTGGAACATTATAGACAAACTCTACCTCCACTATAACTATGAGTCGGAGAACAAAGCCCACAGCACAACATAGCCAATGAAGTAATTTTCAAATAGTACAGAAAAACATGATCCATATTCATCAATTTCATCCCAAAAATCACAGCAAAGAGATTTCAGACCTGCCAAAGCAACAACATTTCTCCTCCAATACCAATGTCACGAAAAAACTTTCACTCCTGACTTGAGACAGGCAGTCACCCGTAACAGACAACTGGTGGTTTAAACCGGTCCTATCAACCTTAGAAATATTCATCATTAACTGCAGACACTAGTTCTTTTCCAAAATCTACAAGCCTAGTCACCCAAAACACAAATTTCATTACTTCTGCCAAGTATAAAAAGAAGCCAGTTAGGCCTATCCTCGTTTAGTTCTCCCGACTTGTCAGTCAGCTAAGTTTACAGCAAAAAAGTAAGGTAGGCCTACATCGTTTTTGTGAAATTTATGAATCTGGAACATTATAAACAAACTCTACCTTCACTATAACTATGAGTCGGAGAACAAAGCCCACAGCGCAACATAGCCAATGAAGTAAGTTCCAAATAGTACAGAAAAACATGATCCATATTCATTAATTCCAAACCCAAATATGACAACAAAGGATTTCAGACCTGCCAAAGAATCAACATTTCTCCTCCAATACCAATGTCAAGAAACAGATTTCACTCCCGACTTGAGACAGGCAGTCACCCATAACAGGCAACTGGTGGTTTAAACCGGTCTTCTCAACCTTAGAAATATTCATCATTAACTGCAGACACTAGTTCTTTTCCAAAATCTACAAGCCTAATCACCCAAAACACAAATTTCATTACTTCTGCCATGTATAAAAAGAAGCCAGTTAGGCCAATCCCCGTTTAGTTCCCCCGGCTTGTCAGTCAGCTAAGTTTACAGCAAAAAAGTAAGGCAGGCCTACATCGTTTTTGTGAAATTTATGAATCTGGAACATTATAAACAAACTCTACCTCCACTATAACTATGAGTCGGAGAACAAAGCCCACAGCACAACATAGCCAATGAAGGAATTTTCAAATACTACAGAAAAACATGATCCATATTCATTAATTCCAAACCCAAAAATGACAGCAAAGAGATTTCAGACCTGCCAAAGCATCAACATTTCTCCTCGAATACCAATGTCACGAAAAAAATTTCACTCCTGACTTGAGATAGGCAGTCACGCATAACAGGCAACTGGTGGTTTAAACTGGTCCTGTTAACCTTAGAAATATTCATCATTAACTGCAGACACTAGTTCTTTTCTAAAATCTATGGGCCTGACCACCCAAAACACAAATTTCATTACTTTTGCCAAAAATAAAAAAGAAGCCAGTTAGGCCTATCCCCGTTTAGTTCCCCCGACTTGTCAGTCAGCTAAGTTTACAGCAAAAAAGTAAGGTAGGCCTACATCGTTTTTGTGAAATTTATGAATCTGGAACATTATAAACAAGCTCTACCTCCACTATAACTATGAGTCGGAGAACAAAGCCCACAGCACAACATAGCCAATGAAGTAATTTTCAAATAGTACAGAAAAACATGATCCATTATCATTAATTCCAAACCCAAAAATGACAGCAAAGAGATTTCAGACCTGCCAAAGCATCAACATTTCTCCTCCAATACCAATGTCACGAAAAAACTTTCACTCCCGACTTAAGACAGGCAGTCACCCGTAACAGACAACTGGTGGTTTAAACCGGTCCTATCAACCTTAGAAATATTCATCATTAATTGCAGACACTGGTTCTTTTCCAAAATCTATAAGCCTAATCACCCAAAACACAAATTTCATTAATTCTGCCAAATATAAAAAGGAGCCAGTTAGGCCTATCCCCGTTTAGTTCTCCAGACTTGTCAGTCAGCTAAGTTTACAGCAAAAAAGTAAGGTAGGCCTACATCGTTTTTGTGAAATTTATGAATCTGGAACATTATAAACAAACTCCGCCTTCACTATAACTATGAGTCGGAGAACAAAGCCCACAGCACAACGTGGCCAATGAAGTAAGTTTCAAATAGTACAGAAAAACATGATCCATATTCATTAATTCCAAAACCAAATATGACAACAAACGATTTCAGACCTGCCAAAGAATCAACATTTCTCCTCCAATACCAATGTCACGAAACAAATTTCACTCCTGACTTGAGACAGGCAGTCACCCATAACAGGCAACTGGTGGTTTAAACCGGTCTTCCCAACCTTAGAAATATTCATCATTCACTGCAGACACTAGTTCTTTTCCAAAATCTATAAGCCTAATCACCCAAAACACAAATTTCATTACTTTTGCCAAATATAAAAAGAAGCCAGTTAGGCCAATCCCCGTTTAGTTCCCCCGACTTGTCAGTCAGCTAAGTTTACAGCAAAAAAGTAAGGCAGGCCTACATCGTTTTTGTGAAATTTATGAATCTGGAACATTATAGACAAACTCTACCTCCACTATAACTATGAGTCGGAGAACAAAGCCCACAGCACAACATAGCCAATGAAGGAATTTTCAAATACTACAGAAAAACATGATCCACATTCATTAATTCCAAACCCAAAAATGAGAGCAAAGAGATTTCAGACCTGCGAAAGCATCAACATTTCTCCTCCAATACCAATGTCACGAAAAAAATTTCACTCCTGACTTGAGACAGGCAGTCACCCATAACAGGCAACTGGTGGTTTAAACCGGTCATCCCAACGTTAGAAATATTCATCATTCACTGCAGACACTAGTTCTTTTCCAAAATTTATAAGCCTAATCACCCAAAACACAAATTTCATTAATTCTGCCAAATATAAAAAGGAGCCAGTTAAGCCCACAGCACAACATAGCCAATGAAGTAATTTTCAAATAGTACAGAAAAACATGATCCATAGTCTCTCATTCCCAACCCAAAAATGACAGCAAAGAGATTTCAGACCTGCCAAAGCATCCACATTTCTCCTCCAATACCAATGTCACGAAAAAACTTTCACTCCTGAATTGAGACAGGCAGTCACCCGTAACAGACAACTGGTGGTTTAAACCGGTCCTCTCAACCTTAGAAATATTCATCATTCACTGCAGACACTAGTTCTTTTCCAAAATCTATGGGCCTGATCACCCAAAACACAAATTTCATTACTTTTGCCAAATATAAAAAGAAGCCAGTTAGGCCTATCCCCGTTTAGTTCCCCGACTTGTCAGTCAGTTAAGTTTACAGCAAAAAAGTAAGGTAGGCCTACATCGTTTTTGTGAAATTTATGAATCTGAAACATTTTAAACAAACTCTACCTCCACTATAACTATGAGTCGGAGAACAAAGCCCACAGCACAACATAGCCAATGAAGTAATTTTCAAATAGTACAGAAAAACATGATCCATATTCATTAATTCCAAACCCAAAAAATGACAGCAAAGTGATTTCAGACTTGCCAATGCATCAACATTTCTCCTCCAATACCAATGTCAAGAAACAAATTTCACTCCTGACTTGAGACAGGCAGTCACCCGTAACAGACAACTGGTGGTTTAAACCGGTCCTATCAACCTTAGAAATATTCATCATTAATTGCAGACACTAGTTCTTTTCCAAAATCTATAAGCCTAATCACCCAAAACACAAATTTCATTAATTCTGCCAAATATAAAAAGGAGCCAGTTGGGCCTATCCCCGTTTAGTTCTCCCGACTTGTCAGTCAGCTAAGTTTACAGCAAAAAAGTAAGGTAGGCCTACATCGTTTTTGTGAAATTTATGAATCTGGAACATTATAAACAAACTCTACCTCCACTATAACTATGAGTCGGAGAACAAAGCCCACAGCACAACATAGCCAATGAAGTAAGTTTCAAATAGTACAGAAAAACATGATCTATATTCATTAATTCCAAAGCCAAATATGACAACAAAGGATTTCAGACCTGCCAAAGAATCAACATTTCTCCTCCAATACCAATGTCAAGAAACAAATTTCACTCCCGACTTGAGACAGGCAGTCACCCATAACAGGCAACTGGTGGTTTAAACTGGTCTTCCCAACCCTAGAAATATTCATCATTAACTGCAGACACTAGTTCTTTTCCAAAATCTACAAGCCTAATCACCCAAAACACAAATTTCATTACTTCTGCCAAATATAAAAAGAAGCCAGTTAGGCCTATCCCCGTTTAGTTCTCCCGACTTGTCAGTCAGCTAAGTTTACAGCAAAAAAGTAAGGCAGGCCTACATCGTTTTTGTGAAATTTATGAATCTGGAACATTATAAACAAACTCTACCTCCACTATAACTATGAGTCGGAGAACAAAGCCCACAGCGCAACATAGCCAATGAAGTAAGTTTCAAATAGTACAGAAAAACATGATCCATATTCATTAATTCCAAACCCAAATATGACAACAAAGGATTTCAGACCTGCTAAAGAATCAACATTTCTCCTCCAATACCAATGTCACGAAACAAATTTCACTCCCGACTTGAGACAGGCAGTCACCCATAACAGGCAACTGGTGGTTTAAACCGGTCTTCCCAACCTTAGAAATATTCATCATTCACTGCAGACACTAGTTCTTTTCCAAAATCTACAAGCCTAATCACCCAAAACACAAATTTCATTACTTCTGCCAAATATAAAAAGAAGCCAGTTAGGCCTATCCCCGTTTAGTTCTCCCGACTTGTCAGTCAGCTAAGTTTACAGGAAAAAAGTAAGGTAGGCCTACATCGTTTTTGTGAAATTTATGAATCTGGAACATTATAAACAAACTCTACCTCCACTATAACTGTGAGTCGGAGAACAAAGCCCACAGCGCAACATAGCCAATGAAGTAATTTTCAAATAGTACAGAAAAACATGATCCATATTCATTAATTCCAAACCCAAAAATGACAGCAAAGAGATTTCAGACCTGCCAATGCATCAACATCTCTCCTCCAATACCAATGCCAAGAAACAAATTTCACACCTGACTTGAGACAGGCAGTCACCCATAACAGGCAACTGGTGGTTTAAACCGGTCCTCTCAACCTTAGAAATATTCATCATTAACTGGAGACACTAGTTCTTTTCCAAAATCTATAAGCCTAGTCACCCAAAACACAAATTTCATTACTTCTGCCAAATATAAAAAGAAGCCAGTTAGGCCTATCCCCGTTTAGTTCTCCCGACTTGTCAGTCAGCTAAGTTTACAGCAAAAAAGTAATGTAGGCCTACATCGTTTTTGTGAAATTTATGAATCTGGAACATTATAAACAAACTCTACTCCCACTAAATCTATGAGTCGGTAGCAATGGCATAGTCAATACAAGATTTGAGTGGGCCACGTTCCAACGTGAATTTACCTTTACACAAATGAGAACAATTTAGCACTGTGGTACTTGTCTCCACGAGAGTCTCTAATAAATCCCCATTAGGACTACGTTTATTTTGGTTTAAACGTATTTTAAGAAAAAAAAATTGGGAGGAAGGGCAAAGCCCTATATTAATCTCTCTTGTGGAGAAAAGACGAAAGCTCAGGACTGACTTGACAGCATAGCTTCAATGAACCACCATTCATCAAGTCCCAGGGGACAGACGCCACTTGAACAAACACAGATAGCGGGGCTCATGAAGTTATCAATGTTACCAGTATATATTATTAATTTACAGTTTCGAGCTATCGATATGAATGATTAAGTTACAGTTTCACCTTGGAATCGTTTACCTTTTTAAAAAAAAAACGCTTGAACAGATAAAAATATAATAATATGGCCTCAAGACTGCAAGAAGCACTGCCAAACAAAATTGTGTTGATAAAAAATGGAGCCAAAGGACCAATGGTTGTATGTAATGCATCTCGAGTGAGAATGTATTTTGGACAGGTGAGAAAGTAGTGCCAGATACTCTCGGTAGTGGCGCCACATGAACAAGCTGCTGAATCTTTTACACCAATCTTAAAAAGATGTTCGTTCAATTTGCTGCGGCCCATACGCAAACGAGAAAAATAGACAGATATCTTTGAAGAAGTTGGGGAAATATATCAGAAAACTGTCTGGAATTGGAAATTTTCTTCTTAAATTGGGACAAAGTTGGACGATTTCTAGTTTCCGATGGGAGAGGGTTCTACAGCATGATAGCAGAAAGAAAAAAAGGAGTTTTTGAATCAGATTGTTCAATACTTGAAAGAGGGTAAGTCTGGCAGTCTGCTTTGATCGAGTTGCAGCCTAGTAGTATGGTGGAATGTTGGAATATTGGGGAGAAGAGAGCACAAATAGCTAGGGGTTAATTTTTTGACTATTTTATACATCATGATTTGTTTGGATCTTTATCTTTGTTTGGATAGGGTCTCCCAGCCAGTTTCTTTGTATAGCTTTTCTATAGGCGTGTTTTCATTGCTCCTGTCACGATGTGGGCTGCAGTCAGTTGGATGTCTTCCAAAAGGTTTGCATCATCCTGCGTGCAGCCATCCCAGACCACATTTCCACACTCTAAAATAGGTCGAATAAAGGAGGTAACAATCATTTCTAATGTGTCACGATCCAGGCGATACTATAGAGTTTTCAGAATGTTTACTTGTTTGCAGGCTTTTGTTGCAACTTGTTTAACATACTCTTTCTGTTTAAGATCTGATATTAAGGCAAAAACCAGATGCTTGTGTTCTAAAACATTCTCAAAATGGTGACTTTGGAAAAGCAATGGAGGGTGATCTGGGGGATTTCATTTTAGAGAGACGAGCACAGTGTCTGTTTTGAGAGCATTAAAGGATATAAGCCATTCCCTAGACGATTCATCAAGGGATGCTAGATCATCTTTCATGACAGTAGCAGGGTTTACAGGATCTTCAATAGTAAGATTAAGGGACGTATCATCCGCAAAGAGTTTGACTTCTGAATTTACAACGTTGACCATATAATTAATATAAATCAAAATGAGTAAAGGATCTAATACAGATACTTGAGGCACACCAGCGCTTATGGTTCCACAGCTAGAGGACTGACCATCTAAAACGACGCGTTGCTTCCAATTATAGAGGTAATCCTCAAACCATGTCAGAAGATTGTCAACGATGCCGTTTTTTTCCAGTTTATGAATAAGCCCTATATGCCACACTTTATCAAAAGCCTCGCTAATATCGAGGAAAACAATTCTTACTTCTTTTTGCTGATCAATGGCCAAACATAGCTCATGGTATAGAGAAAGTAACTGGTAAACTGTTGAGTCACCAGGAATAAATCCTGACTGGTTTGCTGAAATGAACCTGTTGTGCCGAAAAAAAATGAACACATGTTTGAAAATTACTGTTTCCATTACTGTCCCTGTACAGCTTAAAAGGGATATAGGACGATAGTTGTTACATAGGTTCTCGTCGCCCTTTTTGTGTAAAGAAGTCACGTGAGCTTCGTTCCAAATAGACGGGAACTGTTTCTGATGTAGATATAAATTAAATAGTTTAGTGATAGGTCTATAAAAAAAATTGGGAGCTACTTCTTTCAAAAGTCTTGTACTAATCCCATCCGGGCCAGTTGCTTCGGTAGTATCAAGACTTTTGAGTATGTCCAGTACTTCACCTTCAGAAATGTTTAAATCTCTGAGTGTATTTAAGGGGTGATCAGGCGGTAAAGGATTTATAATTAAAGATGAGTCAAGAGTGCTTTGACTCAAGAAAAACAAGTAGAAGATTTCTACTTTAGAAGTGTTGTCGGTGACATGTTTGCCATCACATAGTAAAGAAGGTATATTCTGACGATGATTTCTATTAAAAAAATGTTTAATAGTTTTCCACCACGCTTTATGTTTGTTTTTAGAATTTTTCAAGGAGTTATTTAATTTATTACGATGTCGATCCTCGGCTTCACGGAGAATTTCCTGATACAGGTTACGAAACCGATTATAAGTGGCCAAAAGTATGAAATTATTAGGTCCGTGTTTACCATCTTTGGCTTTGGAATACGCGCGCATCACTTTGCACTTTTCACAGCACAGAGAAAATGTGTACCAGGGTAAGTTGTCTGGACGAATGGTAACTTCTTTATTAGGAATACATTATTTGGTGGCTTGCAGAAAGCCTTTAGTCCATAACATACAGCATTCATTTATATCGATGGATGAAAAGACCTTGTCCCAGTCGATTTGACTTAAGTATTGTCGAAAATGATTAAAATTTGCATATGCATATAACCATATAAATCTTATATACATGGGCTCAATTTTGCATCGAAAACTAATATTGACAGACACCACGCTATGGTCTCAATTAGCAATTGGTGGCAAAACTTTTGATTCAGAAATAAAATTTGGGATGTTAGAAATAACCTGATCTAAACAACGGGAAGTATTTTTCAGTTTTGGGGTGGGTTCATGAATGTACGGAAAAAAGAAATAAGTATTACAAAAATGGTCAAGCTTTTAGCCTGGCGCCGTGGAAAAGTCGGAGTTAAGGTGACCTGTTATGATGATATTATGGGTACCAGTAGTTTTTGCTTGGTCGAGACTAGCTTGAAGCTTGTCCCAGAGTGCAACAGGGGAGTCAGGTGGCCTGTATACAACTCCTGATAAAAATTTGTTGTTATTTAATTTTATCTCAGCCCATAACGATTACAGATTGGGACTTTCCAAGTCTTGAACCCTAGTAGCTAATAACTGCTGGGATACATATAGTGCACCACCCCTGCCTAAACCATTGGGGAAGTTCTTCCATAATATTATGGTAACCAGATAAAATAAGATCACTGCCTGGAGTATTTGGTGTCAGAAAGGTTTCTGAGAGAGTTATGAGATCATAATTTTTAGCAATGTCTGCGCGAATACACCTCGCTTTATCCTGAGACAGACTACGGACATTAATGTGAGAGAGGGTAGTATCACAAAACTCATCAGATGGTCCAGAATTGAGGTGAATATCTCCGGAGAATACAATCAGAAGTGGAGAAAATGACAAGTAAATATACATCAATATTAGAACATTTACGTTTATTTTGAGGCATGAAACTGGGTAAAATTCATCAGTAAGAATTTCACTCCTATCTTTATCCTTTCGATGATTGGGGAAGTACGCCACTCCCATCATTAGATCCTTATTATCATCATTTAATTTTACCTTAATCAATAGTCTTTGGAAATTATCTTTTTTTTAGAATTAAAAACATTTTTTATCAAACACTGTAGCAAAATTTTTATTTGTGAGGAAACCTATCTCCCCGCTTGATTTTTTAAAAGCCTCTGCTCTCGCTTTACCAACCCATCCATAATTACTGTTTAAGTTTAATAAAGCACCATTTCGCGATGGAAAGTCTCAACCATTGAGTACACAGAAAAATATTCCTTGATTAAAAGGTGGTCCAGCTCACACTTTTTCGCAACACCCAGGTTTTGTACATTGCAGTAGGCAACAGAGAAGCTACCAAAGCCCTCACGGGCCTTTTTTCCTCTCTCTCCATAAAAATGCGAAGGCAAAAACAAGAAAATAAGAAAACAAGAAAACACGAATGCAAAAACACTAAGTTATAAAACACCAAGGCGAAAATGCGAAAACACAACCGCGAAAACACGACAGAAAATATGTCGTGTTTTCCCACTCGCATTTTCGTGTTTTCGTATTGGCGTTTTCTCGTTTTCTTGTTTTACTGTTTTCTTTCCTTGGTCGAAAACAAGAAAGCACGAATGCGAAGACACTAAAGTAAAAACTACGAAGACGAAAATGCGAAAACACAACCGCGAAAATACGACAGGTGTTTTCGCACTCGCATGTCGTGTTTTCGTATTAGCGTTTTCTCATTTTACTGTTTTCGTTTCTTGAACGAAAACGTCACAACTTGATAAAGGAAGTAATTTGGGATTATCAGAATTTCAGGAGCAAGTTTTTTTTAAAGATGAGGTTTATACTTTTATATTATGCATGTACATATATTACTTATGTTAGCTAACGGAAATAATCTACTGAACACTTTAACTTTTATAGTTTGTAATTTTATTTTACAAATGGATTCAAAGGAAATGTATGGACGCACCAAATAACCCCGTTTTATTAGTGCCCCTGTTGTAACTAGGTAATTTTCCAAATACATTGTTGTTGTTGTAGTTGTTGTTGCTGTTGTTATTATAGGTATTATTATTATTATTATTATTATTATTATTATTATTATTATTATTATTATTATTATTATTATTATTATTATTATTATTATGATTATTATTATTATTATTATTATTATTATTATTATTATTATTATTACTATTGTTGTTATTATTATTATTATTATTATTATTATTATTATTATTATTATTATTATTATTATTATTATTATTATTTTTATTATTATCTCTCGCTTATACTAACTAGAACTGCTTAGCAGACTGCTATGATACCAAGATCAAGCGAACAGGTAAAACTGGTATTAGAAAGCACACTTTTATACATGTTGCATTTGTGATAATATCTGTGATGTGTATTACGTTTTGATCCTCGAACTCAACTCTTTACACAAGCTAACAAGCATACAAGTAAATAAACAAATACATTTAAAGCCAATATGTCAGAGGAAATTGATGCTGATTCATGGACATTCTGGTGACAAAATTTTCAGCGTCAAGGACCAAGAGGAGAAGTCCTTCACGGTAGTGTTAATGTGGAAAAATAATCTTTGGTTGAAAAAAAAATGGGTCCTGAATAGAGTGTTTTGACATAAAAGTCATAATATTTACCAGAAAATGTCATGTCATATGAAAAAAAAAATGCATTTATTAGTTGTTGCTGGAAGTGCATTTATTAGTTGTTGCTGGAAGAATGCTTGTATCATGCACCGAAATGTGTCCGTGCATTTCACTGGCATAGGTTCCAGAACTTCGGTTCGGTGGTTGATCACTTAAAAAAGATCGTTATTTAATAGTTTTCATTGTTATACATAATTGTGCCAATTTTCGTTTTGTACACGATAGAGTCCAGCAAGCATGTTTTAAGCTACATTTCTGCATGTGGTTAAAGTGCATGCCCTGATGTGTAGTTCTGTAGTTCTAAATCATTGCATATATAAACGTCCTTATTTCATTTAAAGAACATATCATATTCATCAAATTTGAATTTAGAAGCAAACATGTTGGCCTTTATTAGCCTCTGTGTAGAAATTGGGTCATCAGCGGGAAACCAGTACAAGACTCGTTCCAGTGGCATTTATCCCCAAATATTACATTCATGTAATCTTCGTTATTTTTGTGTTTTGCATATTACATACACAGGAATGCGATATAAGATACTAACACAATGATGAACAACTACTGATAACAGATTTTGTGTATTATATACACAAAGATGTGATGTGAGGTAGTGATAATATGACGGATAACTTAGGTCTATATGTTTCCTTGTACACGTTTTGCATTTTGCTTATGTATGGCATAAAAAAGGATGTGATGTGAGATAGTGATGATATGATGGAAAACTTTTGCAATTTGCTTATTTGAGGCATACATAAGGGTGTGATGTGAAATAGTAATAATATGATGGATAACTCGGGTCTTTATGGTTCCTTGTACACATTTTGTCATTTCCGTGTATATATTTATTTAAATTCCTTGAATGTATTCTGTTCTCAGCTGTTGAATTTGTGTATAATATACGATCCGTTTTCGTGGGTAGAGTCTGGGCTCTGGTAACAGGTGCATTTGAGCATTTCACACAATCCCGGCCCAGGTGTCTAAATATCGTGATATGTAATAATGGAAAAAGAAGCCAGAAATAATAACAATTTTTTCGCCTTCCAAGGATCAATGTGCTTCGCAAAGTTATGGCGAATAATTTTCCGTACATTGTCCTGATGTACGATTAAATACCTATGAAAATGCACGAGTCTAATAATTGTTTATAAAAACACGAATCACAATTGTTTTTTAAACATGAACTGAAAGTCTATTTCACATTTTGCCTGTATATATATATATATATATATATGTGTGTGGGTGTGTGTGTGTGTGTGTGTGTGTATATGTGTGTGTGTGTGTGTCTGTGTCTGTGTGGATCATAACGAGATCGATATTTCCGTGTCTGTGTCTGTGTCTGTGTGGATCATAACGAAATCGATATTTCCGTATCAACATTCAGATGTGGTCAGATATCTTGTTAAATACTAAAAACTCCACCCTGTAAAACATGTAATCAAACTTTATATCATAGCTACACATAGGAAGGATATCAAAAACTCTTGTCATCATAATATGTACACAACAAATATATTTTTGTGTTTAATATTTAGATATGATGATGGTTGGCTACACAAACTCCCCCATTGGAGTTGATTGAGATTGTTGTATATAAAACATGATTATTTTTTTGTCACTTTCAGCTTCCCAGAGCTAGTTTGGCACTTTTATCTTTCTTGCCTGGTAATACTATTAGCTATTAGGACAGTTCCACAGCGCCTGATACAAGTCTACTGCAATAGACCATTTGATAGGACTCCGGTTTATTCGGTTCACTTCGGGAAGCACCCCCTGCTTTGTTATGTCTGGTTGGCAACCCAGACATTTTTTTTTCCAAGAATTCTTTCTTTCTTTCTTTCCCTTCTTTTTCTCAGCCGCTATTTTTCCGAAAACCACCAAACTTGCCATGGTGACTGACCTACCAATGAAATTGTGAGCCTGGTTTGGAATAGTCATGATGTTTCAAAATGAGGCAATTGAGGGGCAATTAGAATTTCCAAAGGTCCATGTCTTCAAAATCATTGCAGATATAAAATATTTTCAATGTGCATGTTAAGGTTTCTGGTACCTACCAATAAAATGGACAGTGAATAAAAGTTGTGGAATTTCAAATTATGCTAATTAGGGGCATTGAAATATTTAGAAGTTTAATATCTCCACAACTATTACAGATATAGTAGCCGTTCCAACTTCAAATTATGGGCTTGTGGCAAACCAGCATCCAATGAACTATAAACCAATATAGCCAGCTTTTCAATGATGCAAATTAGGTGAATATTCAAAATTAAAATCTTGAATCGTTTGAAAATATTATTATTATATACTGTATATTTTACAATCACTGGGACTGAATATAATGCCCCAGCTTTTTTCCAGTTCAGTTAAACATTGGCGGATGGTTTAACTAGGACAAGCTGTCCAGCTGGAAAGGGTACATATTGGTGCGGGGGTAAGTCAAATTGTTCTTTTCTGAACCTGTACTATACAAATTTGGTAATTCTGTGTTTGTTTGACAGGTATTCTTCTTTCATATGAAGCCTTGCATTTATAAACAAAACTTCACGTATTTGGCTCATTCATCAAATGCTACATTCATATTTATTCATTATCATGTGGGTTGTCTTTGCTGATTATTTAGCTTAGACAAGGAGCCACTACTCAGAGAGACATGTACGGGTAAAAGGATCCGAAACATGCTGACTTGTTACCCGCTGAAGACCCTTCAATTTATTTAGGCTAATACAGCCTATGTCAAAATTTTACAGAGGAATGTGTGCAATATGGACAATATTATTTCTATGTATATATTTTAGACAGGGACGGGTTAGCTTATGGAGAGTAAAGAGTTCAGACTACGGAATAGGGTAATGACTACTAGGAAGTGGTTTTGGACAAAAAGACACAAATACAATAGCCACATCCAATATACCTAGAACCAAAGTTGTAGCATTTTAGTTTATACAAATAAGGCCAATACTCAAAATTTAGATTATGTTACAAATGACAAAGTGTATCTTTTCAAATTGTTCTCATTTGAAGGCACCCAGACAGATTTTCTGTGAAGCAAATCTTGTTTTCTAGTTTACATTTTGTACTCGCCCACGCTGGCCGGATTACACGTGGAAGGATCAGAAAGGAAAGCACAGAAAGTGCTGCGGTTTAATGAAAAACCAAACCGTCAGCAAATTAAAAATGCACGTTCACCACCGATGTGACATTTTAGGTCAAGATTTGCACTGTTGGCCGACAATGGAATGCCTAATTAATTTGGGGCCGGAAAATTGTGGAACAATTTGGTATGAACATGTCTATTATGAGTACAATAAAATATCTTAAAGTACTGATATGATAGTCTTCAATACTAGAGAAATTCACAGAGCACCAATATAAAACTAAAAGAGAAGAATTGCTTCACAGCAAATCTGTCTGGGTGCTGTCAAAATCAGACTAGTTTGAAATGCTCCACTTTGCCATTGTTCAACATAATCTAAATTTGGTGTATTAGCCTAATTTTTATAAAGTAAAATGATGCAAGTTTGGTTCTTGATTCATTGGTTGTGGCCATGTCACAAACTTAGAAAACTAAGTTTGAATGAGATGACTACTATGTATACTAGTTTTGAAGCTATTCAACATTTTAATTTTGCGTATTTGCCTAATTTGCCTAACTTGAAAGCCTGCAACTTTGGTTTATGGTTCATTAGATGGGGCTTTGCCACAGATCCATAAAGTAAAGTAGGAATGGCACCTCTGTCTATACTGGTTTTGAAGGTATTTAAGATTTACATTTTGAATTTTTACCTAATTTGCATCAATTGAAAGCCTACAACTTTGGTTCATGGTTAATTGGATGCGGCTTTGCCACAAACTTATACATTGAAGTTGAAATGGCATGTCTATGTGTAATAGTTTTGGAGATGTTCAACTTTGAAACTTTTCAAAGACCCATTTTAGTATTATTTGAAATTATACTTAACTTATTCTGTCCATTGTATCGGCAGGTGTCACAAACCTGTGTATGCACATTGCAATTTTTAGTATCTGCAATATTTTGGAAGATATGGAACTTTTGAAATTTTGATCGCCCCTAAATTTACATACTTTTAAACATCATGACTATTCCAAATGAGATTCACCATTTCATTAGATAGGTCAGTCACAATAGTAAGTTTGGTGGATTTCAGTATTGGCTATGAAGAACAGGCTTCATCTAACTGGTTACAAGAAAACAAAGACATGAAAGTGTCCACTGAGATGACACAAATTCTACCCTCCTTGGTCTTGCCAACTCAGCTCTGTATTTAGTCTATTTATAACAGAGGGTACACTCAGGTTTGTTCTGCCTAGAAGTCTGGAGCCTGTGTCGCCTAGGGACTGATAAGATCAGCAGACTGACGTTGCCTCAGACAAAAGCAGGCTATCTGTTCTTGCATGAAGAGAAAGAGATTCTCTGTATTTTATTGAGAGCCTCATTACACAGTTGTTGGGAGTCTCCCCCCCCCCCCCCTTTTTTTTTTTTTGGCTGCAAGGCGCAAACCATCCAAAGCATACACCTAGCATGCATGGATAGAAAGCTGCCTGGAAGATATGTTCTGGCCAATTAATTATGAATGCAAAATGGTTGCCTGTCACCAAAGAGGTCAAGCAATAGGTCATACAGCAGGCACTTGAAGGCCTGCATGTGGATTGGGGAGAAATTAGGTGAATTAAGCATACATCTAAATTCCCCAAGATTTGTTTGTATGCTATTGGATTCACCAGTTGTCTCAAACTGGTATGTGTAAGTTAGAACAATGTGTCTATCTGCAATAGTTTAGAAGAAATGGAGCTTTTAAAATTTTAATTGCCCCTCATTTGCATAATTTTAATCATCATGACTGTTCCAAACCAGGTGCGTAATTTCACTGGTAGGTCATTTACCATGGCAAGTTTGGTGGTTTTTGGAATTGTAGGGTCCGAGAAAAACTTCAGATAAATCTGGTCGTAAAGAAAGAAAGAAAGAAAGAAAAAAAGAATTCTTGGAAAAACAAAATGTCTGGGGTGGTACCCAGACATAATGACTAGGAGAAATTAATGTACCCTATGTTAACTGAGGCCAATGCATTCTGCAGATAAAATATATAAAATGACTATGGAAAACTAGAGTACCCTATGGTACCCATGACGAATGCTTTCTATGTATAAAATGTACATGTTTTTAATTTTTGCTTTGTACCCTTATGTCACAGTAATTGTGATATCTCACAGTAGTTTCATTCAAGCACATCTGAAGATGGTCTTACAAATAATATCTTGAGTGTTTTAATTGGATTGTGAATAAGCATAATCATTGCAAGCTTGCGACACATCCTAACAACCTTCAATAAACGAGATGTGGTTTCATCTAGACGGACGTATAATACTGAGTTACACTGTGTTGAGCATTTTGCTTATACTTACATATTTCTAATTCAGATCTGCTTTGGAAGATACCTGTGTAAAAACACGTCCAAGGTAAACTGGATATTAGTGTCTGTACATGACATAATTGCAACAAATTTCTCTATTACTACCCTTTCCATGAAATTTGGCAAGAGGCTTTATGCTTTTTCAAACAATTCACTGCGTTCATCCACGAAAACTAGGCGTTGTATAAAAAAGTGAGGCCTGTCGTCCACAACTCCAAGATAACACAATACACAAAAGTGGCAATAGGAAGTTTAAGTTTGAGGTTTTGCACGGCGTCCAACTTCTATTTTGTAAGTTAAGGGAGCTCAAGCTAAGTCTGGCAATGCAATGAATGCACGTAACGCTAGGTACACTTTGTATACATGATTCTAAGCCGAATTCCTTTTGAAAACTTTATAAAATTGCAGCTTTTTGTCATCTTCTAGGGAGTGAAGCATGGGTTCACACTTTTGGATATAATCCCTATACGATTATTCTTTTAATGTATTAAAAGAGGTAAAATCGTCTTCCACTAGTTCAAAATACCAGAAAGAAACGAGCTTGGCTGAAGAAAGAATCTTCACTACTGTTGTACACAAATTTTTTTTTGTCCTCCATAATACATCTCAAGTAGCATATTGTATGCTGATTTGAATACATGTTCAGATGGCAGTGTTAAGATATACAACCAATGTTTAATTAATCTGACCTGCTGTCTGATGAATAAGGAATCTATCTGTATACATGTAAACAACTTGTGTTGGTATTTACTGTCTTACACCCAACATTCTTATCAGAAAACTTCATGGTATACATTCAATCACATCACACAGTCTCATAGAGGTCCACACTTCTCAACCATATTCCAGAATAGGAAAACATTTGGGCATCAAATAATTTAAACATGCATGATGGGGTAGGCTTGCCCATTGATCCGTAATACATTTCTGGGCTGCAGAATATTGCTCGATTTCCCTGTTCAGCAAGATATGTATGTGTTGACTGTGAGACCTGTTCCTTGCTTGAATCAAAGATAATGCGCAAGTATTTATATTGTGGGGCAGTTTTCAATGACTGATCACTGAAGTAAATACACAGGCTATGTTTACGTTTATTAAACATCATAATTCTTGTTTTGGGCAAACTAACTATAAAATGCCATTTTTGACAGTAGTTCTTCAACAGGTTTACCTGGTATTGAAGGCCAGCTTCCGTGTCAGAGAAAAGCACCAAATCATCAACCTATGATAATCAGCACAGCAATTTATTTAAAAATATACCTACTTAGTCTGTTATGTGGTCTCTAATATCAGAAAGGCACTCATTAAACACTTTTGGGGAGATAATTCCACTTTGGAGTACCCCATGTGAGCAATTCATACTTTCGCTTAGAAAGCCCTGCCATTTTACCTTGTTCTTAGATTTACCAAACATATTCCTCAAGACATTTAAAAAAATTTCCAGATATACCTCTTTTTCGGAGTTTATAAAAAAGAGCACTGCAGTCAACATAATCGAACACTTTGGTAAAAATCTTCAAAGCATACATATAAAAGTTTCCGAAAAAATTTTTGCCTTTCAGTGAGGCATACTGGAATGAGAGCATTATCATTTGATCTTTTGTTCTGACACAAACCACCTTGGAATATATTTCATCCTCTTCAAACATATTATTCTTCGATATCAGTCGACCATTAAGTATAGATTCAAAATGTTTTCCCAATGTGACAAGCACAAAAATTTTCCTATTATTATCAGGGTCTGCCTTTTTTTACCAGATTTGTCAAGCGGATTAATTATGCCTTCTGACCACTGAACAGGGACATTACCACATGTAAGGTTGAAATTGTAAAGACACAGAAGTGGGCAAGTCAGGAGATACTCTGTATATTTTAGAAATTCGGCACTAATTTCATCTTTATCTGGTGCTTTATGGGTTTTAAGATTTCTTAGATGTGTTTATAATTCACGTTCAGTTATAAACCAAATAAGAATATCTTGTTTTATTAAGATTTTTGAAAATCTGATTCGTCATGTATCTCATCGTCATTGTAATTAATGTTACTGACTGATCCCCAGTAGTCAGTACAATTATGAACTGGTCCCTGTAAACCCTTGAGGTCACGTTCCCTCTCGCAACCTCGTGGCTTCCCGGGTCCGCCATTGTTATTATCAAGTTATGTATTGAAACCCGTCGAGTATTAAATGTGTCTGTGAAGAAACCAGAGGTTGTCCATCAATACATTGACGTGGTGGCAGTGATAACAAGACCTGTGTCTTCGTGACATACCCACTCTCAGCGGCCATTTATCCTCGACGGGACTTACTTCAACTGCAATACACCTGGGTACCGCGGGTGAGCAACAAGTGTTAAGTGAACATTGAACATTTTTGATTCAACAGCCCTCATTCCAACTCCCAACATGACAACCAAATATCCAGTTGTCACAGGGCAAAAGCCATTTGTCTTATCTGAAAATGCTGATCTACCCAGTTTTACTAATTGGAAACGTATAACACTGCATCACCTTCGCCTAGATAAAAGGTACTCTCCCTACTTGCAGGAATCGGCAACATGGCTGTCAAAAAGCAGAATTAACGCTACTCGTGGTTATCAAGCTGATAGACCCACTGTCCCCACAGAACATAGACTCACTGCTGTGGAAAAGTGTGATAGACTGGAAGACATGCTTGGTTTTATTGCCTCATACTGCCCCTCGTACACCCACCACTTTGTGATAAACAATAACACTTCTATGAAGGATGTGTGGTCAACTAAAAGGGACTTTTTAGGTGTGAAGCGTAGTGAGGCCACGTTTTTGGACCTCACCACCATTAAACTTAAGCCAGATGAACGTCCCAGTACACTGTATTTCAAGATTTTGGCGCACATTAATGACAACCTGCTAACCGCTGGGGGTGCCATACAACATCACAACTCCATCCCTGCTCAGGATGAAGAGATGTCGCCGACGGTAGAAAGACTGGCTGTTCTTCACTGGTTGGAGACACTGCATCCCAAATAAGTTTCTGCTGTTAAACGCACATATGCGAATGATCTGCAAACCAAATCCCTCACCGATATGCAACCCATCATCGCTCAAAATATAGAGAATTTGTTAGCAGAAGCCGAAAGTAAGGACCATGATGATGTACATATCCAACATCAGTCTGTGTTTCCACGTTCCAGGACAAATCCATCATTTGGTCGTTGTTCTCAACCTGCATTCCAAAACGCAAAACCACCCCAATCGCCAGTTTGTGCTTTGTGTCGGCAGGCAGGCAGACCAGGCAGACCAGGCAAACATTGGCTCACTACCTGTCCATTTCTACCTACCAGGGACAAAATGTACTTTGCTAAGTTGAGACAGGTCGAAATTGATAGCGAGGTCCACCATGATCCTGACGACACAGAACCACACCTAGCTGACTCTCAATTGGAGGACTATGACTATGAGTCTCATTTTGCCCACATCTCAATAGCCAGTCCCTCGACCGATCACACATCTCCAGGTATACACAGAGTTGTAATGGGGCGCTCCCCATACTTCACAGCATTTTGTGGAGCCATACCAGTGAAAGCTACCTATGACACGGGCGCCGAGGCCTCCCTCATACGCCAGTCCACAGCCACAGCTGTAGGTCTATCCATAAGGCCTACCATGCATAAAGCTAAACAAGCAGATGGTTCCCCCCTAAAGACCTTGGGTGAAGTATCATTGACTATTAGTCGAAATGAGTTAGCATTAACTACTACAGCCTTAGTTGTGCCCAAATTAGATTGTGACATTTTCGCTGGGGTACCCTTCATCATTGAAAATGACATTATACTGAATTTACCTAAGGGCATGTTTGAAATCAAAGGCTACAAAATCCCTTTAGGTACCCTTACAGATGCACCCCAGTCGCCCTCCGTGCGTCGCTGCCAGTCCTACGTACTACGAGCCGCCAAGAATGAAGTACTGCTGCCTGGTCATTTTACAGAAATGTGCCTCCCTGATGATCTACCTATAGACTCCGAGGTTGCCCTTGAGCCCAGATGGGAATCAAAAGTGCCAGATTGGCCTCCAGCACAAATTATCTCATCTGTAGCAGGCAAAGTACGTCTCTCTAACAATACACCAGAGCCAATACACCTTCAGAAGCATACCCATGTTGCAGCTGTTTCTACTACTTATGCACCAATAATACAAGCAATCGCTACACACAATTCTAACTCTGTGTCTCACAATACCCACCAGGATACGGCTGGTATAACCTGTATTACCATTGATCCTGATAATGTACTTACCGTTGGTTCCAAGCATAAATTTGAACAACTTCATGAGAATTACCAAGACGTTTTTGATACAAGTATTGGTTGCTACAATGATAACAGTGGCCGCATCAGAGCTTCGATCAACATGGGCCCTGTAGAGCCCCCACATTGTAAAGCACGCTTACCTTCATACCCTAAAGACAAGGTGGACCTGCTCCAAGCACAATTTGATAATCTAGCAGTGGAGGGTGTCTTGGCAAAACCAGAGGATTTGAATGTTGACGTACAATATTTTTCCCCCAGCTTCCTGGTAAACAAACCAGGGGGCGGGCATAGATTTGTAACAGCATTCAATGGAGTAGCCTCATATGCACGTCCACCTCCTTCAAAGTCGGCCACTGTCAACGAGTTTCTCATGTTTCTGGCACGTTTCAAGTATTTTGTCAAAACAGACATGACTAGCAAATTTTACCAAATGCGCATGAAGTTTTCTTCACTTAGATACCTTGGAGTCATGTCTCCATTTAAGGGCATGTATGTTTACACCCGTGCTACCATGGGCATGCCGGGATCTACAGAACATTTAGATTTACTCATGTCAAGAGTACTCGGTCACTTAATCCATGAGGGCTGCGTCATGAAAATTGCAGATGATTTGTACATAGGCGGCAATACTGAAGAAGAAGTATTCAACAACTGGATGCGCGTTTTACAGTGCTTCAGAGACAATAATCTAAGACTTTCTCCTCGCAAAACTGTTATTTGTCCTACCAAAGCTACCATTTTAGGATGGGAATGGGCTGCAGGGACAATCAGTCCTTCACCACATAGGCTCAACCCCATTGCCACATGCCCCTCCCACAACAGTCAAGTCCCTACATTCATGGATTGGCTCTTACAAATACCTCAAACCATGCATCCCGGGGTATGCATCCCTCATTGCACCTATGGAGGCCATGACTTCCAATAAAGAATCAGTTACACCCCTCAACTGGTCAGATGAGATGTTAAACCATTTTCATCGTGCTCAATCAGCACTTCAAGCACCCAAAACAATAACAATACCCAAGCCATCGGATAAACTTATCATCACTACTGATGCCTCAATCCTTACTGATGGAATAGGATCCCTTCTGTATATTCGCCGTGGTAATGGACTGTTACTTGGAGGCTGTTTTTCAGCAAAGTTAATATCACATCAGATCAGGTGGCTACCGTGCGAACTAGAAGCCCTACCTATATCTGCCTCTGTCCGACATTGGGGTCACTATATCATCCAGTCTACGCAACCTACACAAATCCTCACAGACAGCCTTCCATGTTGCTTGGCCTTGAACAAATTGAAACGGGGTGAATTCTACAACAGTCAACGTATATCTACATTTTTATCCACATTAAGCCTATACACATTAGATCTACAACACATCTCCGCAGCAAGAAATTTGCCAGCTGACTATATTTCGCGACATCCCTGTGAATGTCCTGGTAAACCATGCCAAATATGTTCATTCATAGAGGAAGAGTCCTCTGCATCTGTCCGTCTACTTTCTACAGACAACGTGCTTAAGGGTAATGCTGCAATGCCATACATGAATCGATCAGCTTGGAAATCTTCACAGAAAGAGTGTCCAGATCTAAAACATGTACATGCACACTTGACCCAGGGAACACGACCCCTCAGAAACCAGTTTGTTAAACGCGATGTTAAACGTTACCTTCAGTGTACTGGTTACCCCATCTAACTCTCCATTTCAGCATTCTCAGGAGTGTATCATTATACTTAAAGCCCTAATCCATGGAATTGTAACTGCTCTCCACCTACAGTTCAACCATCCTTCATGTAACCAACTGGCTAAACTTATTACGTGATACTTCTATGCTCTGGACATGGAGGAGGTTATTACTTCGGTACACTCTGCATGCCAACAATGCACCGCACTTGACACCTTACCTCGGGAAACATTCACATATTCCACTACTCCTACATTGCCAGGCCCTGGATGTAGACTTTGTATGGATGTGCTGAAACGTCAATGACAAAACATACTGATCATACGTGACAATTTTTCATCATTCTCTAAAACAATGCTCGTTATGGATGAAACTGCCCATTCCCTACGTCAAGCAATTGTTTTACTGTGTTCAGACTTTATATCTCCCCAGGGTTGTTTCATTAGATCTGACAATGCCCCTGCCTTCCAAAGCCTTGTTAACGACTCAGCTCTTAGTCATGATGGAATTATAATAGAGCTCGGCAGTTCTAAGAACATCAATAAAAACCCCATTGCTGAAAGGGCTGTTGGCGAACTACAAGAATTACGCCGTATGTTCCCTGAAGGATCTGCAGTTTCCGCGACACAGCTAGCACGTTCAACATCTGCTCTGAATATGAAAGTACGTCACAATGGCCTCTCAGCCCGAGAAATGCTATATCAGCGTGAGGCCCAGACAAATGCACAATTAACGTTTCAGGATAAAGACCTAGTCATGGATCAATATCACCGACGCCAATCTGAACATGAACCTAGTGCCCGTGCCAAATCCCGTGGAGCCCCTGCTCCACTCGTTCCACAGTTCAGCCTTGGTGATTTAGCATATATCAAATTGGACAAATCTAAGTACTGTGCTAGAGAGCCTTACATCATAACTGCTCTCACTTTAGACTCTGCCACGGTGCGCAAGCTATCCCATACTAATATGCAATCTCGACAGTACACTGTTAAGCTACAAGATTTGGTACAAGTTCCATCTCAGTACCATCCATTGTGGGACCCATCATCTATTGTATCCAATTTTAAGGAGAAGAGTGATCATGTCCCCACAAACCTACATGATCCCTCTAGCTCAGATACTGATAGTGATATTTTATGGACAGATTCTGACCATGATAACCCTGCACCCGTTAACCCCAGGCCAGGCCCCGCTGCATCTCGTTCTCGTCGCTCAGGGCGCCAGCGTCGCCAACCCCAATGGATGACATCTAATGATTGGCATCTAAGTGACACTGACACTGAGTAACCTTTATTTTATGTCACTTAAATGGCAATGTCCATCATCTGTAAGATATGCCATTTCTATATCCTGTGGAGAACTTACAAGTATTTCACAGTTTAATATATATATCATATCACCCTTTATACCATAAGATATATGTTCTATTATAGCCATGCATATCTCTCTAGTGTACTTTACGACATATAAGTGTATCAGTTTTGTCTACAAGGTACATAGATATAAGGTAGTTGGATTCATTTATTATTGTCATTTCTGCCATCTTACAACTCTTGGACCTTATTTTATAAAGCGAAAATGGGACAGTATCGGTTAAGCATTTGCTCTTCAATATGGACAAATCCATGAAGGATATTATTATGCAAGAGAGAAAGAGTGATGGCGTCCTTTACTTATTCTGTAATCTTTGGATACCCCTACAGGGGAGAAAAGCAAGGTAGCGTCATTGTAATCAATGTTACTGACTGATCCCCAGTAGTCAGTACAATTATGAACTGGTCCCTGTAAACCCTTCAGGTCACGTTCCCTCTCGCAACCTCGTGGCTTCCCGGGTCCGCCATTGTTATTGTCAAGTTATGTATTGAAACCCGTCGAGTATTAAATGTGTCTGTGAAGGAACCAGAGGTTGTTCATCAATACATTGACGCATCCAAATTTAGAATTTCCAATATCAACCATAAATTATAAATCAAAGTACTATGTAGCAAGTAGACTCTGAAAAAAAAGATAAAATTCATGTAAATCTATTTCATTGCTAGCTTTCTTATTTGATAAACCCTTCAGAAAACGCCAATAGTTGCTAGGGTTGTTGGAACATAAGGTTTCGAGATTAAGCCTTACTTTATACACATATTGCCTACGTTTCCTCTACACCACTTGTTTACATTCTTTTTGTAACTGGTTAAATTTCGAGTGGTTATTCTTGTCAGCTAAGTCATTACACTTTACAAAATTATTTGCTTGAGCTTTCAAAGCCTTACCTTTACTGTCAAACCAGCAATTTGACGCTAAGTTTGTTTTGGATTGCAAATTGGATTCCTGGAAAGCATTTTTGAAAAAAATTGCCCAGAAATTTATAAAATTCAGCACAGACATCTTCCACTGTATTTTCAGGGGAAAACATACTGAGGAAATCGGCCAGTTTTGTTTTGTGTTGTTTTGTTTTGTTTTGTTTGTTTTTTTTTTTTTTTTTTTTGTTTTTGTTTTTGTTTTTGTTTTTGTTTTTGTTTGTTTGTTTTTTATTTTGTTTTTTGATTTTTTTTTTAAGCGACATTGGTAGTCAATATTCCGTACTACTTAAAATACATGTAGAATCCCATTTATAATCAGAGAACCTACAATGTATGACCTTTAATCTCAGATTTTGCACTGAAAGCCTACATTTAGGTTCAAATTTCAAATTAAAAAAACGACGGGATAGTGATCAGATTCTACTCTAAGCGAGTCTATCTGACAGTAAGATATATAGTTAAGATATGAACGACTAGATATGAGGTTATCAATTACACTTCGTCCAAGAGGGTTTAAACGAGTGAACTTCCACATACCTTTATCTGGGCCAAACCGACTATTACATGTAATCAAGTTTGCAGATTTACATAAATTTGACAATTCTTTTCCATATTTGTTCATCGTTGCTCTGTCTTGGGATATTCTAGGAGGAATATCCTTGTCACATGGACTACAAATATCAGTGACAGGACAAGAATGACAATGGATTAAAAAATATTTTAAATGTCTACTGTCGCTCTCGAATTGTGTCAAAAACATCTTAAACATAATGAGTTATGATGACAATATCCTTTTGCGTTTTTCATTCATGTAATAAGCTGCAAATATTTATATAACTCTACCAAACTCAGCATGTATTCGAATTATGAAATATGTTGATGCTCATTCAGTGAATGATTGTGGTCTGAACAACTCAATCGATCCCTATTATGTATATATATATATATATATATATATATATATATATATATATATATATATATATATATATATATATATATATATATATATATATACAGAGAGAGAGAGAGAGCCGATTTAAGATCACCTGCCTTAGTATACATTGTATGTCTACTTTCGTCTTAGTATAAGGCCTACCCATATGTAATGGAACCTGCTATATGCAGCCAACCGAAAGGTAAGAAGAAGTGACCACATACAGAGCAGGGACCACTTTGTGTGTGTGTGTGTGTGTGTGTGTGTGTGTGTGTGTGTATTACATCCCTTAAGACTTTACCCCTCCCCCCACCCGAAAAAAAAAAGAGAAAAAGGAAAAGAACAGAGAAAAATACACACAGAACAAATCAAGCCACCAAATCGTGTGTGTGCAGTCTGTGCACTGAGGGGCACAAAGGGGTAAATCGTTACACTTGATCATTTCACTAGATACAAACGGCTTAACCATTTTGTACTGTCAGTGTGTATATTGCAATGCAAGAAATGTCTAACCGAATAAATAAATATTGGCCAGAAGTGAAGGTGTACACTGTTAACATTTAACATACAAATTGATGGTATTGGAAGTGCTTACATATATTTTCATTTAAAGACAGCCAAAGCTTAAGCTTGGCTATGGAATGTCTGCATATAATTCCAAACCGTCCAGTATATCATGATACAACCCCACACTGATAAAAAGGTCAGATTTTGTTATGATTGATTTTGTGTTAACACGATTATTGCAGCACGTTGGTCCGACATTCTTCCAGAAGCGGAAACTTGAACAGTTAACTCATGCAAGCCAATGTTACTAAGAAAGAAAGATTTTATTAAAAAGAAATGGTCAATACTGACCTATTGAGGAGCTAAACAAATCGAATATACGATAGAAATATATTACAAGGGTATTCTACCCGTGAAATATTATTGTGACGGTAATTAGCAGCTCAGAGTTATGACTTTCAAAATATTGTGAAAAAAAGTAGAACTTAAAAATTGTCTGATCTTGACAGTATAGGTCATGGTCGCTAACCAAGTATTATATGCGTAACTCCGATACAGAAGTGTGTTCGTACTGAAATAACAACCAACAGGACTAAGCCAAATCTGAAATTTCGCACGTACAAACTTTTATGAGGTTAAAAATGCATCTTTTCACAACCATATGACTTCGAACTTTAAACTTCACGAAAACGGTGCACGTGTGGCAAATGGGTGGCTAGAGTTCAGCTTTCCACCAAACACATTTCCAATCGTTTGATTACTTTTTCGACTATTAAAAAAAAAAAAAACATTTTTTCAGATGACTTCCTAATAAAGAAAGAAAAAGGTCAAGGTCACTAATTATATATCAAGTGCAAAACTTAAATGATACCAGCGTTTTGTGGTGCCAGGATGTCTCGGAGAGCATTGTGATTTCTAAAATTCTGCTGTAACGACCACTAACACTTTCCAAATCTTAATGAAATGCAAATTATTGCCCTCTCCTTATTGAATTTTAAAATGTAACAAAATGGGCCATTCAGACTGAATTGCAACGATTTTTGAACATATTTGTACTTTTGTTCTGGCGAAGTAGTCAGAAATGCCCAAAATGCAAAAAAAAAAAAAAAAAAAAAAAAAAAAAAAAAAAAAAAAAAAAAAAACCACAGCCACCTTACAACAGGAATATCTAGCAATACTGCAAAATCCCCCTTAGCAGTTATAAAGCAATTACCTGTATGCTTTCAGAGGAAAAAGATATTCCTTTAAAATCCGGAAAACCAGCATAAAATATCTACAGATCAATAAATTGTTATCATTTAGCCGGAAGTTGTGATCACACAGATAACCTTTGTCTCTCAAAAGTTTCAGAAAATCTGAAAAAGGGTTTTTGAATATTACGGCAGGTGACGTTACGAAGTGAAGTAAATAAGCAAACAATAAGTCAGCTGTCTTCGTGTGTACACACACACACACACACACACACACACACACATATATATATATATATATATATATATATATATATATATAGAGAGAGAGAGAGAGAGAGAGAGAGAGAGAGAGAGAGAGAGAGAGATACTTTATTTCACCAGGGTTACAAAATTAGCGTAACGCTGGTTTACATTGTGGCCCTGAAATAAATATTTACAATATATACGCATAAAAAGAAGAATGTCAATAAAATTCAAGGCTTGGTTTTCCAGTAGCTCCTTTTAAACTTTTCCAGTGATGGTTCCAGACGAACAGCTTCCGGAAGTTTGTTCCAATTGAAGGGGCCGGAGTAGGAGAAACTATTGCGAAATATATCAATTTTAGGTTTAGGGACAAATAGGAGGGATTTGCTGGTTGATCTGGTACTTCGTGTGGAAAGTCACTCGTAAAGACCAATCTATCGCGATTATAGGAGGGCGTATAATAAATACAATTTATTGTCTTCATAACCCAAAATGTTTCAGATGTTTTTGACAAAATTTGAGAGCGACGATTGACATTCAAAATATTTAAATCCATTGTCTTTTCTTTCCTATTAGTAATACCTCTGGTGCATCTGTACCCTTCTGTGGGTTTCTCCTCTGTTCCTTTTAAATCATATATCATGAAAGTTGGCTCGTATTTTTGCACCACATTTCCCGAGCAAAAGTAACAGGCTGAACATTTACAAAAAGGAAGGCAATTTTCTGGATAATTCTTTGATATTTGATTCAGAATTTTTTTCAATATTGAACACTTTTTGGACCAATTTTATGGCATCTAATGCATTCAATTGAGGGTATTTAATACTATTCACATTTCGTAGTAGTTACCACGGATGCTCTGAAAGCCTCAATCTGGCAACTTTGCTATTGGCTGGATTGTTTTGTCATTGTTGCATCTTATGGATGACATTTTGTTTATTGAATATAGATATATTTTAAGTTGTCCCTGACAATTCATAATTATTAGTGTGTAATTATCAGCTGAAAGTCCAACCGAATGTACAAAATTATTGCAGACTATATCAAGGTTTTTGCCACTGGATTGCATGTCAAATTAACCTAAAATAAAAGTATGAGGCGTGTCCTGCTCATCTAGTTTGGCATGCAGAGTGCTAGGGTAAGGTGCGGTGTGCCATGCTCACCTAGTTGGACGTGAGGCATGCTACACACTATATAAAACACAGTTTAAACTATGGGGGTGTCTTTCTGGGGAGCTTTCGGTGTTTTTAAAACCACCTATCTATCTTGTCATGTGTGGGACTGATAGTCACACACAATGTGAAAGAAGAACACTACCTACTTGAACGGACTCAATAAATATTTTCATCACATTGACTCTGAACTTTTAATGATATCCAGTAGATCTCACACGGCCTGTAGCTGATGGCATTTTTACATGATACTTGTGGAGCTAGTGAACTGGAATTATTTATTGCAATGACAAGTGAAATGAACAAATTGCTGCTTCAAAATACATGTTACCTGATGGTGGTGTATATTATGGAAATAGTGCTCCAAGAAGCTTTATATACTGAAGTTTAACAAAAAGCGTTGGCGTGGCTGGCAAGGCAACTACCCACCATACTACGTTTTGGTGTAAGTCTGTTGCTTACATTTCAATTACTGGCATTTGAATGCAAATTATGGGTCCAGGTAAAGACAAAGAGAGCTAAGGTGTAGAGAGACAGTCTTCAGCAGCCAGGGCGGACAATGGGGTTACTCCAGAAATGGACGCAGAAGGTGAAATTACACAATTGAGGCAATAGTAACAAGTTGCACAGTCAGCTGCTGCTAAGACTTAAGAAAGGGCAGACCAGTGTGTAAACAGATTTCAAGACAAGCACACCACTAGTTCCTATTTGGCAATGCTGGACAGCAGGAGGTTGGGGTCACATGAACCACTATCTGAACATATAGCATACGTCAAGCAGCTGGCGATTAAGGTGGCGGAGCTGCGCGCAACAATCCAGCGACTTTGATGTTGCATATATGACAATGTTTCACATTTCACCTACAAATCCGTACATTTTATTTATTGTACAGATACAGAGATTTGTTAGAAACAAGTTTCGTATCGGTACGATTATTTTTAAGAATTTTATAATCAAGTTTATTAGAGGATATCATATTGCACATTTTCTCTGAATTTCTTAAAAATAATCGATAGAAAAATCTTTTACATGTGTAAAATAAAAGTATAGACCAATATGCAGGAAACGAATTCTGTGTTTACAAATAAAATACATAACTACAAAATAATCGAATGCTTTGATCAACATTCTTAACATTAACGATTAATTCACTTTATGAGCTACAAAAGTCTCGGAAGGAAACATCTGACGGACAAACAAAAGAAAAACAAATATTCCTTGATAATATATTTATCTTTCAAAAGACCGTTATTCAAAGCAGATCGACCTATTAGCTTTTAATCAACGCTGTCTACAAAATTGGTTGATAAACAAAAAAATAATTTTGAGAAATTGGCGTTGAAATATATGAGCTCTTTTCGCCCCACATTGTTGGCCGTAATGACAATATTGCTGTACAACCGTGGTCACTTTTGGTTGCAATTGTTCGAAGGCCTGTCAATGGACAAATATGATGTATAGATTCCAATGTAAAATAATATTTATTGGCCTAAAAAGCAGCTATTTACCCGAGTGACATCAAGTGCAGCCATAAATGCAAGCCTGCCACTGCGGTTTCACACACAACTGTGACCGCTTTCAAAGGGGACTCAAAAGCGGAACAGTCACGTGCTATTACCTTGACACTAGCAACACACGTTTGCAAATGGCGCTGTTTGAACAATATGTGTTTGCAGTATGACAGCTTACTTCAGTAAAAAGAGTGCTCGACGGACAGGAGTTGCGGATTCATTTCTACACATCTGCGATAAAACAGCAACATATCTTTGTTAAAGACTGCTTGTGACTTGCAACAAACAAACAAAAACAAGAAAACAAAAAAAAAAACAAAAACAAAAACAAACAAAAAAAACAAAAAAACAAAAACAAAAACAAAACAAAAACAAACAAAAACAAAAACAATAAAAAAAATCAAAAAAAAAAAAAAAAAGACCATGATCAGGGAAGAAAATAGAAAAGGAAGCAAGCGGATAGCAATGTGCATGAAAAAAAAAAAGAAGTTGACGACCAAGCATACAGTATATGGGGAGAGAGGGCGCCACAGTTTGATTTTTCTCTATATTCTCATAAAATTTACTATTGCCATTCTGGACAAGTTGGACCTTGAGTTGGATGCCATTTTCTCCATCCCTCTCAAATCTTTCTCTGAAAATGCCAAGTTAACTGCTGCTTAGCTCAATGCTGACGGCCATATGTCTTGCTTTGTTTCTTTGCTTTCGGCATTTTGAATTGTATGAAAATAAGTTGTAAGATTGCTGGACGCAGAGACAGAGAGAGGGAAAGGGAGAGAGAGAGAGAGAGAGAGAGAGAGAGAGAGAGAGAGAGAGAGAGAGAGACAGACAGACAGACAGACGGAAAGACACACACACACACACACACACACACACACACACACACACACACTCACTCACAGAGAGTACCTTGGTCTCTATATACACGTATGTGGCAGTACCGGCACTGTTCTTTTTTGTTCAAAAATATGTATGCTGCCAATGTTTCATGTTATTCCACGTACAGTCAGACATGTTTTTTACTTTCTATGTAAACAAGGAGAAGAATTTGAATTAGCCTCCAACTACTTTTTAAATCCTCTTTTTATCCCCCACCCTTTTAGAGAAGTAAACCACACACACACACATTATACATGACCGATCGATCAAACAAAAAGCAGTGTACAGAGCCATTTTGCAAACAGACTACAAAAAAGCAAAGTCATGCGTCACAGCTCTATACTAGAAATTTATATGTACCTGTTGAAACAAACGTAATCTCGCAATTTTGTATGATGTATTGTACTTTTTCTGACAGGATTCTGGGCAGCACACATGGTGTTAGCTGTATTTTGCATGTGGGTGGATTTCCATGTAGACCTCCATGTGCATTTTTTGGAGTGACATATCTTTTAATATTGTGGTCTCCTGCTTTGGTTTCAAAAAAAAAAAAAAAAAAAAAAAATCCGAAAAAGCCAAATCAGATAAAAATAATCAGCTGTTGATTTAAATGCTTTATCAGTAGAATTTAAAAAGTGATGTCCAATATGGCCGCAAGTTTGATCATGCACAGCCACTTCAATTATGCTTAATTTCGATCCCTAAATTCCTCTAACATATAAAAACCATAAACTATACAAACTTCGTTGATGTGATACCAATAATTGATATAATATTCTGCCCGATGTTAGATGCACATAAGAGCATGCACTTTAATCACATGCAAAGATGTAGCTCAAAACTTGCTTGGTGAACTTAATCGTGTAGAACAGAAAAAAAACTGCCCCAAACAAGTCAATTATGTATTACAATAAAAACTATTCTGAGTTCTGGGATTAATGTCGGTCAAATTCGCGGACACATTTCGGTGCATCATGCACGCATTGTTCCAGCAACAAAAAGTGACTGCATTTGTTTTTTTTCATATGACATGACATATTGGGGTAAATATGATGACTTTTATGTCAAAACACTGTATTAAAGACCCATTTTTCCAAAAAAATGGTAATTTTTCCACACGAACACTACATATAAAGGACTTGTCCTCTTGATCCATGGCGCTGATAATTTTGTCACAAGGATTTCCATGAATCAACATCAATTTCATCTGACATGACTGGCTTTAAGTTTATTTGTTTGTTTACTTATGGGCTTGTTGGCTTATGTACAGAGTTTAGTTCAAGGATCAAAATGTAATATTTTCCGCAAATATTATCACAAAGGCAACATGTATAAAAGTGTGCTTCCTAATACCAGTTTTACCTGTTTGCTCGATCTTGGTATCGTAGCCGTCCGCTAAGCAGTTCTAGTTAGTATAAGTGAGATATATAAATAATAATAATAATAATAATAATAATAATAATAATAATAATAATAATAATAATAATAATAATAATAATAATAATAATAATAATAAAATAATAATAATAATGATAATAACAAGAACAACAACAACAACAACAATATATTTGGAAAACTACCCCATTACAATAGGGGCACCAATGAAACGGGATTATTTGGTGCGTCCACACATTTCTTTTGAATCCATTTGTAAAATACAATTGCAAACTATAAAAATTAAAGGGTTCGGTAGATTAATTCCGTTAGCCAACGTAAATGATGTATGTACGTGCATAATATAATAATATAAACCTCGTCTTGAAAAAAAAAAAACTTGCTCGTGAAATTCTGAAAATCCCAAATTACTTCCTTTATCAAGTTGTGACGTTTTCGATCAAGAAACGAAAACAGTAAAATGAGAAAACGCGATTACGATAACACGAAAATGCAAGTTTGAAAACACGACATAATTGCTGTCGTATTTTCGCGGTTGTGTTTTACATTTTCGTCTTCGTGGTTGTTATTTAAGTGTTTTCGCATTCGTGTTTTCTTATTTTTGACCAAGGAAAGAAAACAGTAAAACAAGAAAACGAGAAAACGCTAATACGAAAACACGAAAATGCGAGTGCGAAAAAACGACATATTTTTTGTCGTGTTTTCGCATTTCCGCCTTCGTGTTTTATAATTTAGTGTTTTCGCATTCGTGTTTTCTTGTTTTCGCTGTTCTGTTTTCTTATTGTCTTTTTCGCCTTCGCATTTTTATGGAGAGAGAAAAAAAAATTCAGTTGGCACTTTTGTGCCACCATAATGATGGCGACCTTTTCTTGCGTGGAGACCGACCTTGCTGCCTCTTCATTGCCCCTTCCCTAATCGTGCGAACAATATTTGAAGTTTGGTTCGGCTTTTCACATTCGTAGCAGAAAATTTTAGGCACATTTTTGTGCTTGCACTCTGATTTTTTGTGCCCTAGCATCCTACATACATAACATGAATATGTCCTTTTTTTCTAAAGGCTAACCAAGAGCTCTAAACCTGGACCCATCATTTCTGAGAGTTTTAGTGATTGATGGGCCTTTTTCCTTATCTGTTGCTCTCCACTGCCTACGTTGGCCATAACCTACTTGATTTTAGATTTCTCTTTTAGTGATTTGGTAATATGTGGTACAGATTTGCTTTGCTTATTACCTCGAGACCCAACATGTTGTGGCTTGGAGGCAGCACCGTTATTCTGAACCCATCCACCATTGGACACACCACTGTACAGCTTATTGGTCACAACACTAGTGACACCAGGTTTGAGATCAACACCCATGTTTTGAACCAGTGTGAGGGTACGTTGTGCATTCAGATGGACCCCGTCTGCTACGAATATACCTTTATTCACTTCTCCATTCAGGAGTTTAAATGAACAGTCTTGACTGATGAAATTACACCCCTCATCTTCACACAGGCTCTGGAGACCTTCGCTAGACAAGTCAATGCGTTCTTTCAAGTCTTTGTGCATGTTTACTTTGGGACACACACTAGATATGTTTACACACCCACCATTTGTTAGCACTTTGGCACATTTAAGTAAAAGTTCATAATCGTCTATAAGATCCTGCCCTGATCTCCAACCACTTCAATCATTTGTGCTTGCTACCAAAGCTATGCTACTAAATGTATTGTTATCAGACAATTGGGGCAAAGCTTCATGGATGTCGTTAATCTTCCCCCAGAGTGGGCCTGAACCATAATATTTACCAATTTTGACTTGTCCACACTTCTGAGCAGAGAGGGGCCAATGAGAAGATTTTTTATCAGTATTTGCGTCAAGTCGCTAATCAGTGTCAGTTTCACTCCTATTCTGATGACCATCCTGATAGCCACCCAGATCAGCATTGCGTTTGCCCGAAATTAAACATTCCCTTGAGTTCTGCGACAGGGTAGCACCACACAAAGATAACGGATCCACAAAATTCTTAGACGCTATTACATCCTTGGTCAGGAGTTGTGCAGAAATTCCAAGATGTACAGCAAGTTCCTTTACATGAAACAACTGCGTTTGCTCCACAAGTGGCGGTTTCATAAGTTTAGTGTTCTTGCGTAATTCTGTTGGCGTCACACTAATTTGCTTTGATGAAGATTCATTTTTTCTGCCCAGGCTCTGTCCTGCAATCCTACAAAGGCAAATTGTTGTGCTCTTATCATAAATATGAATTACTTGAAACTATAAATTTAAATATTAATAACCACTCCAGTTTTCAATGCTGATATTGAAAGAATATGTTTTTAATTTTGTAAAGTGACTGATTCCTAATATACAAAATCATGGCTCTCTCTCTCTCTCTCTCTCTCTCTCTCTCTCTCTCTCTCTCTCTCTCTCTCTCTCTCTCTCTCTCTCTCTCTCTCTCTCTCGCTCTCTCTCTCTGTCTCTCTCTGCCTGTGTGTGTGTGTGTGCGTGTGTGTGTGTGTGTGTGTGTGTGTGTAGAGAGAGAGACAGAGACAGAGAGGCACAAACACACACGTTATTGTTGTCTTTTGTTGAAAACAGCATAAGTGTGTCTCTCATTTTTGACCCATAACTTTTTTTCAGCTTCTGCTGCTTGGCATGTATTTTGATTTTAAACGGTATCGTAAAAATCCCCCATTTTTGCTCACTCGCGGCTCTCAATTCCGACTCGGAGGGGGGGGGGGGATACAGCATCAAAAATGCCAGAATTGAAAAGGATTCCTGTCATATTGTAAAATAATAATAATAATAATAATAATAATAATAATAATAATGATAATAATAATAATAATAATAATAATAATAATAATAATAATAATAATAATAATAATAATGATGATGATGATGATGATGATGATGATGATGATGATGATGATGATGATGATGATAATAATAATAATAATTTCATTAGGAAAACTACCCCTTTCACAACGGGGGCATCAATGGAACGGGGTTTATTCCATGATGCGTCGAAGTATCTTACTCATTTAAAGTTTGCTTTCAACCGGTGTAAACAATCATCAATATCATAATTTTAATAATTTTTGCCCCCAGTGCTAAAACTAGAGATAAACCACTCAATCGGAGAAAACTCTAGAAAGCGTAAGGACAAGTACATCGTGCACTTTTGGTTTACCATGTCGAAAATTAATGTTTATCGTCGTCATATTTACAATGTATAAAATTAAAGTACACTTCAGAATAGATAAAACGTACATACAATACAGGAGCTTCATTTAAAATGTATGGAATCTGCACCTTACAAGGAACTGTACAACTCTATTTCTTTATTGTGAACAGGCACTGTTGAAGATATGTATATACACATTAGCCTATATATCACAGTTAATTTTTAAGAATCTACACAGAAATGTCACAGCCAGCACCTTCAAGAGCTACCATACGGCAACGCCATGCTTCTTTTAGGAAAGTTTTACAAGCACTGTCAAATATATCATTTACAGCATGGTCATAATTGAATGATATTCCAAAGAGTAGCGTAAATTTCGTAGTTAAGGAGGCGCAAGTAAAATGTTCCCATACATGGGTATAACAATGCTCCAACAGGCATTTTCCCAAATTTCGCCAAATCTTAACTCGTGTTCACATGTGAAAGTGAAAAAAAATTAGTCTACTATACCTTGATTACATAGTTTACAAATTCCGCTGGACAAATTGCATCTCTGTAATGTCTCCTCCAATCCTAGACATCCTGTTCTAGCCAGAAAGTTTACTCTAATGCCTTTGAAGTCATTTACCTGGAACATGTATTTCTCCCCATGCGTGGAATACTAGTGACAGCTTTTGGAACAAAATAGGTGAAGGTTAGTGTAAAAAGTCACCATGTTTCACTATCAATGAGGCAGCCGTTTTGAAAATGCTGTTAGAACATTGGATGTAAATTCGAACATTGGCAAAATTTTGCAAAAGTGACACATAAAAAAATATAAAAAAAAATAATGAAATAAAGGAAACAAACTTCTGCAACCTACGGCAATAGTGTATTATAGGGGCACAGTGAAAATGTTGCCACAGATACTACAATATTTTCAATACATTATCAAACATACTTAGGAGACCTGTCCAAGTTTGTGGCCACATATGTGACCACTGTGGCCACATTTTAAAAATACAAACTCAATACCCCATTACTGTACTTTGACAAAGTTTCCGAAAGAATCTAGCCCCTCTAGCTATATCCATGCCAGCTGTATGCAGAGTGTTTCGCCCCCAACAACCGCCGTGTTGCCGCCCTTAATTCCCCTATAACACCTGTGGTAATTCCTAGTATCCCTTCCCCTTACTTATTCAATTTATTCCGTTAACGATCCCCGTTACATTCTTTTATGAAAACGGCTCGCATTCATCAAATCCGAACTTGTGAAAGCGCACAGGTTAGAATGGAAAATCACTGGAAGCCATTACTCTCAGGACGTGCATCTGCATCGGAATCGAATTACAGATGCTACCAACAATTAGTACTTTTGTGAGAATATAGTTCCCATGAATTATATGCATAAAGACAGCTTCAGATGTATTGGAAGGAATAAACTAGATGTACTTTCTGAAACCATATCAATTTCATACTTACTGTACATTCTTTTAAAGTTTAATCCATCTGTCATTAAACACTCGATCACTTTGTTTATTTATATGCTAACAAGGTGCTCCCTGTAATCATATGTTTATAGGCGGTGAAGAGTCCCGTTGAGTGAGTCTGGGCAGGGAACATGGTGCCCGGACGGCAAAATTGCAAAAGTGAAATGTGGTCCCTGACCGTTTTAAGGGAAGGTAACGAGCTTAAACGGGAATAAATGCGGGGGATACAATCGGAAAATTTGTTTGTGGTCACCCCAATATGTCAACACGGGCCTCAATATGGAATAAATCGTAAGATAACACGAAGGAAACACTCCAGATCATTAAGGAAACTTCATTAAACTACAATAATGGCACAATGACATTGTGTTTACATTTTGTAAAATGTGGACACATATGTGTCCAGACTTGTGCTCACAAACTTAGACCTGTCGTTATGTTTTAATACTATTGTACTATGCTTGTGGCCACATTTTCACTGTAACCACACAATACAGTATCCCCAAACCTGCTTCATCAGATTGTCTTTTTTGCTGGCTTGTGATCGTGACTCCTTAATTAGACCTTCAAATCTCGGGGGGGGGGGGTTGCCTCTTCCTATCTTCCAGTGTCTTTTAAAATCTTTTTGCCAAGGAGTCCATCATCTGTTGGTTACCCCTCACTGGTCGCCACCTTTCTTGTCTTTTGCGGGTGGCACTGTCTCTACTAATATCATTGTGAACTTCTGTAAACCGGTTTATGAATCTCTCCTATGCGTTCTTCGGGTTTTTATGCACCGAGGATAGCAAAGTTAGGACTAAAATGCCGAATAGCTATGGCTGTAAAGGTGAATTTACGTCACTGTCCGCGTTATTTTTACACTTGCTAGATAGCGCTTTTGCTTTTGCCGTTCTGCACGCTTGAGACGGTGCTCAACGGCGTGTTTCCAAATGTTTAGTGAAATTCCGATTTGGAGCTTGGACCCCTCCCCCCTGCCCGATGGTTTCTCGGAATTTTGGATTCTTTTTCTTTTTTGTGGAAGATTCCTTACTGGACAATTGGGGAAAGTCATTGGTAACTTGCTGTGCCCCCCTACCCCCATAAATATATTTTTAGGTTTAAAGGATTCTGTTAGATGCATCACCCCTCAACTAAGCAGGAGCGAGCCCAGGGTTGTTTAATGAACTATTGGTTCTTCATAGCAAAAATTTGAAAGAAAGTGCAAAAATTGAATGAATCCGTTATTAAGAATTCTGCTGACTATACACATTCATAAACCAACAAAATTAAGGTGCGTGTCGTCTGCAGGTGGCAGCACAAACGTGTTCTCGACGTTTCATAACTCATGCTGTCAGAATCACTTTGGAATAATAAACATCAGTTTATTCATCTACCAAAAGACGCACAGGTACTAGTGCTGCAAACGATGCAGTTAAGCACAATTGACATGTCCCGTCGAGTATGGTTTCTACACGGGAACACCAAAATGGCTCCAATTATCTCCCGTCAAGCCCTGTATTTTATCACGCTTATATATTGTGAAGAAATATTTTGTCCTATTGACACATGGAAATGTCAAGTTCTGTTTACAATTGTTTGATACAATTCCAGAAAATGAACCCATTTTGCTTGAAAGGATGAAAACATGTTAATGGTATTTTGATTATGATCATATTTCCATTTCCGCATTGTTGAAATGTTAAACCCACTTAACTTTCTGCTGAAACAGACCCAATTGGGTATCAAAATATATTATATACGCAAAACTGTTGCCCTGAAGAAAACAGAAGGGCAGGAACTTTTGTTATATATGCATATATATACATATATTGTTCAGATACTCACAAATAAATTTGCAGTTTTAGGCACAGGTAATCGTCCACGCCAGACAAAACGTGCTTTCAGCGGGCTTATAGTGTGAACAAGTATAAAGCAAGCAATGTCCGGTGAACGTGAACTGGACGAGTACCCATGGTTTTATGTTCAGGCAACACAGCTTCCGGGTAGGGATATCTGTCTTAACCACTGTATGGGCTGCACTTGGTCTACCATCAATTACCCTGGGTAGCAGCTCATAATCAGAGTGCTGTATCAGAAATGGAAATATATCTTTAACTTTAGGCTGCTTAATTTACTTAAAAAAATGTATCTATGTATATCTTGCCAAAACAAATTTATAATTTTAATTCTTACGTCTTCCAGCTGTCAAACTCAAGCGGTATTCAATTAAGGGATTTACTATGAAAAAAAACACCAGACAAACACATATATGTATATACAATAAAATACAGGTTATATATGCGTCCATAACGCGCAGGCAAATATTCGTTACTTTGGCAGATTATCGACCTACAATGGAGCTTTCCTCAGCTCACAATTAATAATGGTTTCGCCATAAATAGACCTTACATTTAATGTTAAAAACTTAATATAAGATGGAGCACTAATGGCCACCGTACTTACAATTATAGACATGGAACCACCTGTCCACAGGAACTTATATTAAATGCACATGTACCAACACCCTTGCCAATGTATACACGGGCAACCACTACGTAGTTTGCAACTGAAAAAAAAATCATTTGAGGCCCTCTATTTGTTACAGAGAGGGTGACCACTTTCCCCAACCCTAAACAATCTTTACTTGATTGACCCCACCTCACTTAACCGACCGGTCCGGGTGTTTACATGATCCACGCATGCAACGCAAGTGTACACAAATGAAGATACATTGAGACTTTAACTTCCCGCTAAAGGTTACAGTGAATCATGAAAAGAAATTATATACTGAAACCTTACTACTAATACATTTAACTCATTTCGCTTCACATATTTGTAACCATCACATTTTTACACACACACACACACACACACACACACACACACACACACACACACACACATATATATATATATATATATCTATATATATATATATATATATATATATATATATATATATATATATATATATATATATATATATATATATATATGTATACGTACCAACACCACCACACCATTGACTCAACACTTTTGCTGCATTATAAGTTAATAACGAGAACCTTTGGCTGAGATACGGGGTACGTTTTTTTTTTTGTCCAACACGTATAAGACCAGCTCAGAGGAAACATCGATGCAGCCAAGTCATTATATTGCATACAACATAAAATCTGTGACCTAACAAATGGACATGTGCAGTCAACAGATGACCATATAAAAGGAAAAAAGAAAAAAAAGTCTCAACCGGTGACCTAACAAACGGAAAAGTTCATTCAACCGAATGTTTTTCATTATGATGTGCTAACAAGGTGTTATCTTTCTTAATATAATTGATGGGTATAACATTGTATCGATTCAATATTATGGAACAGCATATTTAAGTAATGATAGAGTAAATGTGAATAGCAAATGTTATGCTGTAGCTTTGTTTAGCTTGCTCGGATGGTTTTCAAATTGATACTCTGCTTCCTTGTGTTCGCTTAATTAAATTCCTTGTGTTAGCTAATTATGTGCATTAAAGGTAGGTATTCTGTTTTGTAACAGCACAAAAGCACAATATGTATTATAAATATTGTCATTGTGTTTAAATGAAAAATTATGACACTAAATACAGAATTTAACCAGCAAAGTGCGTTTTATGCTACATAAATAATTATGTGTTCACACAAAAATTATTTAGCCATATGAACATATCCTGTTGGTATAAATTACATATATTGTGTTCTTCCCCATAAATTTAGTACCGAGAAAGCATTATGGGGTATTTCCTTGAATCGTTTGTTGTCCCGCTTCATTTATGTTGCACGAAAATGACATTGATTTTTTAAATGAAAACATTGAAAAGTTTTTTCCCTGACAACCAGACTTGTGCCTGCTGGCGCTTACACGATATATGGGTGAACAGTACAATATGATTTTTTTCTTGCGTTTTGCCTTTTCATTCATCAAGAAACCATTTAAGCGAAGAGAGAAGAACCTGAGTGATAGCCTTACTGGACAGGTTTGTAAAGTATCCGATCTACCAATGTAAATCTGGCAATAGTACCAGTCATATTAAGCACCAAAACAGCAATGTAGTGTTTGCAATCAGTGATATGTTCTTTGTTTGTTTGTTTGTTTGTTTTTTTTTTTTTTGTTTTTTTTTTTTTTTGTTTTTGTTTTTTTTTTTTTTAGTTTTTACTTTGAGAGTAATTATTCAGGAAAAATATAATGCATCAGAGCTTAATATGTCAAATACGTCAAAATACAAACATTCATAAATTATTTCCCGTCTTTATGGACCAAATTAGAGTAGTTTTCGTAATTTACAAAATAAAATGTTTTAGATTAACGGTAACTTGTAAATTGAGCATACGCTTAAGCCATTAGCCTGCTGAAGTCATGGGAGATGATTCATTTTTAATTTTGCAACCCCTTCCCGTTGATTCAGGATTAAGCGCACAGTTTTCATACGCGTTGGTTCAGTGTTTAATGCTTATACCGTGCCAAGAAAAACTATTGACCTGGCTTACTTTGCAGGTCTGATCAATAATTCTAGAACTGATAAAATCAGTCTCAACCATTGTAGCAGACAACCTACTGGGTTTGGTCCGATACGAGGTAAAGAGTTAATTATGAAATATATATTCATCCAGGAAGAAGGCGGTCCTGTTCCTCATTACTAGTGTTTTATGATGCATTAATGCTCCTGTTGTCTAGCGGCATTTAGTCAGACAGAAGGCGTGTCTATTCCACATTTGCATAATTCCCTGATAAATATACATACACACACACACACACACACACACATATATATATATATATATATATATATATATATATATATATATATATACAACAGTATCTCCGGTTGATGCTTGCTTGTAATAATACACTGTGTGGAGATCACCTTGTTCTGAAAGTAAACAGGATGGAGTCTGTCGGGAGTGTACCTGCTATGTATTCACGCACACGACTCGTCATTTACTTATTGTTAATACCAGCAATAAGAGCTAGACCTTCAGGTAAGAAGATCAACTTTGCAATCGCATACTGACAAAGTAGTATTGTATTTATCTGTCAAATTGAAATAATGAAAGATAAAAGAGTGTTATTTAAAAATGTTTAGCATAATTTTATTTCATTTACCTTTATTAAATACATTCTTATTTGTGTCTTTGCATCCAGAACCACTCCTTGGTAGTCATCACCCTATTCCACAGTCCGAACTCTTTACACCCCATATGCTAACCTGTCACTGCATAATTTATATAAAATATGAAGGTATTATTGTCCATATTGCATACGTTCTTCTGTAGAATTTTGACATAGGCTCATCAGCCAAAATATAAAGGGGTCTTCAGCGGATAATACTAGGAACATGTTTCGGAGCCTGTACCCGTACATGTTTCTCTGAGTAGTGGCTCCATTTCTGAGTTCAATATTCAGCGAAGACAATCCATATGATAATGCAAACAAATATATGAACCTGGCAAATGATGCATTAGCTAAATAAGTGAAGTAAAATCTCTAAAAATTTTTAAGCCTAACTTTCTAACAATCTCTTGATAATAACAGCAAAATGTGTAGAAATATTTGATCAAAAGTACATCTTTTAAGTTATTTTTTGAATATCTATAATGCGACCAATAAGCTTCTTTGAATGTGAATTAATACCCATGTATGGGTTACCATTATGTTTAGACATTTTGCTTATGAATTCTGAAAGAGAACTTTGGACTTTATCTATGGCTAGATTTGTGTACAGTGCAGAAAAAACAAAATATTTAACAGATTTTTCTTTTAAACATTTTCAGATATAAATTAAACAAAGAATTGCTAATACTCCAGAATCAATTTATTTCACAGTTTCTAGAAATATCAATAAAGTATTTACAGAAATGATTTCAACGTGCAGTCAAAGACAGTTCACTGCCTTTGATAGTTGGTTTGTTGTACATTTTGAAGCACCTGCTATGAATCCTGATTAAAAAGTTTGTATTGTGTGTAATTTGGGTATCCAGAACAAAAGTGGAACATAGGAATTCTGTTCAGAAATTTTGATATTAAAACTTCTTTCCATCTCATCTTTATGTGTATGTATGAAATTTTTCAATGGATTGTTTATGTAATTTGTATACGTCATTTCCTGTTATGCGTGAAATATTGTTAATGCGAAGTTCATTTTTAACAACATTCAGATGATATTTTTTTTGCAGATGATCCCAAAATCGTTACCTACCTTATCAATGTTAGTGATCACAAATCTTTTTTGTAGCTCTTTGACTGCATTTGAAACCTTGAGCTGCTTTAAATTTACCATACTAAAATTCGTAATGTGTGATTTATAACGATTAACTCTATTTCTAAAGACTCTTTTCAAGTTTGATAAACATCCTTCAAGCTTCTGAATCTGTATGGTTTCTTTCTTTCCCTATTTTATACAGAAGGAATCAAAAGCATTACATGTATCCTGAAAAATACTGTCAATGTTCAACCCAGGACACATCCGAAATTTTTTCATTAATTCTTTAAAACTGAATTTTATATAATATCCATATTAAATGTAATTTTCAGAATTCTCCTCACGAGATCTCTTCGCAGGTGTACTTTGTATATATACCCCAAATATTCGCAATAACCAATGAACTGTTCGACCTTTTTGTTATAACCAACATAAACACAATAGAAACTAATGTCAGCCAATCGAACACAAATATCATAATAGTATTATGTTATAATAATGATAATTGTTGCTGAATTATGAAACTTTTCAGACGGTGATATACGCAGAATAGACCATAGTTACTTTTTGCTGAGTGAAGCAGCATGGCACAATGGTTAGTCTAAGAATATGACAAGTATATTTGTTCGAAGCTCGCCAGTCAGCAACTCGGCAACTTCTTTACACTTGATCGAAATATAGTTTGGGTGGGTCTTTACTACGTTCGGCCATTACTTTCAATTGCAATTTAGTATTTAGTGTATTTTCAGCGCAGCTGACTTTTCAGAATGGATGTCATTTGCAGTCCATTCACGCTGCATTGATCAATTCATCTCTACTTTGGCAGTGATACTTTTAGCTCCTGCAAAACCGTTAGCCTGTTGCGCGTCTATGGCAAGCCAACAGGGCCATAACGCATTGGTCTTACGCGTTGCCGAGCCTCCACTACGCGTAGTCGAGCTTCGGCAGTGGAGCAACTTATGGCACCTTATGGCTAAAGAAAATCAAACCAATCAGTTACAATGACAACCTCCTGACAATCATTACTGATATTAAAACAACCAATCAAATTAGAGTCTCTACAATGCGTTGCGGAAACATGAAATTCTCTACAACTCGTAGTCGAGACTTGAAATTCTCCACAACGCGTCGTCGAGGCAGCCAATCAAATTACGGTCTCTACGATGCATAGCCGAATGGTTGTAACCGATATTTCAAAACGGAGGTTGAGCGGGTATCAGATTTTACTTTTCAAGACAGCACAGCGGCACATTGTTCAGTTCATGGAAAAGCATGTCTTATACCGTTTACAAGAGCATCAGTGATTGGATAGTTTGGCTACACTCTATGGGAGGCATAGTTTCTCCACTACGCGTCGCCGAGGCTCGGCGACGCGTTCTAGAAGAACATTTTCTCGGCAACGCGTAGTGGAGCCTGTAATCTTATTGGTTAGCTGGACTATGCGTTGCCGAGCCTCGACTACGCGTAGTGGGGACTGTGATCTTATTGGTTGGCTCCACTACGCGTTGCCCAGACTCTACTACGCTTAGCCGAAACTGTAATCTTATTTGTTGGCTCGACTACGCGTTGCCGAGCCTCGACTATGCATAGTAGAGACTGCAATCTGATTGGTTTACTTGACTTCGCGTTGCCGAGCCTCGACTACATGTAGTGGAGGCTCGGATACGCGTAAGACCTATGCGTTATGGCCCTGTTGGCTTGCCATACGCGTCCGGCTTGGCGTATTCTTATCTGGGATGGGACTCCACTGAGTTCGTTTGGAAAGACATGTCATTCACTGATTTTCACTCTTGTGTTTTTCATGCATTATTTGGTCATTGTTTTAGGGACATTCTTAAAATTCGGCAAAAATGCTTGGCAAATATTGCCTCACAATGAAAAAGGATTACCTGCTAGCACTGAACATATCTTTATATAAACATATTATCGAAACGAGGGCGCTCATTCGTTCTAATATTACAAACAATTTTTACTATTATAACATGATTTTTGACTGTTTTTGTTAATTCTTTCAGGTACTTTACCCTATTTTATCGGTATCCAATTTCTTTATCGGATTTTTCAGTTGCGTTGTACCTCGCTTTCTAGCAATGTTTTGCAAGTACATATATTTCAATGAAGGCACGTTAAAATATACTAGCAGTTACAATAAAAATAGCAAAAAAAATCGTAGGTTTGTGCTAAACCGTTAATGCTTTAACCTTTATGGAGTAGCACATCGTCCGGTTGTCTACCAATTTTTGGCCCTGTTGAATTGTCAGCCAGCTGAAATTTTGTAATCGCGTTTCCTCCATCATCGCTGTCGTCCATCATCCAATTCACTCTTTCGACATCTTAAAAACGCGTGACTGGATCTTCTTTACCTCATTCCACCCTATAGAAGACCCAGTCAACAGCTTTCCCGGGTGCGCGTTGGGCGCATTGCGCCCAGAGTGCGCCAAGAAAGCTATTGGCCATAGGCATATAATATGAAATGATTTTCCATGCAAATTTCATCCAAAATGTTGAAAAATAATCCCTAGTAAAATAATAATAGTAAAATACAATTAGCACACAACATTTAAATATTAGCGGGAACAGCATCATCAGGGTGAAATGAGTTAAACTTAGTGGGAACGTAACGAGGGTTTAATCTCTCCAAGTGACTTCAATGGGCTTTGTGATTGATGGTTGATTGATTGATTGATTAATTTTGAGAAGACATAACAAAATCTCCATGTACCCTGCCTGAAATCATACAGTGACACTTTTTGAACCCTTATTCTTATTTTATTACAGGCGGTCCCGCGATACTTCTGGACGATTTTGTAGTTGATTTTGTGTTATTATCGACAAAACTGTCTCATACACTGTGCTCAAACGTGAAAAGGTTCATTGTGGAAGAGTCAAGCTAGATTGCTCAATACGTGGCGTTGCAGTTGTTTCCTGGTTTGTTATTATTTTGTGGAGTTTTGTTTACAATTGAAAGGCATAGGCTCACACGTGTATTGCATGTCAGTAGAAATATTAATGTCACTAACATTTTGACTTCGTCTTCAAATGTGATGAGGACACACGTTTGTCAATACCCTTCAAATTTGTTCTTTCTGCTTTAACAAGGGTTCATCAAACACTGTACAAAGTCATGTACATGTACATGTCCTCAGCTGTTTTAGTGCCAAGGTTTGGACCGAGTCAAAAGCTTTCCTCGGCGTTGCACCCAAAGCGCGCTAAGGGAAGAGTTGACTAGGACCATGATATTCGCTGGAACAATAGGTATGGTGCTACTTATCTCATTTCACCCGAATGACACTTTTTCTCGCTAATATCCAACTGTCGTCTGCTAATTGTATTTTACTAATTTCGGAATTATTTTTCAGATTTTTGGATCAAACTTGCATAGAAGTTCTATATAAAATAATGTGTCCATGATCAACAGCTTTCCTTGTCGTGCTCCTGGCGCGATGCGCCCCGAGCACGCCTAGGAAAGCTGTCGACTCGGTCTTCTATTAGGGTGGATTGAGTTAAACAAAAGTTACTTTCACAAGGAATCTTAATCTAGGACCTTCATGAAAATTGAGATCAGTTCATCTAATGTAGTTCGACTAAGGTCGCAATTGGCATTGAAAGTAAAACGGTCTGCACTCTCAGCACATTAGTTTTTGAAAAGCTCACTTTCATGCCTCAGCAAATATTACTTGGTCGGCACAATACAAGGACTCTCACACTCCCCTTGTTATAATAGTGCTGTAGTTATGTATATATTTTTTTCTTTTTTTTTTTGAAGTGGGAAAGTGGGAATCATCCTCAAAAACTGCTTAGAAAACCATCTGAAGCGCTCAAAACACGTTTGGATGTCACTAAACGATGATTATGTCCTGCTAATTTTGGGCCGGCTGCCTGACAGAGCTTACGTTGCCATCCAAATGTCCATTGTCTATTGTCTGTCACATATCCGCATTTCACACATTTGAGTTTTTCTCAAAAAGCACTGGGCATACCCCCTAAACAATCACATTGACACTATTTAATGTTAGATGAACTGATGGCCTGTATTGTAAACGTTATAATTTTGTTTTTATTAGATTGTGCAGATGGTTTTTAATTTTTGATTGATACTCTCTTTCTTTGTTACGGCCAAACATAAGTAAACTAAAAAATAAGTATACTGTTTCATCTTCTTGTTACAGCCAAACGTATTATTTGTATATAAAAAGTATATTATTTCGTCTCAGCACAGAAACTCTTAATGTATTATAAATATTGGTATTGTACTTAAATGGAAGTTATAATAAGACACTGTGCATATAATATCATCAGTAAAGCGCGTTCTAGGAATTACAAATGGTCGTGTTTGAGCACAAAATTGAATCTTTTACAGAGAGTGTCATTAATCTAGCTGGATATTAGCATTTCACTTTGTATTGAAACTAACATGCAGCACGTTCCATTTTACGCCATTACCCCAGATATAGTTTAATATTTGGTTTTATTTTTGTATATTTCTTTGCCTTTTGTTCCAGTATTTACGAGTTACCAGTTTATACATAGTTTGCGTCTTTAGTTTAACCTTTGAGGTTACAGATTGGAAGTGTTCAGTCGGAAGAGGAATTCTTAGTTAAATTAATCAAAGTTCATCACGAATACATAGTGTAACAGTCTATATTAGGGATCCTATCTATACCACGCCTCCTTTCCCCTTGATGTCAAAGATAGAAAATGTTAGTGCTAACCTGAAAGACATTTATGGATAACACTCCAAGGATTATATATTATTGGAAGATGGAAAATAATTTTTCTTTGGTTATGTCTCGATACATATATATCTAATGGATGACTCTTCATGTTAATAATTTGTAATAAACTGTATAAAATAGTTTATGTCAATCATATTCCAGTATTGCGAAATGGTCAATACTGTCCTACTATGAAACTAGTTGGCCAATTGCTTGAAATAGCTCGGTTCCCTCTGGACCTTATTTAGTTATCATTGGATGTTTTTATTAACTTTGATCTCACAACCGCTTTTCGTTTATGTAGCACAATAAAGAATAATGGTCATTATGTATATGTGGGTGTGGTTGGGATAACATGTTGGGCTAAATTACAAGACTCCAAAATATTTGCCAATTTGTTATGGCCGTGAGTCGCAAGTTGACCATTATTAAAATAAATGGTTATTATCATCTTACAGTCATCATCATTTTTGACCAAATCTAGTCTCCAGATAATTCCAAAAAAAACCCAAATATATCATCTTTTTGCGGCCTGTGAAAATAATTGCTAACACTAAATTTCTTAATTTGCCACATAGAGATAAACAACACCCCCTGGTCTCGCACCTCAGTCACACCTGATCGGCGTTTGGCAGCCTGCAGTAGCTGTATGCAGATCTGCAACAGTGTACTTTAACCATGCTTCCGATATTGCAATAAAGTCTTGTTTTTTAGACATCAGCTTTTAACCCTTAGAGTGCTAATGACAGCTAAAGCCTTTTTTTGCATTAGTTTTAAACACATAATGGTTGAAAGACTCAAATTCCGCATGAAGGAACCCTTTCATTCAAATATCAGCAAGCCTAGTCTAAAGCAAAAAGTAGTCTTAGTCAACAGCTTTCCTCAGGGCCCTTTGCGTGCAATGCGCGCAAAGTGTCTGTGCGCAGAGCCGCAGAGAATGTTGTTGACTCTCTCTGAAATAAGTGCTTTAAGGGTTAACTGATTTATCTTGTTTCTTAGACTTTGAAAACGGGACAAATCATCTTCGGTTATTGAACAAGTTGACCATGTGACACACCTGCAGTAACAATTCCTGAAACTATGAACCCGACAGAATTTCAAGCCCGTATGAATATTTGTCAATAATATCAGTGTAAGTCATCTTGAAAGTGGGGATATCTTTTCAAGATGCCCAGAGATGATACTCATCTCACCAAGTTAAAGAAAAAAGCTATTATAATTATATATCTAGCGACGCTGGCTGTTGATGCAAAGTACAGATAAAACTAGAGCCTCCAGGGACTAAATACCACCAAACAAAGATTTCATTCTTGTATAAAATATAACATTCAACCAAGCGCCCAGTGTCATTAATTACATGTAGTTTGTATGAATCTACAATCTGTAATTAATGAAGAATATCTCAAAGGTTGAGAGGACTGCTTGAAGACCATCATTTGCCGTTTAAGGGTGGTAACGGTCGCTCATGTTGGGAGTGAAATTCAATTTTTGTCACTTTGGTGCTGGAAGATTAATGTTGATGTTAAGTTTTGGTAACTCATGAATCTCTTTGCTGTCATTGCTGGGTTAAAATATATGAATATGTGTAATGTTTTGTGTTTTGCTGTATTTAACTTTGCTCTCATTAATGGATGTAGATTTATGAAAATTGTTGATGTTTTTCTGAGCATATTGATAAATACTTCATTGGCAATGTCACACTGTCAGCTGCATTCTGCAACCCATACAATGGAGGTACAGCATTATCATCATGTTGAGATTCGCAAATATTACTAAAACGATTTAGACCTATATTTTTCTTTTGTTGTTAACTAAGCTGTCGGGCAGGTCAGTAAACGAGAAAGTGGCAGGCTTATCATTTCTGTTTTATATTTGGTGCAAGTGATAAATTTAGGGGTTTGAATAGTTAGATGTTTATGCAGTTTTTTTAAAATAAGTTTGTAGTTAATGAAGAATACTTCAAAGACTGAGAGGACCAGTTTAAAACCACCAGTTGCCATCAATTTATGGGTGACTGCCTGTCTCAAGCCAAAAAGGGAATTATTTTTTCCACATTGGTATTGGAAAATCATTGTTGATGTTTAGGTAATTATTGAATATTGACGTTTTGCCGTATTAAACTTTGCTCTTATTGTTAGGGTGAAATACATGAATATGGCTAATGTTTTTTTCTGAATTATTTGTTTGGTAAAGAAATGTTATCCCATACATGTCATTTATGTCCTCAGTTAAAGAACCAAAAAACTTGGGAATGCTGGGTAATTACTTCCTCTATGTTTGTATGTAAAGCAGTCATGCATTCATGCATGATCAGGTAACCCAGGCACATAATATCATGTACACTGTACCGAAATCCACACTCTTGGCAGTCTCCGATAAACGAATTATGTTCAATCGGATTGCACTGTGTACAATTCACAGTTACAAAGATCAAATCTACATATATGCTAGACCGAAAATCAGGGCTATAAGACCTCTAACTATCAGACACCTTTACCGACAGTGTGCTTCTCTACAGATTGGTGATAAAGCGAAATGATCATATAGCAAATTTGTTGAATGGCCAGTCACTGGTGTTTTCTGGCAGCACAATCGAGAATGGCGAAAAGAAAACTCCCATCTAATTAAAAGTTAAGCCTTTGAGCCCATCTACCATCCACCATTCAACCTGGTGCCATATTGCTTTATCTCGTCCAGTGCCAACTGCAGCTATATAATTCAGAAACACAATACCCACATTCATACACTTCAACCCGACAATGAGAGGAAAGTTAAATACAGTGAACGGCAGAGATTTAAGAATGCCCAGAAGAATTTAAAATGAAAAGATCTACTGAATAGTAGTGAAACCATTACGTGTCAATACCATACTTGAAAATCAGTCCAAGTGTAGAACCATCTTAATCTTGACAAGCCCATAATGTGAACATCACCAGACACAACAGCAAGACCTGGATAGCCGTCAAGTAATACATTATTCAATATTCACATTCAATCTAACTTTTAACATTGAAACTATAGGAGAGAGCCTGGTGTGTTATGAGAACATAGCACATGAGCCTTATGTGTTATCATACCATGACACAAGTGTCCCGCACACATTTCAATAAGCCACGCCCAACTGGGGTTTTCAGAACTCAACACTTGAACAAAGCTGGGCAAATCAGTTTCTGGTCGTTTGTCTCAATTCTATGCAGACCTATTACAATTTGTGTAATCGAGCAGAAAAGTAATGTGAAAATGTGAATATAAGCAATGAGGGTCGTTCTTTTGTGTTTTCTGGCATGATGACACGGTTGATTGAAGCTGGCATCGTGGGCGTGGTGCACGCCATTGGGCCTCGCCCACGATGCCAGCTTCAATAAACCGCGTCATTATGCCATAACACACAAAAGTGACCCTCAATTCTTAATTGAACATCTAGCTATGATAAGATATCATATTGAAAACGTAGAAATAATGACAGTCATGAAAAGTAGAATCGGGCAACAGTTATCAACAATGTAAAAGAAGCTGCACTGAAACTCCGAGTGAACAAGAACTATCCACGATCAAAAACCTTCAGTCATCAAACAAAGCCAGGTCAAAATCCAGACGTTCAAAGTAGACATATACAACAGCATTATAATAAATATATGTATCAGTCATCGAATACAAACTGCAGTATGAAAGGAAAACATTTCTCTCCTGACTTGAGACAGGTACCAACAGAAGTCAGTAAATTAAATTTGATACTAGCAACTCTCAACTTCATATAAAATATGTTGCCTCATACACGGATTGTACAAAATGTCAGTTACACCTTTTAGGATTACATATTATCTACATTATTTAAATAACACCTCAAATACACTGTTCAAAATGATATCCAATGGCTCATTTACTTTTTCATATGTGGGAAACTTGAATTTGTCAACACACTTAATTCGCCATGAAGAGCCCTATAATAATACTGTCTACATATGACAATAGTAATTTTGATACTTAATCAGCTGGTGCGAAAACTATTTTTTATGCTCATCTTGCAGGCACTGAACAACTTCTGGATTTGTGAAAACAGGATCTGGTGGTTGTTTGGTTTTTGTCTCTAATTTCTCTAATTTTCGTATTTTGTTTGAAGCGATATGTCTTATTTCTTTGCTCCATTCATCTAAGACGGAATAATCAAGCTATCTGTCTTTACCAATTTCCTTGCGTATTTTTCAACAGCTTCCATAATCATTTTTGTGCCTTTATCCCAACAATATAATTTTGGTATTGAGACTCTTTTGAAATTAGTTTACAGAGTGCATCATTTGATATAACACAAAGATCGCCTGTGGTTTTTAAAGGTTCTAAAGCCTAGTGACTTGTGGTACTTTATTTGAAAGTTTACTCTTTATTTCTGCATGAATTCCAGTCCTTTCATATTGATTATTGTGTACATTATCACAGGACTACCTGAAAGACATTTGTTTCCCTCTCTTCTTTTCTTTCTGTCTCCCTGTCACTTTTAACTATTTTCCCCATCTTTCCTGATATCTTCCTCTTCTGCTGGACTACCTTACTCCATTCTCCCTATCCGTACTTGTTTCCACCTTCCTTTCTGTCTCCCTTAATTCCTTCCTTTTTGTTCCTCTCTCTCCACGTCCTTCCTTTTGTTCCATATACCCATCACCCCACCCTCTAATAACCTGTTTTCTGCCCCATATCTATTAAAAAAATACACACTATTTTCTCTTAGAACTCAATATTAGATATGGTCAGGTTTATTGCTATAATCGGTTGTAGATTGAAATTTTATTTTTATGAAAATTTGAAGAGTTAATTATGTTGAAAGCCAGGCCACCAACACTTGCTCACATATGTTTGATGTTAATGGATGAGGAAAAACATATTTTAAATTTTCCATAACAGAATGTGAAAAATCAAGTAGTAAGGAATGTAAATATCAGAACCGAATTTAGCGTGTAATATCAGTACGGATGTCTGTAATACTGAACATTGGCTTCGTACAGATTAAGCTCAAGATTAAAAAAATACATTCATATTTGGTTTATAGCAATTTTTGGCTTGCATGCAAACATTGAAATAGAATATTTAGATTAAAACAAAATTGAATCAGAATTAAATGTTATTACAAATAGGACCGACAAAAGACATGGCATGAGTTTGTGGTATGTCAAAGCAGTTTGGCCAACATAATGAATACAAAGTGACAAGTGCCATCAACATGGCTACTAAACCGAAATTATAACTATCAAAAAATCTGTTTCTGTGTTTTCTTTTTTCAGATTGTTTGGAGGCTTAGTGTTTGTTTGTTTTTATTGCTTTTGTTCTTCAGATTTTGCTGCTTTCAGTTTGGAGGTATGTCTGTATATGGTGTTGCTACATGCAAGCATTTGAAAGATGCTACAGTCTTGTCCTTATTTAAATTTCACTCTCTGAATCAGATTCAGATTTATTTGACTAACACTAAAATATTACTGCCTTTATGTTTTTGGAAACCCTGCCAAGAAAATTCTGGTACGGTGCTACAATCTTTAGCATCTGCTAATTTTTAAATCTCCACTGTTAAAGAATTAATATTTTAATCTTTATTGTTTTATCGTAGGCTTTGTATACTATACGTAGCACAGAAAAAGTATCCCCACGTCTACAGTATATGACTACATGCTGAGCTCATTTCTAAAATATCCCACAAGTCATGGTGACACTTTTGGTTTTTTTTTTTTTTTTTTTGTTTGTTTTGTCTTGTTTGTATGGCTACATGGCTTTTCTTCCAATAACGATTGAAGTGGCTATACACATCTCGCCAAATTTTACTGTGACATACATGCACTAAAATAAAAATCGTGTCCCGAATTCCCATTGCCTTTCTGAACTTTTTCACTTTCAGAGTATATGTCATTCACCAAGTGTCGCACGTTCATGGACTTACTAATATGGACAGTATGTTGGTGAACAAACCTGACGTTGGCCCTGTAGGGTCAATTAAAATTGGTATAATTTTTAATTTAAATTGGCAGCTAAGGTAGTTTCAGCACCCCCACCCCACCACATATACACAAAAAATTAATATGAATAAAATGAAAAACCAAACCAGACAAACAAACAAAGTGACACCGCTTTATGCAAATTAGACTAAACCGATTGGGCATAGGTGATGTTGAAGTGGAAAAGATGGTATACAAGTTAGATGGAACGTGATGGAAAGATGCCCTTCTCCAGTTGCATTAAATTCCCGTTGCCTTTCACAATAAACGATACATTTGTCAAGTTACATCTTTGAGTTCTAAACAATCTTTACTGTGTGAAGGTACTGTAACATGTACGACAAAACACACCTTTGAAGCCGCAACATTTTTTCCTCGTGCTTTTGTAGAGAAAATACGCAACTAACTTATTGCCGGATAATTTATCTGCAAAATTTCCCCCAATTAATAAACATAATGAAAAGGTGTGCAAAAGTTCTCGAAGGCGTTACATGTATAAATTCCAAAATTGCCTTATCTTCATTAATAACATGGTGATGGTCTTTTTAAATTTATTTTTAACTGGTTTTTGCCATCAGAGTTTTGTACAATCGGAGGAAAAGTAGCCATTTCAGTACAATAATGACTGAAATGTTGTGATATGGAGAATCATGTCAAGGCAAAATTTTCCACTGGGAACTCACCGGAATGCACCATTTGCATGCTCACTTTTTTTCGCGGAGGGGGATGGGCATACCCCCAGACCCAGCATGCCTTTGGGCGCTTGCTTTGGGTGTGGGCCACTTGTGTTTTATAAAATAATGCTTAAGGTCGGGACTCTGGGCTTTTCAGTGGCGTTGGTCGGGTTATCAAATCCACATACATGTATTACGTAACTTGGACATTTGTCGAAACGTGACAGTTATGTTTAACATGGATGTTCTTTCCACTTTTACACATTACTGCGTTTGATGTCAGTTGAATATTGTTATCTAGGGACAGCCGAAAGCACTTGTAAATAATGTAAAAAGGTGTTTTTATAAGCCGGTTTTCAGAGAGTAATTATGTGACGAACATATCTTTTCCGAGACATGAAAATATAGCACAGAGTACACACTGTAAAAATTTAGTAACAGCTTACCTGTTCAGTTTTAACTCAGCTGCGTCATCTACGTCTCATGACGGTTATGTGCACACCACCAAGTCTCGGAGTAATCATACATGCGGGCCGCACACAACAAACTTCATGCAGGTTGCCACGGCAACTTGTTTTCGGCATTTGGGCGCACTTACCCCATCTATCCTCTTTGCCTAATGTTTCAAAATTATGCTTGCTGCAAGGACACATTTAGAAATTTAATTGAGTGGCACTTTCCTCGCCTTCCCATCTTTTTACCCTAGAATGATGAATTTTTTGGGCTCCCTTAAAAAAAAAAAAAAAAGAAAAAAGGAAATAAAGTGTATGACCTTAATAATTTTACCCAATAAATGCCTGAGACTATACGAGTTGTGGATTTTGTGTTGCTTTGGATAAAACATTTTAACAGATTTCCTTTGATATTCAAAATCTACATCGAATCGTCATCAGCAATAAGCAAAATAACCAGCCCTTGAGGTTCGTGTTTTTTTATTTCTTTGTATTTAGATACAGCTCTGTTACAACGAAACAGTAAACACTTTCCCTAAAATTATAACCCTTAAGGCGCTGATTTAAGACTGAGTCAACAGCTTTTTCTCGCAAAGTGTCCCAAGGAAAGCTTCTGACTAAGGCTAGTTTTTGCTTTAGGCTTGGCTTGCTGATATTAGGATGAAAGGTATCTTCATGAAAAATTTGAATTTTTAAACTATTATATGCTTAACGATAATGAAAAAAGACTATAAGAGTAATTAGCACTTTAAGGGTTAACAGTGTAGCTAGCATACTAAGCAGAGGTAGGCAGTGGTTTCATTTAATTACTGATTCTGTCCCCTTATTTCCACAATAAAGCTCGCCTTGTCAATTTTCACTTAAACTCAGTAGCACTATATTACAATACAAATGTTGCTGCAAAAATCGTATGTACAGCTATATACTTTTAAAAGTTCATTCTCCCAATTCAACAAGAACAGCAATAGTACTTAGTCCCAAAATGCTGAAAGATTCCAACCAAATCCCTCATCTAGTGAGACTTCTTTGGGTTTGCATTTAAATAGTTAACGTTTTGCTGCGTGCCTGTAGCAACTGGGGAGAAATTGAAGTTAAAAGAGAGAGAGGGAGAGAGAGAGAGACTTAAAAGCTATTCCCAACAATTATAAAATGTGTAATTTTCATCATCAAGTATTCCATATGCTTCAGCGCAACTGCTATGGAACCATTCTTTCAATCGTTACATTAAATCCATTCCATTCAAGGGTTGCATCTGTGTCTGCTCCGCACTTGAAATTACAGACAACACACGCCCATTTTTGTTCTGGCCCTACGTGATTCACACTACCTGTGTTCTCTGTCTTCTGTAATGGGACCGGAGACTGCACTATCTGGAGTTATAAATTTACCCCCCCCCCCCCCCAGTACTTCTGCCAGGGACATAAGCTGAGCCAATGTTTATTTATGTTTTGGGATTTTGTGCTCCGGCATGAATATGAGATTTAGCCACATGAGAAAATATAATAAATTTATTTATTCATTTCTTTCTTTCTTTCTTTCTTTCTTTCTTTCTTTCTTTCTTTCTTTCTCCCTTTCTTTCTCCCTTTCTTTCTTCATTCATTCATTCATTTATTTATCGATCGATCGATAGATAGATCTATCCATCTACTTGCTTATTTATTAATTATTTAATTTTTTCAACCCAGCTTAATTATATGTTTGTTTATTTATCCATTTGAATTAACTTTCAATCCGGCTCCCACTCTTTGACCAGTATAATGTTTTAAAGCTCCTGTTAAATTGGGTACTGTACTTTATATTGCTTCAAGGGAGCTAGTTTACATTATAAAATTTTGTCACGCTTTACTCCTGAAGTTCCGTCACCACTTTATTCAACAGCTTTAAAAATACTCAAATCATCAAATAACTTTATTCATTGCTGTATAAACAATTCTATAAGAAACATAACCCAAAGATATTATTTTCGAAAGAGACTGATTGATTTTTTCGTATAAAATACAATATATTTAGACCCATCAGTGCCGGAATTGCCCACACTATTGTGACGGAATTTCAAGCATTTGAAATTCGGACACGTCACTTAATCCATTGGGCGAAAGTTTTGAAACCTCAGTTGCTTATTAGGGCATAGTTCTGCATGTATGAAAAAAATTTACAAATGATATCTGTTCATGATTACATAGATGCGTTGAAGCATGTGTTTAAACTGTGACGGAATTTCATTTACGAACCTTTCTGATCCCTGAAAAAACAATGAACTTCAGTGTGCAATATTTGAAAAAGTTACTGATCAGAATAGGCAAATATTATACATTTAAGGGGCTGATCTTAAGCTAAAAATTGTTACAAAACTAATCTATTTAAAACGTTTTTAGGACTTCGTTTGGCTCCTTTTTTCAACATTGCTTGATTTTTTTTACATAGATAAAACGTGGTGGTAAATATAAAATATAAATTATGGACTCGAAACTTGAGACCCTGTACTTACCTTTAGCTCCAATTAGAGAGAGTTGAAAACATTCCTCAAAGTTAACTCCATGGTAACAGCTTGGCGTAGAATTCACGCTCTTTATATTTCTAAGCGGCAGTAACCGCCTTGAAGCCAAGCAAACAGATAAAACAGGAATCTTCATCAACAGAAAAGCCTAGTGACAGAAGGACTTCACAGGAGTACTGATGATTTGAGTCAGGCTGATTTTATTTAAACACTTCCATGGATGTAAATATTAACTCATGCAGTTCTAAAATGGCGTAGAGTGAGTCAGGGCTAGTGAATAAGTTCCAAAGAAAACTCTTTTGGGGACCAATGACATATCGCGTAGCCTTTCGTATTCTTAACCTGATAAAGGTAATGATTGGCATTGTGATCTCATATGTGACATTTACATACATACATATATATATATATATATATATATATGTGTGTGTGTGTGTGTGTTTGTATGTTTATATATATATAGGTATATATATGTATATATATATATATATATATATATATATATATATATATATATATATATATATATATATATATATATATATATATATATATATATATATATATATATATATATAATACTTCCCTGGGTCATTTGTAATCTGCATACTGGACCATAGACAATAATAATTAATTCTTATTATTAACATACATATATATATATATACATGTATATATATATATATATATATATATATATATATACATATATATATATATATATATATATATATATATATATATATATATATATATATATATATATATATATATATATATATAGGACAAGCAGTAGACGTGAAGGTCAAGAATGCAACAGATGGAACCAGCACCGTCATGGATACAAATCTTACAACAGAAAGACCCAGTGGCAACAACAACTCTTCAGGTAAGTAATGTTGTTCGGGAGAAAGCTTATTATTATTTAACACTTCCACGTGTATAAACGCTGTATGGTTTGTTTGCATGCAGTACTTGGTTTATGTTGAAGCATTAAGGCTGGTATTCAAGTTTGCTGCATCATAATAAAATGATATCTTACTCCCTTTTCATTGCATACTCTTGCTTTGCATTCTGTAAACAATCCATTTGCCAAGTCGTATCGCCAAGTTGTAAGTTATCTTTTTTTTCTGTTTCACTGCCTGGTTCACAATCAATAAAGAGAGCTTTTGTGGCACAGCAATCAGTAATATAAAGAAAATGGCAAAAAAGAATACGATAATTTTATACTTGCATTATCCTATGTCTCTCTGTGATAAAAATATGGATGCAACCCTCTCCTCCCCAACCCACTCCCAAATAAAATAAAATAATGGGATCAGCTTACAATTACGCAGGATATCGTTGAAATTAATGGTCCAAGAATGTTTTTACGAGATATCGCAACAGAATTGCCCATGCCTTTCAAACATATATTTCAAGAAGTAGGCGCATGACCGTCAGGCGACTGCCCATCCAACAAAAATAGGTTTAAGTTCACGAAAATAGGATCAGGAAAAGGAATTATAAGCAAAGTTTTCCTTTGCATTTGTGTTTTAAATTTTATGGAAAGGTTTTATTTTCGTTTGTATTGTGTTTAGTTTCTCTGTATTTTGTTTTTGTACATTCATATGATGGAGGTCATATTGTTTTTGTATGCACAATTTGAATCACATGGTGTTATAGGTTAACAATATAATTTGCATTAAGATATATAACTAACCTGCAGATGTTGGGAATTCTTACTGTTGCACATGGTGTTATCTGTGTTTCACTAGTTGTGATCAACTTTATGTTTGTTAAAATTGTGCAAGGAAACGCAATTTTCTCTACAAGGCTTCAGTTTGGTGATATTCTATCCATTTATATAGAGTGCAATATTCATGTCTACTTCAATCTGTAATGTCTGCTTTTAAGCCTCGAGAAGCGAAACGATAAATTAGTAAAACTTGAAAACTTTGTAAGTTGGTTACATTTGTGCATTCTTATATATATTTGAAATATACCACTAATCACTGTTAATGAGATTTCCAGGTTAAACCCATCTACTATATTATGTAGGAATATCTTTAAAGGTAAACGTTTACTGGATATGCGTCCAATAAATTTCATTAATAGACATATATGAAATATTTTAAGCTGTGTTCTGTATAAATATGACTGGGATTTTCCCAGGAGTTTCAACATAGTCAACAAAACTCAAGCACCTCCAGTGACATGGCATAGCAGAGTTTATTAGAAGTACTCCAATATATTCGTTATGGTCTTAAGATCATTCCTAAATTCATTTTATGTTATACCTAGGTCCTTCAATGTGTCTCATTGTCTCATAGGAATCGATCAAACACCTATCTAGTATGGGATTTCCTCAGTGGTAATAAAGTAACTTTGCCACAGAATCTCATTAAGGATGACGATCCTGTATTTGAATTATTTCTAGACAGGATATTTTGCCAAGTGTTTATCAAGTCTTCATAGAGTAATGGTACGTTTATAGCAACACCTACGATAAAAGATATCCTAAATTTCGCACCAACCTCTGAAAAGTATATTGCTGGGCAATTAAAGCATACGGATATGTATAAATACTGTTCGATTTGCCAAATCCAGACTGATGTAAAGGCCTTAACTGATATATTTTCAATCAGAATATATTTTAAACGTATTTGTAAACCTTTGCTTTTGTCGAAAATATTCAACCTCAATATGGACATTTTGCTTAAATCATGTTTAACGCCTACCAGCGGCCACATTATAAATAGGTGGTCCTCTCTGGTATTTGATTTTACGGGAACCTTTCTTTGCAACAAAGCACTGGAACTTTGCATTGGATTTGACTTGTATATTTTGTTTGAAGTATTTGTTCTAAAAACAAAAATTTGTATTATTATGTTACAAACGCTGTACAGTGATCTGTTTACACAATTATTCGCATGTGTGCTGGGCATGAGATATTATTTCTTCCATCTAGTTGCAGAGATCAAGCTATGCCCAAGAGTGGATTTCTGCCCCACAGCGGTATTCTTTAATGCATAACAGATGATTTTACCTTCAGGAATGAAATATGTTTCTTCACATTGGTATCGAAAGATGAATATTGATGCTTTAGTAGCTCCTGAACCAATTTGGTGTCATTATTGCGTTCACATTTATGAATACGGGTGGTGTTTTTCTGAACATTTTGGTGCAGTGTTGTCACAAGCAAATTTGCTCATACAAGATTGAACTCTTTCATTACACTTCCATCGATATGGTATGAAAAACGTGAATAAGAGCCTTAGGGGGGCTGGTGACTTCAAAACAATTCTATTGAAAGTCAATGATACATGCCCCCTATTTACCGAATTCGTTTGAAGCACAGGACTTAAAAGTCACAAAACCCCCCTCCTTTTTTTCTCCCATTTTTATGAAGTGTTTTTCCCCAAACTTCGAGTAAATCATTGAAAAAAAAAAAAAAACCTGCGAAGCCTCCGCCAAAGGAATATTTACCGGCACCTTGCTATTCCTTTATACACATTAACTCTCGAATTTCTGCCTTTTTGTGTAGGTAACATTTCTCTTTTTGTTGAATTTGCATTTTTAAAACTGGTCTGTTTTTCGAAACTATTTGACAACGACTCGACTCTCGAATATCTCTTTTTTACAGTTTTTAACTTTGTTGTCATTAGTGGACTGACATTTGTGAATATGGTCCTGTTTTGGTGAATTATTGTAAGTCAGAACAATTATCAAACTCTGGCAATGAATATTTGAATAAATGCAGATCATCCAGAAAGCTCGTCGTAGAGGTGAGTTAACGAAATGTTTTCCTCATTTGGCTCACTTCCCGCGATAATGATAGGTTAATACTCCCTAACGCATTTAAATGGTTTCAAACTGTAATTTTCGTAGTGGTGACAAACATGCAAACTTTTCATAAAAAGTTTTAGGTTGGAAAATAAAGGGTAATCAAAAATGTGCATTTATTTGATATCCAGGATCACATGTACATCACAATATGTGGGCCTAGATACTCAATCAGTTAAAAAGAGATTTAGTAGACACAAAACTACAATTAAAAATCACAAGTTAAACACCTTTTTGTGTGACCATTTCAAGTCTGAGGAACATTCGAATTTGGTTTACTTGGGTAAAAATTGTTGATTGCATAAAGCCAAATTTGTTAGACCGCTATAATTATGTTAACCAAGAAAGCTATAACAAATGGAAGATTTTTTGATCAAAACACTTTATTCAGCTTTTTCATTTGGACACAATGACAGAATTTTGAGCTTCGAGGATGTTAGAAATTTGGACTTTGCAGTTCTTTATAGAAGTCACAGCCCTATCATAATAATCAAGCAGGTGTTCAAAGAAGAAGAAGAACTCGGGGACAAAGAAAATCACAGAAAACCAGGAAATTTTTAGAACGGAAATACAAAAGACCTTGTTCAAAATATACTGCAGGCTTTCTCTAGTTGCATTGATCAGTTACATGTAGCTCTTAAAGAACTATCATTTTGAGATATAACGACAATCAATGAATATTTGAGTTTTACTTATTTTGAACAAACATTTCCACAAAACATTTCCACAATGTTTTGTGAAATTGTGTATGCTTATATAACAGCTATTTGACAACCAGATTCTAAAAAGAAAAAAAAAATAGACAAAATTATTGATTCATTGATTTTTAAATCCTTTTTCAAACTGAAATTTGTTCATAGCATGATCCCAAGGAATGTGAAATAAAAGATCTCCCTATTATTTCCTATAAATATGGCAAAAAAGATATGTAATCACTAACATTGATGCGCCAGGTGATAATGTTATCTGGATGTTTTACAAAATGAACTTGGCATAAACAATATTTCAGAAATAAGAGGGAATGACCTATATAAACTACACAAACAATCCATTGATAATTAAATGGGTAAACATAAAGATAGGATGAAAAAACATTAATTACAAAATTACTGAAGAAAACTCCTCTATTCCACTTTCGTTACTGATACCCAAATTACATAAAAACCCTTCAAATCAAGATTCATAGGTAGTGCTTCAAAATTTACAACAAAAAACTATCAAAGGTAGTAGCACTGGGTTTGACTGCAATTCGGAATCATGTCTGTAAATACTGTAATGCAATTTCTAGAAACTTTACATGTGAAAGAAATTGTTTTTGGAGTATAAACAATTCTTCCGAGTTTGTATGCACAATTAAAGATTTAAAAGTCAAAAATATACTAATAAATGAAGTCAAAAGTTCTTCAGAATTAATAAGCAAAATGTTTAAATATAATGGTAAACCTTACATAAAATTTTATCCTTATTCGAAGAAAGCATATTTGTTGCTTAAAAATAAAAATGTAACATATAATCTTACACTGTAGAAACTTTGATAGATGCTATAATATTTCTTGATTATATTTTTGTTCAGTAAGAACGATTGGTACTTCAACAAACTTAAGGCATCTCAATGGGCAGCATCTGATCCCTGTTCTTCGCTGATTTATATTTAACCTGGTTTGAATTTAAGTGCATGGATGAATAGATGAAAAAAATGGCTACAAATTTGTCAAATAAAGCATGGTATATTGATGGCATTGCTTGTGTAAATGAGCATAATTTTAATGAAGTTGCTAAAGAAATTTAGCCAAACGATATCCCTCTGGAAGGTAACAATCCAGATGATTTCAGAGATGTGTTCCTGGACTTGGATGTTCAGGTCTCAAATGACAAATGTGGCATGAAGTCTGTCGCAAAGTTGATGAGTTTAACTTTAAAGGAGTCAATCATCCTTTCCCTGACAGTAATATTTTAGAAACTATTGGATATAATACATTTTTGTCACAAATTTTGAGATTTGGCCTTATTTGTTCTAAATTTCAGAACTTTGCATCCAGGGCCACATTTATGTACAATAAACTTAAGTCAACAGGACTCAAGCATATTTTTTATTAAATACTTCTGCAAATGTTGCCGTAACTATCCAGAGAATGTTAGAAAATTTGGCTTCAATAATTTTAGAGATTTCGGACTTGCTTGTTTTGCCACTAAATTTTACCTTTTGGCATCATTCAGTTTTAATATGCACCTTTGTGACAATTTAGGCTATCATGTAAATGCACAGTTAGTCATGTACAAAAAGAAAAAAAGGCAGAAAAAACACTCAATTTGGCTGTCTGACACGAGGGTCACGAGTCAATCATAGGCTGTCCTGAGCGCTTGGCTAGAAATTGTCAGTATTTACTCAATTGTCACAAAGTTGATTCATTCTTTTGAAACTTTAACTCCAGGGCGGGAGTCAGTCATAGGCTGTTCCAAGCACTTAGCTAGGAATTTGCAGCATTTACACAATTATTACAAACTGAAATCAATTAGATCAAGTACATAGTCCCAGTTTGTTTTTACCTCAGTTATCCACTGGCAGGTGGTTAGAGTTATGTGTCTTATCCAGCTAGAAAGGGTTAATACTAGGGTAGGGGTAGTTCAACTTATTCTTATCTGAACTTGTTCTACACTACTTATATTTTTTTTTAATAGATAGTCTGTATTCATATTGAAACACTGTATATATAAGCAGAACTTCACTGCTTTTGCTAGGTCATCATTTGATTCGTTCGTATTTATCCATTATTTTATTATTCCATTATTGTCTTTGTTTAATATTTAGCTTAGATAAGGAACCGCTACCCAGAGACACATGTACGGTTACAGGCTCCAAAACATGTTCTGAGTGGTTACTCGCTGAAGACCTTTAAATTTGTTTGGGCTAATACAGCCTCTATCAACATTCTACAGAAGTAAGTGACAATAGTACGTCTATGTATATACAGTTTAGATAGGGAAAGGTTAGCTTATGGAGTGTAGAACGTTGGACTACGAAATAGGGTAATGACTGCCAGGAAGTGGTTCTGGAAGAAAAAACACCAATAAAACAAATAAAATCACCACTTTTGGCTCATATTTGTATTTGAGCTCCCTTCCTTCAGACCCTTCTTGAAAAATGTTCCAGATAGATTTCATCAAATAGCCTCCCATAGGTTAATGTTTTATTGTATTACAACTGAGGTAAAATAGAGCTTTACTTACTTACTTACTTACTTACTTACTTACTTACTTAGTATATTGCAGTCAGACAATGGCTGAGCTGCATTACAATTATTATTTTTTTTAAAAGATCCCATTGAAACCCATGTGTAATGTTACAGATATTTGGAAATGCACATAACGGTCGTTTGGGATCAGCTAAACAATTAACTTAGTTTTTGGCAGACATAGAATCTGCAAAGCCACTGCTGAAGGTTTATCAAAATTTTGAACATTGTTATGGCTTGAAATGTAACGAAGATAAAAGCATTGCTACATGGATGGGAACGAGCAAGCCTCCAGCCCCCCCCCCCCCCCCCCGCCGGGGTGGGGTATACCAGTGTTTTGGTGTAGAGACCAATTTAAAGCATAAGGCATTATCTTTGATAAGGATGAAAAAAGGATGTTTAAATTAAATTTAGTTTCTAAACTGACTTCATTTAAAGAATCTTTAAAGATTTGGGGGTGTTTCTGTCAAGTTTTGGAGCTAAAGAAATAATGATTTTGGGCCAAACACCCACATGGTTTTTGTATTTATAACACAATGTAAATGAGCTGTCAGTCAGACTTGGGTCTGCTTGGCAATGGGATGTGATCGAACTGCTCACTGGTTGGGGAGAACAGTGGGCCAGTGGGCTAGCGAGAGAACAGTGGGCACTCCTAATCCTAAATTTTAGCTGCAGAAACCAGCTGTTAGGAAACCGCATTTTTGTGATCTTCACCTGGGAAAACTTCAAAGATTCCCTTTTATGCATAGATTTAAAAAATACATTTTCATGACTCATCAAAAGTATAGTATCATAAGAGTAACTTTTCACAATACAAGTATCAATCAGAGGGAGTAAGTCCTTTTTCCGCAATAGCCAGTTGATTTTTTTCTACACATAATAAAAGTATAAATTTATATATAAACGGAAATGTATTATTGGTTTAGGGGGCTAACAACAATATTTTAGAAAAGATATTAGAATAAGATATCGCATTGCTATTACGCTGAGCTGTACAGGCGGCCCCTTAAGTTACAAATGCAACTCCTACTATGCGTAAACTTATAATATGGTAACCTATTTTCATGCTCATGTCAGATGGCATGTTTAACTGCCAAACAACCAAGCAGGGAATCGGGTATGCAGGAACTATAAATCGTACAACAAGTGTCAGAACTTGTCAAAGATGGTATTTCCAACAACCACGTCATGTAAGGCCAACTTTTGACTGAGTTCTTTTGTAACCAGGATGAAAGCCTTGTCAGAGGCAAGTACACTGCTTGTATTGGTGCTCACAGACTATATGCACGTGGCTTGCTGATGGAACATTCAACTTGAAATCACGGATTTGCGCAGGTATGAACATGAGATACATATATTATAGGAGAGGCAACAACCCTGAAGGTCAAGGATGCAACAGATGGAACCGGCACCTTCATGGACCCAAACGTTACAACTAAAATGCCTACTGACAACACGACCTTATGTAAGTCATGATGTTTTGAGTCACGCCTATTATTATTTAACAGTTCTATTTGTGTGTACACTGCAAGTTTTGTATGCACGTAGTACCTGGTTGATATTGAAGAGTTAAGGCTGCTATTCACGTTTGCCGGAATAAAACAATTATGCCTTACTCACTTTTCATTCAATTTCTGTTGCTCTGCATTCTATGAACAATCCATGTGTCAGGTTATATCTTCTCGTGATATTTAGTATCACTTTAAGTGATATAATCTTTGTGAGACTACCTCAATCACATAAGAGAAAAAGAACTGTTTTGGTCAGAGCATCAGCTAAACCGATGACCCGACTACATGCATGCAACAATTTCATTGTTCGATTATCCTGCGTCTCTCTGGTGATGAATAGATTGACACACACCATGAAGTGGCTTTGTGTCAGTCATAAGGAGGCAATCGTTCCAACGGAAGTGCCTGTGTGTTTGACAAAAACTTACTCAAGTAAGCGCATACATTTCATGACTCTTGCAACCCAACAAAGGGAGGTCACTAGTCAACACAAATAAGATCAGGAATAGATATCTAGAGCACATTTTTCCTTACCATTTGTTTCTAATAATTAATTGAAAGGTTTGATTTTGCTTTGGATTTTAGTTGCTTTCTATATTCTTTTTGCACATACATATGATGGGGGCTGTATTCACAATTTGTAGCGAGCGTAAGCAAGCTCTTATGGTAACACACATACATGAACTATGTTCCTAACATGGAAAGTGCAAAGTGATGATTACAAATCACGGTTGACTTGTCGCGCCCGAGATTTTTGTCTTAGGGAGCGCCAGTTTGTATAACGTACGAAATAACAATCTCACATTGTCGATAGTATACTGTAACATATTCTCAGTTATGAAACTGTATCACACATGCAGGGACAGTTGGTTGTGTATGTTTTAAGTTCTACACATTTCAAATTCCATATTGGAATGACATTATATCAATGTGCACATTACAAGTGCCGTGGCCTGAACCTCGAAATTCCCAACGAAAAGTGGTTGCCACATTTTGACTGCCGTCAGGTGGCGCGCACAATAGTATAAAGATGGACAACGCCTTAAGGATGAAAGCGGTTCTCACTTTTTACGGTGCTAGCCGTTTGCATATTTTTACAAAGTATAACAGATGAATATATTCTGTTTAAATGTACATTTATATTGGTAGCAAACGTGCAATTTAGGCATATTAACTGTTTCGAAAGTTGGTACATAAATTCCGCTGTGCTCAGCTTTATTTTTATTAAAAATTCTGTGTAGTAGCACAAATTGTCTCACTGCAAAGCTTTTATTTAGTGACATTGTATCCATCAATCAAAGTGTATCTTTCAGTGCAATTTTGATATCTGTTTTAATCTGCGATACCTACTTTAAGCCAAAAAGATCAAAACGATACATTAATGGAAATTAAAAGTATTGTATCTTGGTTGAAATTGTGCATTCTTATCATATTTCAAATATATTAGACCAATCACTATTAATGGGATTTCAATTTTCAACCCATCTCTTTTTTCTTTCATCTAGGGATATCTATAAACATAATCGTTGCCTGAATATGTACCCAATAACCTTCATTACCACACACATGTGAAGTTTGTTAAGCTGTTTTCTGTAAAATTATGACTCAGCGTTATTCGTGAATTTTAATTTGATAAACGAAACGCAATGGCATTGCAGATTTGTATGAGAAATACTTCAATATATTTATTAAAATTTTAAAGTAGTTCCCTAATTCCTTTTATGTTATACATATATCTGGGTTATTTATTGTATTTCATAGGACTCGTTCAAACACCCATCTGGTATAGGATTTGCTCAGTGGTTGTCAAATTATTTTGCAAAACCTCATCAACAATGATAATGTGGTTGTGTTTGAATTCGCTCTAGACAGGGTGTTTTGCCAAGTGGTTATCAAGTCTTCATAGAATAATGGTACGTTCCCGTTACCAATACAAAAATGGCCAAAGATATCTTGAAATTCCCACAAACCCCTGAAAAGTATATATCCATGTTAAATTATAAACAATACAATGAGACTTTGATGCAATTAGAAAGGAGCAATTCAAAATGAAGGAGCTTTGTGTCACCATCAGGTTCACAGTGGGCCCATCCTGTTTAAAAGTGTATCATTATAGACCCGAGCAGAACACTAGGAACTACATTATGCGAATCTACATCGAGGGTAGTTTCAAGCTTTTGTTGTGCAAATAAAAACATCAAAATACATGTAAACTCTGTCCGATTTTAAAAATGTAAAAAAAAAGTTCAACTGGATATCTTAAATATCTAATACCATAATGGTAATTAATACCGAAGTTGAATTTCAAAAATGAGTATAGCTGATGCAACCTATGTCATTTCTTTGAACAGCAATGCGAAATTAGGACAAACAAAATCATATAGTTTAGAATCAAATATATATATCTGATTAAAAAGGCATCTTGTAAACTTATGTTAGAGCCGAAACTCAAAATACTCTCATATTTGTTTCTAAGTAACGTACTCCGTTGTAACTTGTATTCACAGATAGGTAAATACATTTAAGTTCACAAACTATAGGTATTAATCATCTTGCCCACTTACAATGATAATTGGTGAAGATCCTTTAATGCATTCAAAAGATTTCAAACTGTCATTTTCTCAGTGGAGAAAAACATGTAATATTTTGCCAAACAGCTGTAGGGTGGCACATAAAGGGTAATCATTGATGTACAACAAATAACCTCATTTTGCTCTTATTTGTATCCCCCCCCCACACACACACACAAACACATATACAAGCTGGGTCTCCTTGAACCAAAAATGCACATATTGCAATCAAACAAGGTCCTAGCTACATTACAGTTACTTTCATTAAAATATTTAGATTAAAACGCATGTCTAAAATTACAAACATTTGGAAAATGCCAAGCCATTCAATGGTCATTTAAGATCACCTTAGCAATTCTGAGTCAAGTTACATAAATGAAACTTGGACAATGATCAAGCGATGTAACAACAAAGGAGCTTTTGAATCCACCATTAGAACAGTACTCTTTAAGCTTCTGTGCACATATCGTACGCCAAAACCGTATTATGTAACATAGGTATGGCCATTTACCGGCATGAACAGGCTATTAAAAACTCATGGTCTTTTGCTTCCCAATGCTAACATGAAAATTCGTATAGATTGCCATAGAAAGCATTTTGTGATTTGATATTTTGATATGTTTCATTGACATATGTTTATAGCAGGCGGGACAACCATGAAGACGACAACAATGACTGAGAAACCTACAAGCTTCTTGAACAAAAAGCTGAGCACACTTAAACCTAGTGACAGTACCAGTTCCGGTAAGTTTTGTTGTGAATGTGGCAAAGCCAGGTCTATGCTGATACCTTCATTGCTATCAGCAATGTATGTACTGTAGGCCTGCATGTCTCATAAGTTGAAGAGTCCAGACTGTTATTCACGCCACTCGTTATCACACAAGACATAAATGCATGATTAGGGAACACAGCCACTCGTTATCATACAAGACATTCATGCATGAATAGGTAACCCAACCTCTCGTTATCATACAAGACATACGTGCATGATTAGGTAACACTGCCACTCATTATCATACGAGACATCCATGCATAATTAGGTTACACTGCCACTTGTTACCATACAAGACATCCATGCATGGGTTGGTAACATTGCCACTCGTCACCATACAAGACATCCACACATGATCAGGTAACACAGCTGCACGTTATCGGACCAAAAATTTATGCATGATTAGATTACACAGCCACTCGTTATCATAAAAGAAACCCATGCATGATTGGATAACACAGCCACTCGTTATCATACAAGACATGCATGCATGATTAGGTAACACTGCCGCTCGTAATCGTGCAAGATATCCATGCATTATTAGGTAACACAGCCGCTCGTAAAAACAGACATCTATGCATGATTAAGTAGCATTGCCACTCGTTATCACACATGGCATTCATGCATGATTAGGTTACACTGCCACTCGTTATCAGACAAGACATCCATGCATGATTAGGTAAGACAGCCACTTGTTATCAGACAAGACATTCATGCATGATTAGGTTACACTGCCGCTCGTTATCATACAAAACACCCATGCATGATTAAATAAGACAGCTACTCGTTATCAGACAAGACACCCATGCATGATTAGGTAACACTGCCACTCGTTACAATAAAAGACGTCCACGCATGATTAGATAACACAGCCACTCGGTATCAGACAAGACATCCATGCATGATTAGGTAACACTGCCACTTGTTATCAGAGAGGACATCCATGCATGGTTTGGTAAGACAGCCACCCGTTATCAGACAATAAATCTATGCATGATTAGGTAAGGCAGCCAATCGTTACCATACAAGATATCCATGCATGATTAAGTAAGGCAGCCACTTGTTATCATAAAAGACATCCATGTATGATTAGATATCACTGCTACTCGTTATCAGTGCACACAATACTTCGTCAATTCGGACCCTCTTTTCAGAGACTTTACAAAGTCGCTGACTAGTGGGTCCATTAGTTAACACTTTGTCAAGTGCTCAGTTACAGATAAAATGGGTTAATATTAGACATGAAATAGGCATATATTACTTCTACCTATCACATATCTCGATTTACAATGTGAATGATGGCAAAAACATTCCACCAGTTTAAAATGTTTCGATCTTGGAAGCCTAATATGATCCTATATTCAAAACGGCAGCCATAGTATGTATGTATTGCCTGAGTGGTATTCAATTACTCACATAAATTTCAGGTTTTGGAGTCTATTTCGTTGAGAGAAAAACCAATATTTGTGGTGAGAAAACCAATGAGATAAATTTTAATCCTATCTGGTTTCTACAAGAAGTTAAATGTATAATATGAAATAAATGTGAATTAAATGAGAGTTAGATAACAACATAAGTAGACAACAAAAAGAAAGCATGTGTACACGTTTTTGTCATGTGAAATTGAATATTCATTGCCTTCCTTTAGTTGTTTTTTTTTTCGGAGAAGAGGTCATTGACTGAGTAATGTGCACTGTGCAATCGTGACCTTGGGCCTATATGTTAATTTAATATTGGTAAAAAGTGATAAAGCACCTTATAACCGCAGCCACCACCCCATCCCCCAATCCATCCAGACAAAAAAAAAGGAAAAGGGACTAGTGCTTTTTATATTTACAAGTTCTTTGGGTCACGTTTGGTCGCTAGAACCTGAATGGGATGGTTTTGTTAAAAATCATATTCAAATTCTCAGGTTGCTTCAAAGTTATGATTATGATATTTTTATCATTTTCTCCTGACACAGTCAGCTGATAACTTGCGGCATGACCACATTGAGATGCTTGAGATCATGGGTCAGATTTTGTATTTTGGAAAACATATTACAGAAATATAAGTGTATATGTATGTCTTTTCAATAAATTTTATTATTTTTTGGGAGAAGTAACATCGATTTGTGTATAAACGACAATGTTTTCATATATCTACATGTACATGATATTTACAGGCGAGTATTGCATGTACTCTTATATACGTACGTTGGAAACACTGAATTCAATTGTCAGGAACAGGCAAGATACAAAGTAATTTTTGGTTCGCTACTATCCATCGAAATGTATGTAGCAAAACACCCAATGGAAACATAAAAAGTATATATCTTCGGAATAGACATGACCCGAAGATTCTTAATTCATTTATTTTTCAAACTTGTCAAAAGTATAAAATGTCAGAACCCTATGAACACACTGAAACAAATGTTTATAAGTTAAAACAAATTGTTTTTTGGACATGGTACACACGTGACTCAAGAAGACAGACATAGAAGGAAAAAGTGAAGTGTCCATATTCTGAGTTCCATCTGGTCTTGACATTATGGTCATATTGGTATATTTCGAACATTTCCTTTCCAGAAATAACCTGTGTGTGAGTATACAAGAACAATGGCTTAATTGGACTGTTAATAACTGAATACACAAGTCAAACCCCAGTGGCCTTGCCTGATGTCCTGCAAGGGTGTGGGTATTTTACAAAGAAATACACTAGGAAAATGTATATTTTCCTTAAAAACTGCCCACAGAAACCAGGGATACACTTTGCTTGATAACAGTTGAAAAGAAAGTTTTTCAGTCACACTTAGTGCTTTACATACTTAGAATCTGACATGCTCAGTCAATGGTGGAATAAGCATTTTATTCAAATTTATCAAAGTTTGCAGGACTTTCTATTGTTCTTCATGTTCACTCATGCATTTCACGCACATACACTGTACAATTTTTTTTAAATATTTACATTATTATTTTTCAGTCTATTAATTTTAGCAGAATACCTTTGGTGCCTCACCTGTCCTAAAACACTGCAATCATTTTAGCCACCATTGGTAAGAATATATTAGGAGTGCAACACCTCATCACACAACAGATAAAATATCTGCTGCATTTTGTGATGCATATTATGTTGGCGTTCATGGCACGATACTGGAATGGAATTAGTTGATAACGCAAAATAGAATGCAAAGTCAACATTCTCTTTCATGCACCGGACAGTGAAATATACCACTATCGCCTAATGAAAATAAAATTTAATTCCCAACAGTTATGTTAACATTTAAGGCACATTAAATTGCATAGTTTGTCCTGTTCGTATGTTACAGGCACAGATCATCTTACGGTGTATTGCAACTTTGACAAAGATTTGTGCGGTTTCACCCATCTGAAAGGAGCAGGGTTCAAATGGAAGAGGTGAGCTATCTGGTTAAGAGTCGTCAGCTTCAATATGTAACACTCATTTCAACAATAATGAAAAACAGTTTAAAAGGAGATTTACAGATAGCACCTGAGAAGCTAACATGCTCCCGATCAACAGCGTGTTTGTAACATAAGGGAAATGTCACATAATAATATAAGGGGCACCAACTGATACTTGTTTTCCGCCAGCTACACTGAATTTCTTGCCTGTTTGTGACATGTGGTAGACTGTTTCAGTTTGACCCCCATCATTCAAATTCTGAGGTACCCATATACACATTTTCTTATAAATTGTTACCAAAATGCCCCATTTTTGTAAATGTTACATGTCCCAGCCACTTATTTCATCATAGAGCATGTGGGTAATAAGAACAGTTTCTCGCTATTCATCTTGGTCCCAATCCACGCAGAGCTTAAAATCACAATTGTTGGATCAGTCCTCCCTGGTGTTAGTCACAGCAAGTACTATTCCCCAGAATGTAGGTACGAATGACCACTCTGGTATAAGCCTTCTAGCATGTACGATAGTAGTGCTAGTAAACGCATGCTGTACTTACATGGTTGACCATGGTGTATATTTTCAATTATTTTGTAACTGGAGTCTTCCACTTCTCTCTGAATGCCGTGATCAAACAAGATTAAGATTTAGAAGTACTATCTAACAGCCCCATATCTTAGATGTCCCTACCCATCCTAGTACATGCACTCTTACTGAATTTTGGTCATCAGATATGCAATGTGGATAAAGTCAATTACTGTGAATATATCAGCACAAAAGAAGTAATTCATAATGTGGCCAGCATTTGAAACTCTGTTTATTGATTACTCTTACTTTTTGTTAAATATGCGGCCACCAATAGCGGCTCTGCAGGGGCAAGTTTCATTCTTTGTAAAGCTCCTCTGACACAAGACAGGAGCAACAAAACACGAGGGCAGCGGTGGGAGTTCTGCCTAAAGCTTATTTAAATATTTACATTTACAAAAATTAGCCCCCTTCAAAATAGACTTGTATGTGTGTCTTTTTGTCCAGAACCACTTTTTGGTAGTTGTTACCCTATTCCACAGCACCAACTATTTACTCTCCATATGCTAGCCTGTCACTGTCTAACCTATATATATATGTATATATATATATATATATATATATATATATATATATATATATATATATATATATATATATATATATATATATATATATATATATATATGTGGAAGTATTGTTGCCATTATTGCATATGTTCTTCTGTAGAATTTTGAAATAGGCTGCAGTACCCCATATAAATAGAAAGGGTCTTCAGGGGTGAACTCCTCAGACTATGTTTCGGAGTCTATATCCATAACTGTCTCCCTGAGTAGAAACCCCTTGCCTGCGCTAAATAATCACCGAAGACAACGCAGATAATAATGAAAAAATATATATGAACGTATCAAATGATGCTCTAGCTTAATCAGTGCAGTTGTGCTTATAAATGCAGAGTTTCAATATAAATAAAGAATCCCTGTCAAACCAAGTATAATTACTAAATTTATATAGTACAAGTTCAGATAACAAAAAAATCACTTTCCCCTGAATAAGTATGTACCCTTTCTAGCTGGATAGCTTACATTACTTGAACCACCTGTCAATGTATAACTGAAGTAGAAACAAAGTGGTGCATTGTATTCAGTCCTAATGATTGTACAATTAAAAGCTGCAACTAGACAACCTGTGCTAACTGAGGGAAATCCTAACAAGTGCTGACCAATGGACATCCAGCTCCGGAAATGTAATACGAACCTATAATGACACCTACTGCTCACTGTGGAAGTTTCTCAACCATAAAGCTGTACTTCGCTACCAACCCGGCGCTAATGTTTCAACATAAGGGGTCAAGTTTGTGACATTTGAGTGAATATGTCAAATTTGAATATTTTTGACATTGAGTAAATGTGCACTCAGGCATATCAGAAAAGAGAAAAACCCATTAACATTTAAGTTAAAATCATGTTATTAAAACACAATTTCTCTCAATCAGATATTAAGTACAATTAGGTAAACTTGTATATCTCTTGTTGAAAAAGTGATGTTTACTGTGGGTTCATGGCTGCCTTCGTAAGCAGTTCTAAGGTAACGAGACCAGCCACCAATCTGCGAAAGCACCGGGCAGCAGCAAGATTATGTAATTGACACAAGGGATGGTTCTTACATGTAACACATATTAAATTTGTTTCTTTCAAAAATGTCCCCCATCAGAGATGTGTATGTGTGTGTTTCAACTCACTGAAGTAGCAAACATGTGATACATCATTGTTTTTTTTTTTTCATTCTTACAAATTAGTAAACAAAAGTAACAGCACGGGTATACGCATGTAATCAGGGTGCTCTGCTTCATCACAAGTGCTTCTAATGCAGTTTTAGGCTATACATATGTGCATGGTTATTAGGCCTGTGCTTTACATTGGAATAAAGTACTAGGCGGAAAAAGGGAGTTCCGTATACTTGTAATGTTTAGAAATACATGAAATTACCCTGAAGGTAAATATTTACGCATGAACATGAATAAATACTGTAAAACTAACAGTTTTGTTCATTTCTGTTTGACTTTTTTTTTTTTTTAAACAAAGTATTCTGCATGTGTGCACAAATAAGTCCAAAGAAAAATATGTACACAATGTGTTGTAAGTGTACATAAATTAGTCAAAAGGACCTTCTCTACATGAAAGGTGGCATGTTAAAACAACTTAGCCAAAAAAAAACATCTTAATACAATATTTTCTATATGTAGACGTATCAGTTTAAAGAACATTCTTCACATAATATGCTTCTGTGTATAATGATGTAGCTTAAAAGCATTCTTCACGCCATATACTGCATGTGTACACAGATCAGTCAAAACGAGAAAGAAACTTCATAGTGTCTTTAAACAGGGAATGCAGGAGGGCGTGGACTTCAATGCTTCAGCAGTCACATAATATATATATATATATATATATATATATATATATATATATATATATATATATATATATGTATATATATATATATTTATCTAGAGAGAGAGAGAGAGAGAGAGAGAGGGAGAGAGAGAGAAAGAGAGAGAGAGAGAGAGAGAAAGAGAGAGAGAGATGGAGAGAGAGAGAGTTTTAAATAAATGTTGTATCAGCACGGCATGAAACACAAATTAGTTTGAATCCCAGAAATTCTGTCTAGACAATCTATGTATTATTATAATTATGCCGCAAATAAGCACACAGAACCATTCAAAAAGTATCAGGTATCCAAAGACGTTCCACATATCAAATTACCGCACACAAATGTGCCATGATGTACGGCAGTAACACAAAACTTTTTTTCTCATGATGCACCTATAAGGGCAAGTGAGGCAAATCAGTAGGCGTCAGGTGGTATGGTAGTAGATGGATCAACTACATGTATGGACAGGATGTATACATGTATGGACAGGATGAACGTAAGATTTAAAGTATTGGCTTGTTCCACATCAGTACCCATAAGAGTACTCCGTACTTTCATTTTTTGGAACAGGCCATGCGTTATATATATATATATATATATATATATATATATATATATATATATATATATATATATATATATATATATATATATATATATATATATATATATATATATATATATATATTTATATATATATATATATATAATGTATATCATTGGGCGGACCAGTGCCCAAATGGCGGTATTAAGGGACCGAATAAGTTCCTGTACAATTGGTCTAATCCCAATTAATAATCTTAAATATAAACATGTTTGTGTCCGTTTAACTGAGTATTAGATAGATGTGTAAGCATATTTTTACAGTATTAGGGTGACCCATATACAAATACATATGAGCACAAAAGTGACCAGATTTAGGGGTACAAGTGTTTAGTCCCCTCGGTTCTGCAGTCTGCCTAAGTCTTAAATACTATGTACACATGGATCCCCCGTGCCATTTCTGAAGTATTTTATATATATAATATATGCACCAAAGTGTTATCAAACGTTTATAGATATTATTAATTTTTCACCTATTTTTTACAGACACACTAATGGGACACCGTCAATAGGTACTGGACCGAGTCATGATCATACCACTGGAACAGGTAAAAAATATGTTGCTTTACAATATGGATGAACATATTCAGTGTTTTCATAGTTTTTTAGCTGTTATGATTTGTTCAATATCAGTTTAATCCGGATAAAGCTTAACGCTAGATCACACACAAATTTTGTATTAATTTTCAATAGAAAGACACGACCAGGCAGAGAGACAGTCAGGATTCAATAATACATTCAATTCTATGATTACTTCGTATTAGAGTGAAAATAGGTTTCTAAGTTGGCTTTGACAAGGCAGTACATTGATACCTTTTGTGTCTTTTTGATTGTTTTTGATTTTTCTCAACATAATTGCGATGCCTCGCTGCAGTTGAAGATCAAACGGATTTTTGTTGTTTAATGCTTGGCCTTTGTTGTGGGGCCACTCGACCACTATAATTGCCTCCCCTACTGTAATACGATAAATAACAACATGGGTACTAATAACAATACTGATATTTATTTTATTGGAAAGAAAAACATGTTTCTAAGGGGGGCACCAGTGGGATACGGTTAAGTAATTATTCCACAGTGTATCCAAGTGATGTAACAATAAAATGTCCCAGTATAGGAAAAAACGTTTGCTTATAACTGAAGTAAAAATAAATTGTGGCATTATATTCAGTCCCAGTGATTGAAACATAAACAATTGTAGCTAGACCACCTGTACAAACCAAAGGATATTCTAACAAGTACTGTTATAATGGACATCCTTGACCAGAAATGTAAAACAAGACCCATTATGACATCTACCCTTCACTTTGAAAGCCTCCAAACAGTTAAGCTCTATTTCATTGTCAACACTGGGTCAATGTTTCAACGTTATTTGTCAGGTTTGTGACATTTGAGAAAATGCTGTCAATTTTGATTAATTCTTTAAAATTGAGTAAATGTGCATTTAGGCATGCCATGAAAGCAGGAGTCATTAGCTTTTATATCAAAAACATTTTGTCAAAACAAAATTTTTCTAAACATGAGTTTAAGTACAATTAGGCAAACTGTTAACTGTCGTCGACCACTGCTCGCTACCTATAGCCCCTGGGGATTTAACCTGACAGAAAGCATGTAAGCCTGAAATGTCTGAAAGTGAATACTAAAACTGAATGATGCCAAAAGATAAAATTTTAGTAGCAAAACAGGCAAGTCTAAAATTATTGTAGCCAATCTGTCTAATAATCTTTGGATATTAACAACAAAATTTATAGGGTAAGTCAGAAAACAATAAAAGACATTAGTATTTAAGTCAAGAGAATGCAATAAAAATATAATATTTCTTAACCAGATTTCAAGTACAATTAGGTAAGCTTGTAACTGTCGTTGGTAGCTGGTTGCTACCTATAGCCCCTAGGTGTTTGATATGTTACTCAGCAACTCTAAATATCAAGAGAATGGAATTAAGGTAAGCTTTAACACATATAACATTAGAATCAACTTGTGTCCAAATACAATTGCAATGTTGCTCTTAATAAATACAATTCTGGTATTTGTTATCCGTTTATGGACTTTTATAAGGATCCAAATATTTTTATCTTTTGGTAATATGTCACTGCCGACAAGAACTATCTTTAATACTCTGTCACTTTAAAGATGAGTGATTAGGCTGAGTTGATTACCAGGAGGAATGACGGAGATGATACTTACAACAAGTACTTTTGTGTGAAGAGGGTAATTTGGACAATGATTGAAAAAGGGACACGAGTCTTCATTACGTATGTTCTTCAACCGCCTCATGAAACACCTTCCTGCACCATTTATCTTTTCCTGTCTCTTGCAAGTAGCCACAAACGCTCAACTTTGCCTTTGCTGATATATCGAACATTCAACCAGTCAAAGTCATCTAATACTGCTTCTTCTTCTGCACATGGTGGGGACCCAGCATCCATTTGCCCATCTGTGTGTGTGCTCTTTCTAAGCTTTCTGGATCATTTTCGCCCAGTGATACTACATCTAATCAATATAGCGTGCCTGGGACTGCTACCTTCAACCAAAGCACCTTACCTGCGAATGCTCTATTGAAAATATTTTCTGCTGTCACTTTAATCATGCCTTTTGTTCTATTGGGCTTCTGTTTAATTTATCAACATAGTATCAGAACATCCCTTTACCTATACGTTAACACTAACACAAAAATATTCATAATCATCTGCCTCTTCTATTTCAGTGACTTTCTCGTACCCTTCCTGGCACTTGAAACTTTCCAACCATCCACTTCTCTCCCTACCTCTGCTACATACACAGAATCTTGACCTTCCTTTTTTTTCACTGTACCTCAGCCTCCATTCCTTCCATAGTCCCCTGCTAGTCTGAGTCAAATTTAGAATCCCCTTTTCCAGTCAGCTATAAGAACAATATCATTTGCCAATACCAAACCTGGTATTCTCTCTTTTTTCCCACCATAACACCTTTGTTGTTCTCTACCAACTGTTTTCCCAACTCCCCACAACCTAAGCCTTCCACTTCTTCCCACAATTCATCTTTCCATACACTATCATATGCTTTT
>OZ026623.1:29968736-30123736 GCA_964020975.1 Hermodice carunculata
GTTTCAAATTTTAGCATTCGTGGGAACAGGTACGACCTACGCCTGCAGTATATGAAAGTCTGAACAAACAGATAATTCTCCCTTCCAATCTGTGTGGTCTATGGATGATTAAGTATAAGTTTGCATTTATGAATAGCTTTAAGTATCCGAACTCGTACTCTGTACACCCGATTATTGGGAGCTGGCCATGTACTGTCACAAACAGTGGTACATAACTAAAAGAGACGACAGGCCAGCCGTCACCACTCATGAAGCTGAGTAGATGAGGCGTGAATGTAGTGAATATCCAAAAAGTGTTATCTGGTTATGGGATAAATACCTCGCATCATACAGTAGTAATCGGACATAAACGTTACAGTGGCCAGCTCACTCAACTTGTTATAAGCTGTTCAACCCTAGACGTGGGTATGGAACAAGATCGGTCCTTGTTTGTCCAGGTTTTCCTCCCATTTTGTCCATCAATTGAATCAAAATGGTTAAACACACTATTAAAGTTTTGGTACAATGTTACTTTGCAACAACATCCTAGACCGGCGCTATCACTGAAACATTTGATTGATAATTATATAATACGTTGTAACAGTCGTAGAATTACTAGACCTATATTTTCCTATAATACAAGCTTTGGAATCATAGTCATACTGAAGATTAATTTGTAAAAACTCTAAAACATAATTAATCACTGCTCATGGTTCAATCAGTAATGTCTAATTTGGCCAGTTCCATGAATCCTTGCATTGTCCACCGTTGGGGCCGCATTTGGCAACTGCTGATGTTTTTCTAGCCAAACCCATCCTAAATATCGTCACATTTGACAAATCCAAGTCACTTTCCACAAAGTGTTTGCTTCATAGGTTAGATTAGTTCCTAGGGCCTTGCCATTTGTCCCTGTAAATTTTGACTGAACCGGTCCAGACGCTCTGTTATTTCATGTCTTTGGGTAAATGTAAAGAAGCCGTAGAACTTGGTACAGCAACACACCGATCCATCTTGGGTGGGAACAAGAATGGAAATGAATATTTCTACATGCATTTTTAATCCTGTTGATGAAGTGTGAATAAAATATGTTTAAACCATGTGACACTTCAGAGCCATAGCCCGCTAGCATGGTAAAAGTCTTCCATGTCAGGCAGCAGTGTTACGTTTGTGGTGTCACTAAATTTTGCGCCTTGTGGGTGTCAGAAATCAATAGAAAGCGACGATTGAAAGCACAATGATTTTTTAAAATAAAAATGTGAAAAAAAAACATATACAATTTTTTAGGTGCGCCGTATGGTGAAAACAATCAATGAGTCACCCATGTATCAAATTTGAACATGGTCAATCAAGAAACCTGTAAAACTGAATGCATGGAATACCTGATTTTATTAAAGGCGACTTTACTGTCATATTTCAAGAAATATTGCCTGTTGGACTATTTGATCCAGTCTTCACTTCAGGAGCAATGATTTCTCTGATATTTAGATTAAGACACTAACAGGTACACTAGCTTCTACCCTTGATAATCTGTGGGATCCCATTGCCAGCTGGTTTCACTTTTGATGTTTCATTCATGAAACGGCCGTTTGTACAAGTGACACAGACAAATATTGAGAGTAAAAACCTTTTCAGATTATACACTTTCAAGCTGTAGATTACTAGCAAACATTTAATCTGATTCAAGCAAGTATATGCTATAAAGCAGTAATGAGCATATCGTTTATAAAAACCTAGGAACTGGTTATCATGAAATACAAAATAAGCATAGTCATGTACCAGGACTAGCCCAAAAATAAATTGAAAGTAAATACACTAGGTTGAATTGCTTTTCATAGGAAAGCATTTACGTTTCACTTTCAATAAAGGGACACAATCATCTTGCCGTAAACCTAGTGGCAGCTTATTCCAGAGTAAAGTACTATAGGTTTATTGGGAAATGGTGACATAATTGTACAGTGTGGAAAAATGATAAATCATTTCGAAGTCCTTGTCTCTGTTGTTTTATATATCCTATTGCAATAAATAAATACTGGAGTATAACTGGCAAATATACCTTTCATGACTTTATACATGGAAATACTTGTAATTCATTTAAAATTTTAAATTTTCCAATATTTCAATTATTAAATTCTTTCAGGATACAGCACTGTTTAGAACTGCAGTCCACTATTTTTTATGACAGTCATTATTTTTATGTCCTTAATACGGCATCTTATGATCTTTGGATATTCAATGAATAATGTATTGCTCAGGGAATATAAGGTTATTGCTGCTATATCTCGCGATGTTCATGTCGTTAGCGGTGTCAAGATTTGGATGGTTTCTGACTGATTTTCCCAAAGATATTGACAGGTAATGATCTCTTACTACTACCTTGTATCGGTATTATACTCGGACAAAAATAGTAATACGCAGAATCTTCTTTTAGAGTTTTGTCAAACAGTCTGACTTACCTTTATACGTAGCTGCCCATGTAACAGCAGGCAAGTTTATTTTGCTGTATATCGATTACTTTTCGTACCATATTCTTGTCATTGTTATCTATATTTTCAGCTAATATTCGAAGGAGAAATAGGAAAAGCGTTTTTAAGTGACATGGCAATAGACGATATCAGGATTTCTGGTAAGCCACGCTGCTTTCCAGTCTTAAGCAACAGAAGAAACTCTGTCTTTTTCTACACTACAGTTATGTGACTTTATGGCAGAAATGAAGCAAACTATTGAGACTGTTTAATAAGTGGTTTGCATGTCCATATTTGTATTACTGAATCTTCCGTACCGCACAAGCATATTGCATGAACGCATTTGTGATTCCTCTTTAGAAGCACATCTTGTGACTTTTTGAATGACCTATTCTTCCAGCACCAATTCATGCAAAATACATAAGTGTTTTAAGTTATTGCTACCACCACAGGTTAGGACGCAATCATTATAATAATAATAATAATAATAATAATAATAATAATAATAATAATAATAATAATAATAATTATGATAATAATAATAATAATAATAATAATAATAAAAATAATTATAATAATAATAATAAAATAATAATAATAATAATAATAATAATAATAATATGACTGATAATGATGATAATAATTATAATAATAATAATAACAATCATCATCATCATCATCATCATTATTATTATTATTATTATTATTATTATTATTATTATTATTATTATTAGACATAACGCTTTGGACATCACTATTTACATTTTATAGGTTGGTATATTCATTCAACTCAAAACGGGTTGTAACTTATAGTTTTGTTTTATTTCAGATATTTATGATAAACTTGCATTTATTTTTAAAATAGATTTATTGTCTATTGAACATTGGTTAATATATAGAGTGTAGATTCAGCAATTTTTGGTACAGCTTCTGGGCCAGCGATTACAGTGAGCATGTATTTGAGGAAAACATTACCCATATTCATAAATTCCAATCCAACAATAACAGCAGACGGATTCGGGATTACAAAAACCGTCATCTTGCAAAACAATGGTGGTGAAGAAACAAATTTCACTCCTAACATAAGACGGGCAGTCGTTCATAGAAAGCAACTGGCTGTTTTAAGCCGACATGTCAATCTTAAGAAATATTCTTCATCAAAAAGACAAGGTAGGCCTGTGACTTTTTACTTGTCCTAACTTGTGAGTCAGCTGAGCTCACAGCAAAGGAAACTAGTCGGCCGACATCAGTTTTGTAATATTTATGGACCTACGATACTATAAACACATTGTATGTCTGTTATAACTATGAATCAGACAATATAGCCCACAGCACAACATAGCTAATGAAGTGTTGATCAAGTGATTCAGAAAACATTACACATGCTTGTAAGTTTGCACCCAACAACATCAGATAGGATATCCAAGAGTTACCAAAACATGAGTATCATCCTGTAATACAAACGTGAAGAAATAAATTTCACTTCTGACTTTAGACAGGCAGGCACCCATAAAAAGTAGCCAGTGGTTGTAAACTTGTCATCTCAACCTTTCAAAAATATTCCCTTAACTTCAGACGCTAGTGTTTTCAAAATATATGTGCCGAACTACTTAAAACCAAAATTCTATCACTTGTACTGAAGCAAAAATAGACAAGGTAGGTGTGTCACTTTTTGGATCCTCTGAATTGCCTGTAAACCGTGCTTACAGCAAAAAAAGTTGGTCTACCTCGTTTATTCTATATTTGTGAATGTGGTAAAATATAAATGACAGTTTTTATGAATAGATTTCACATATTCAGCCTTTTTAAAATCATTTCAAATTTTCCAAAACACTTTCACCTTCTTGAATACCCAGATTTGGCGAACTAAAATATTCTTGCATTTTTTTTTTCAGTAATGCATATGCTAGGCTAAAGTATTGTAAAATCATGTCCGGTGCGCTCATTTAAATGTGCCACGGGACATTATGCTAAGCCTTGCTGATGAAATAAATTATTTTTTCATAGAGGATAAACTTGTTATCTGTGTTGGAGTTTGTGGTGCGCTTCACTTGTGAGATTAAAGGCGTATAAGTTACATATAACTTGTCCTATACTTTAGCAGTGAGGCAGATTTGTCAAAATTCGTTTTAAGCATGAGACATGCTTGATATGAACTCTGCTTTCCAATTTCCAGAAAGTCATTTTCAAATACCTTCCTACAGAGAGAACAGATGTGTTTAGCCAATGCCAAAATTAACCAGAGTCTTGACTGATTTATCAGGGTAGGAAACAAGCCAGAGTGCATTCCCGATATGCCACATACAAACCAAAATAAAAAGACAATGCATTCCCTGTGTACCATATGAACTTAAGCCATATATTTTAGTTGTCTTTTGAGCTTGTATAAGGCCCCTTGCAGTACATTCAAGGAAGAAAGAATTTATACATTTTAGATAATTGGTACTTAAAATCATTTCTGTAACCCACACAATTGACTTAGTGACCTAGTTTTGACAACAAATGTGTTTTAAAGTCCCCCCCCAAAAAAAAAAAACAAAAACAAAAACAAAAACAAAACTGGAATTCAAAGACAGAGACTGATATTTGCACTGCCTACCCATTGACATATAAAAGTATAAGAATGAATTATATAAATACCCTTTAAACATAATGTAATGAAAGTACCCTACAAAAGATGGGAAAGAAAAAACACCCCCTTTTTATAATTTTGATAGATGGTCCACCTGCAGTACATTGCTAAAAAGTTTAGAGAAAAACCTTGGACACATTGCTAATTTGTTTCAACTCAACTGAATCTGGTCAATGAGAAAGGAAGAACATTTGGATGCATATGCACCAAACTTTTGTAATGCCCTTGTTATACATAAGCTTACTAACCAATCACCCTCGAATTTCCGAATTTCGTTAAAGATTAGGATATAACAATGACTTCTACCTTGCACCAAACTTTCAGATGGGTGGATGGATGGATGGATGGATAAATGGATGGATGGATGGATAGATAGATAGATAGATAGATAGATAGATAGATAGATAGATAGATAGATAGATAGATAGATAGATAGATAGATAGATAGATAGATAGATAGATAGATAGATAGATAGATAGATAGATAGATAGATAGATAGATAGATAGATAGATAGATAGATAGATAGATAGATAGATAGATAGATAGATAGATAGATAGATAGATAGATAGATAGATAGATAGATAGATAGATAGATAGATAGATAGATAGATAGATAGATAGATAGATAGATGTCATTTGACTATTGCAGTTCACGGCAATTTCATGATCTGAGAATACCTACTGTTTACATTCTTCTAAAACCATGATTTCCCAAATCCTAATACATGCTCTACTGGAATGTCTGTCTGCAAGCACTGTCTGTAAACATTGCGAGCAAATTTCAATCGAGAACTTCTACAGTGAAAACCTAGACAAAGTTGCACTTACATGAATGATTATAATGATTCCAGATATGTCGTTTAGGTCAAAACAGCTTCCTTTTAAATAGAAGCATGCCGATGTTTCCTGTAAAAAAGCGCCCAGATTGCCAACTTTCAATGATGTTCTTCAGGCCCAAAGGACACGAGGGAAGCTGTTGATTGAGTCTCCAATTTATACCTGAAATGGATAATATTATTCTTTTTTACCCATGACATATAAATTGACAAGTGTCCCACCTGATAACCCTAAAAAAGACTATGTGTTCACCCGGGATAACACAGGCCAACTCGTTGGTTTAGCAAAAGCTGCTTTAGATAGTAGATTGTATGCAAAATATGGGGTCACAGAAAAATGTTATGTAAAATGATGTGATAGCTAGGGGTATTCCTGGGCAATCACAGAAAGGTGAGATGTCCAAAAATAAAAATAAAGCCCAAATAGATGTGGACAGTGTTTCTCTCCATGGGGATGCCTATGGGCATGGGGGGGGGGGGGGGAGGGAGGCAATACAGGGATCAATTTGAATGCCAAGGTGTACAACTTATTGATGCTATGGTTGCTGACGCGCATGGCCCTCGTAACTGACCTGCAACTGTCGTCAGCTTCAATATGGCCTCTGGCTCTCGCTTGGGTCATTTCTGATTATGGAGGCATGTTGCCTTCACCACGGGTAGACGAATCAATACCCAATCCGAGATCAACAATGCTTTTATACTAAAGTTTATTCCACTTTTGGTCCACCTTTCACAGGAAATATGAATCAATACCCAATCCGAGATTAACAATGGTTTTATACTAAAATTTATTCCACTTTTGGTCCACATTTTGCCAATGTGCCATCAGGCATGCTGTCCCAATTTGCTGATCTTCACATACATTGAACCGTAGTGACTATTTCGCATACACATGTAAATATTCTAAACACAGTAAACAAAATATGTAGTTTATATTAAGTTGTAGAAGTGGGGACCTATTTTGGGAATTTCTTACATACGCTTGTGTGTGCCTTACATGTAGATTTCTTTATATTATTGTATTGTGTTCATATAGTAGGAATCAAATGCATCACATGTATCCCAAAAAACACTGTCAATATTTAATTTGGGAACTTATATCTCTGGAAATTATGTAAACCTAACAATGCTTCAAATGGTAAAGTGATTATTCACAAGTTCAGATGGTAGAAGAATTTTACGTTTTACCTTGAAATGTGCTAGATGTTTGCCTTAACAGAAAGATCTGGTTTGTTGTTAACTAATTACGATGTTTTAATGTTAAGTTAAAGAATTTGTCCAAAATTTACCTTGTATGGGATTCTTTGATGTCCATAATGTTACAGAAATATAGTACTTGATTATTACAGCACACCAATAAGCATCTTTTTAATGCCTTATGGTACCAAGTGTCCCTTTGTGTTGGTCGTTAAATACAACCAAATAACTATTCCTAAACTCGTTTGGCCAATTGAATAAGATGTTTGGGTATTTTAAAATGTATATTGTTACATATGTTCTTTTCATATGTATATTAGATGCACCACTCAAATCAGCGTCACAACTGGACTGTAATGTACCAGACAATACCAAGGGACCACATAATGATACCTGTCTAAGTAAATGGTGGCAGGATGCAGGCTGCTTGGAAACAACAATGGACAGTCCCGAGGAACGATTGTACTGGCGGCGTTGGTGGAATTTGTTCAGTGTTGGAGAAGTGAAAGGGATGATGGCTTCTACCAGAAAACAGGCAGACAAAAATGATTATTTTTTCAAGTTGACGTGCTTCGGAATAAACACACCTGGTAACCACATTTGTTTTAGATGGGCTTATGTTGCCCAAATCAAAGCTTAGTTAGGATACAACTCATCAAGTGAATTTGCATTGACATACACAAGCGCCTGGTTGTCTGGGTGGCCTGGAAATGTGTAAATCATGTTAGACTTTGTTGTATATTATCCATAGTTGTTCGTGCAATTAGGGGCCAACGCTTTGTGGTAACACTTCTGCTACATTTGTTTGCCTATTCCTATATTTATTTCCTTATTTGTTTGTTCGTTTATTTATTTATTTACACTTGGTGGTCTGTTGGGTTCAACACACAGTTTAACAGGAATCTAACACCCATTGGCTACTGGCCATGCAGCAATTTCTGCCAATTTCTGTGTCAGCATACGATGCGGGAGATCATTGGCGGATCTGACAGGAAAGATCAGACAGTAGGGTGCCACGAGGTTGCCCCAAATAGCCATATGGGACGAACAGTAAAAGAGTTAATTATTATTAGTAGGCCAGACCTCAGTCAGAGAGTGACCTTTCCTGCCACGAGGATGCCCTGATAGGCGTATCTGTCACACAGACAAAAGCAATATGCACAGACACATATGATTACAATAATTCTCTTACATGTAATTTAAAAATTGAGAGCAATTGACAGTGTATCTAGATTTTATGAGATATACACAAGCCTAAAGCTACATATGCCAAATAAACACCATATACAATGTATTGCATGCCAAAACCACTAACAGTTTATTTTGCTTATTACTTCTTTATAGTGTGGAATACCAATAAATTCCAAGAGGTTCCTATCTGTTTTTTGAGGCTCGATGTAAATGGCGAAAAATATAGATATTCTTACATGGCTCAGAGTGAGGCTCTATTTCAGTCTCATGACAGATCATTGTTGATGGGGAAAATCACGAGTGCTCTCAGGTCATAACTATATTCCCCACTAGCGAGGATCGCCAGTGTAAGAAAAAATAAGGACAATCTATTTGGCATTTTGCCTAACGTTTTATACGATATTTACCGTGAATTATGTACTCAGGTGGCAGTTGTGTCGTTACTATGAAACATGATTAGTGTTAGGGGGAAATGACAAGATTTTTTATACTATGGGGTGACCTACCGTAGATTACCAAATATGTTGATTAAACCCTGAAAATCGGCAATTCTTTGGAAAACAAAGAGTGGTATATCATTTGTAATATATGCAATAACATCTGGGAAAATGTTTTGCAGGTGAATGTGATTTGCGAGAACAACATCACCTGCCAGGCCCGTATCATATTAATTGTCTGGACAAGTGGTGGAAAGCTGCAGGATGCCTTCAGAGTGGTGAAGCGAGCCCCATTAACAACCCACAAAATGTCATCATATGGAACAAATGGACACAAAAAGCTATTAAAGACAATATGACAGCATATTACAGGCGAGCAGTTCATAATTCTGGAAATGATAGTGTGTACATGCTACTCTGTTTTGGACATAAGAAACCATGTAAGTGGTATACTTTGATAACTTTTTTAGAGTCATATAATGTTGTTCCTCTCACTGAAATGAAAAATGGCATCAAATAGTTTGTTCCGATTACGGTGAGAAATACCATCCTTCAGGTCTGCTTCACTTTACGCTGGAATAGTGTGTTGTTTATTGTAGACAGGTATTCTGTACATTGGGAAATTGTTCTAAGCATTTATGTGTTCTGTTGAAATGACCTAATTTGTTGTCTTAAGAGTTTTATGACATTGAGCACAGTATAAAAGGATAATAATTTACCTTTAATACAAATACTGCCTTCTTGCTCGGCAGATGTGGAAGACCTCAGACCGTCAATGACATTTTGAACCCGATTTGCATATAACAATCACTTAAATTGCTTAAAGTATAATGCAAAATGTATATAACCCAGTGTCATTATCTGTAAATTATTTTCTTCTTATCATCATCATCATCATCATCATCATCATCATCATCATCATCATCATCATCATCATCATCATCATCATCATCATCATTATCGCACGTTACCATGAATAGAATTTCCAAAGACCAAATGGAAAAGTAGGCCAGACAATGTTTTAGCTCAGAGACTAACTTATGGTCCTCCATCCGTCGGTCATCTGTCCATCTTCAACAATGTACGTTTTCAAATTCTTCTCTAAAACCTTTTGCCAGATCCACTTTATACTAGGCAGGGATGTGCCTTGTGTTGGGTTGTACCAAATTTGTTCCAATGGTCATGCTTTAGTGATTTTTTTTTTATGAATTGTTTTTAACATTTTTTGGCCAAACCTTAAAAATCGTTCCCAAAATCACCAGGCCCATTTATTCGAAGTTGCACAGGAGGAATTCTTCGGAACCTAAAGCCTTTAATTGTTCAAAAGGTGGCGCTGTGATTCTTCAAGTATTGTTATGTAAGAAAAGTAAATTTTTCTATTCCCGACTTCTTCAAAACCGACAATCAGACTATGCCAAAACTTGCTGGAAATGTTCTTTGTAGAAGGACAAAGTTGTTTGCAAGGTCGCATTGCTGTGAATCCCTGATTTTTAATATTAATATTTTTATTTCAATTTGGGTACTTAAACTTCCTCTCTCTTTGACCAAGGGTAAGTGTATGTTAGTATTTCTCTGAAGCTTGTGGACTTTATTCCCCGTTTGGGGGGGGGGGCATTGCCGCATGCAGTAATTTGGAGCTGCAATATATGCATTCAACCGTGCTCATCGTGGCATTCCCACATAACAGCCAACCTGTTCTTTTTTTCAAAAAAGAGATGTGGCCAAGTGGATTTTTGCATGTGGGATTTTAAGCAAGGTGATGGATGCGAAGGTTCCTGGTTCACGACCCGTCCATTCTATGCTCAAATCATGATCATAAAATAATTACATGCTAAGCATAATATGTAAAATAACCCGCCTGATTTGATTTAAACATATTTTGTTTTATTCAAAACATGGATAAGCTGTGAAGATTCTATAAATCCTTCTCCGTAGTTACAGAGTATTGCATTGATGATACCATTTTGACCATGAACATGCAAAAGGAATACCGAAAAAGAAAGTGGCAGAGAAAATCAATTTATTTGCACTTAATCTCTTTGCGTTTAAGATGTCCTTTTGTACGCTGTCAAATTATTCAGTATTCCAATCAAGTGAACTGGAATCACAGAAACCGCCAGTTGTGTACCAGTTCGTATGATTATCTTATAGCTACACAGTACTTTTGTGAACGTATCATTTAGGTATGGTGTAGCACGCCTAAATCATTATGTCAATTTTCCAGACCTGAAATCAAGTCTCTGTACTTGGCATTTATTGCAAAGCTCCCAGGTCGGTACTGTAACTACATAGTCCAGAATCATACGTCATAAAGCTCGCCGGTACTGTGACATCACAGTCCAATATTATCCATTGTAAAGCTCATGGGTTAGTACTGCAACATCATGGTCCAATGTCACTTTTCAAGTTTCTTCAAATTTTTACCAAGTTCTTAGCAGAGTTGCAGTAGCCCGAGTGAGAATTGTGTGGGTATTGCAATGTAAAAACAGTTTAATCCCCCCCCCGCCACCCCACCCCGAAAAGGTAAACATTTTCATGAACTCGTTAGAAAAAGTAAGCTTTAATCAATTTTAACATCCAAAGCCTTTCCAAATTTCATATAGCTTATAACTGACCAGAAATATGAATATGTTTAATCTACATTTAAATGCATGATTTTCTAAAATCCATCTTAGAAAACTCTAAGATGGATTTCTTAAAGTAAAGTCGATTTTGTTGGGTAGTGACTGTTGTTTTTTCTTGTTTTTTTTTTCATCTATGTGCATTTTATTGCTCGTGCACTATTTTTTGCATCTCAGTTGGTTCATTTTCACTTCTGTCTTAGCAAATGTTTGGTGGTAGTACTTATGTTTGAGTCTTTGTGAAATATAACATTGCTTTATACATTGTCCCCAAGTACCAAGGTATATATTGGACACTATGATTTGGTTATTAGATCCAAGCAAACGGCTGAGAAATTACTTTGGGCCAAAGCTTAAGGACCTTGGTCCAATCCCGCCAATGCATATTCCTTATATGTCTTTGGTAACAAAATCGTTTAACATTCACAGGATATCAAATTAAGCATCCGTAGGTACATGTCCAGCTTCAAATGTTTGTATTTTTTTTCTGATTCGATTTATTTGACCATCAGTACCTTTTATATGTCTACAATGAGGACCAAATAATCATTTGGTATATATATCAAATTAATTTGACAACAGATCATCAGCGAAAACCCGTCTAACATGTTTCAAGCCTTCAGTTCCCAGGAGCACTTTTTGACATAGCGGCTGCTTTCTTTGGTAATCTCTTTCTTCTTGTATGTATGTTTTAGCTACATCCCTGTGTTTGATAGGATGTCCATTTCATTTTGATCAGCAGTTGGGGAAGTCATTTTCAGTTGGTCTAATGTGTTTTTGAACACTGTGCACATTCCACTGTATGACAATAAATCCTTTTGCTAAATATACTAAAATAAAACTCCAGAGCTATTGGGGTCAATATTTCTATATACCACCTGGGCAACCTTGAAACCGGTAAGCGGTCTGTAAATAAGGATATGTAAAACAGTTATAGGAAGGTTTTTAGAGCTCAGACTGTAAAATGGTGTTTTGGGGCTAATGTGCTAATTCAGACTTTCATGCAGCTGCAATAGACAACTTCATAGTCTATTTTAATGGGAACTAATTCAGTACATCTAGAGGTTGATTTATTTCCACAAATCCTATACAAAGAATGGTATGGAACATGCAGAGAGACCCATGGTGAATTCATTGACGAAAATAACTATGTAATATAAATATTTTTGTTCTACATTTAAATGCATTTTTAACCACTTTAAATCTACTTCTTGTTCTAGCAGTCTTTGAGACCAGAAGAATGAATAACCTGAAACCCAATAGATGTTTATACTTTTGCTAATCTTTGTTCCTTGGATAGCAATAAAGTTTTGCTGTGAACTGCCAGAGTACACTTTTATTTCTCAGTATGTACACCCATGCTGATCTTCAAATATTCATATAAAAAGACCTGTTCATACCGAGCTGTATCGAACTTTTCTGGACCGTAATTATTATGCATTCCATTGTTGGACTGATTGTCCAACCAGCAAACAGCCGAGTCGGGCCCACGCCGTCATATGTTTACAATGGCTGCCACGGCAAACGTTAGTGATTACAGCATGGATTGTGCTGAACAGTGCAAATCTTTTACCTAAAATGGCACATCTGTGGTGAAACGTGCATTTATAGTTTGCTGACGGTTTGATTTTTCGCTAAATCCAAGTACATCCCGTGTTTAACTTTCTGATCCTTCCACGTGTAATCCGGCCAGCGTGGTAGAGATCAAAATGTAAACACTGCAAGGTGTGCTTCCCGAAGTGAACCGAATAAACCCGAGTCCTTTGAACCAGTCCATTGGCTTGATATAACCATCAAATGTAAATGGCACTTTTTGTGATGGAATACCTTGAAACTCTTGCTTGCCAGCCTGAGCTTCACTATGCCTGTCTAAAGATAGAAAATCACACCACAGTCGGATAATTAGAACTTTCATAAAAACTTGCTTACGATGCATTCACCTTCCACTGTAACCTTTGTATGAGTACCAACCAGAAGCAATCCCTTCAGCAGCCAGACACAACAGCACTTAAAAGCACTGCATTATGCAAATGGAGACTTGTTTGGAATACGTTTGCCATTTACTATGTCTCTTTGAATATCATTAATTTGTTCACTAGGATTGTGAACACACACACACACACACACACACACATATATATATATATATATATATATATATATATATATATATATATATATATATATATATATATATATATATATATATATATACATACATATATATATATGTGTGTGTGTGTGTGTGTGTGTGTGTGTGTGTGTGTGTGTGTGTGTGTGTTATAGATATATGTTTGGCGCATATCGGAAGGCAAATCCCTTTGATCTTTTGGTGGGTTGATTTGTGATATCGCACGAGTTTCCCGTGCGATATCAACACGTGATATTCAACCGATGTGGGCCTGGAATCTTGCAAAGATGAACAAATACAGCAAACACTGATATAATGAAACAAAAACAACAACAACAAAAAAACAAAAAAAAACAGTACCACTGTTCATACCAGCAATGCTATTGAACACAGCAAAAAAAAAAAAAAAAATAGCAACGTCAACACGTTACCTGAAGCATTTCCACCGCTAAAGTAAAAAGAACATAGTCCTCAACAAGTCAGTGCACGACTAGATTCAGATTCAGATTCAGATTGCCTTTATTCAACCAATAAAATTCCTATTACAAAATAAAAATACATGATACAAGAGGTCAGGGAGACCAACGTTATGACAAAAAGATGTCCCTCACACATGAGCCACCCTAAGGTAAGAATATATAATTTAATATACATGTAACAAGATTTGATAATAATGATTTATGTATAAAGATATAGATATATGGCAGGCTGAACATCTGAGAAAGTAAAAATAGGGGAAATAATGAAAAAAAACTTATGTGTCGATTCCATTGAAATTAGTAATTACATACATATGTGGCTGTAATAAAGGATGTGGTACATACTATGAGATAAATTTGCAATTATTGATTATTTATCTGACACACATAACAGTTTAATCTTGAGCATACAAATTGGTAGCTCCTAAAAAATTCATTTTTAACATAGATACCAAAACCCTGTAAGCTGTGAGTGTGAAATTTATCCGTGATATTTTTTGCAGTACTATTTACTACCACAGGGATATCATATCTCAAGCTTTGTTTAGCTAGAGTAGTATTGACTCTATTTAAAAATAATTTACCACTCCCTCTTGTACTATGACTGTGGGCGTCTTGCCTTGATTTAAAGGGAAGTGATAAAAGTTTGCTTGGGACGTTTTTATTTCTGAATTTGTGATAAAATTTTAGCTTCATTTGAGTAAAGATGTCATTTAATTTTAGTAATTTTAACTCTTTAAACAGTGGATCGGTGTGGGCATTATATTTACAACATGTCGTCTATCTTAGAGCTTTCTTTTGCAATTTTTCCATTCTATTCAGTTTGAACCCCCAATTTAAAATTCCAAAGTTAATGTGTGGCAGTATTAACGAATTGTAAATCATGAGCTTTGTATGAGTGGGCAAAAAGTATTTAAGTCTGTTCAAAATTCCAACTGCCTGGGAAATTTTGTTTGAGATTTTGGTTTGATGATCAGTCTAATTAATATGATGGTCAAAAGTTAGACCTAAGAAGTTAAAACTGTTAACTGCTTCTATACGAATGCCATCCATGAAAACATCAGGTAAGTCTTTTTCTTTCCAATATGGTGGAATGCCATAAATTTTGACTTATTAATATTGAGACAGTTCATTTACTTTCAGCCAATCATTTATATTTCTTAATTCATCATTGATAAGAATGTTGCGATTCAACATGTTAAGATTTGTTAATAGAGTGGTGTCGTCAGCATATAAAATAAATTTGAAAATTTGGCTTGCATCTGAAAAATCATTCATGTAGACAATAAATAACACACGACCTAGAATGGATCCTTGTGGAACCCCAGTTTTAATGTCCAAAAGTCCAGATTTGGTTCCATCAAGGTCAACATATTGTTTTCTGTTTGATCTTTAGCTTCTCGGTAGGTTTAGAGAGTTATTATTGACACCATAATATTCAAGTTTTTCAATCAAAATTTCATGATTCAGGGTATCAAAGGCTTTAGATAGGTCTAAGAATATACAAAGGGGGTTGTTTCCATTATCCATTTCTTCAATTATTGTACTAATTGATTCCGTTGCGGCAAATTCAGTGTAGTGACCTTCCCTAAATCCATACTCACTGTCATATATATAAATCAAATTTAATGAAATAGTCATACAGTTGAAGGAAGATCACCTTTTCAAAGACCTTTGAGATTGAAGGTAGTAAGGAAATTGGTCGATAATTTGTGAACGCAGTTTTATCCTCTTTCTTAAACAGCGGTGTCACTTCGGCAATCTTAAGTTTATCTGGGAAGATGCCAGTATTAATACTTTGATAACAGAAGAAATAGGACTTATTAAGGCAGTTTTAAATTGCTTAAGTGGCTTGATAGAAAGACCATCATGGCCACAGCTGGATTTTGGCTTGAAATGGTCTATGATTTTTTCAACAATTTCATGGGTTGTTTCTTCAAATTTTAAATTATGTCCATATGTGTTGTTAAGAAACTGTGTAAATTGTTTGTTTAGGGGTTTATTGATTTCTTTGGCGAGATCAGGTCCAATATCAGTAAAAAATTTGTTAAATTTATTTGCTATAACTATTTTGTCATGTATAGCCTGATCATCAATGTGAAAGACATCAGGGAAGGTCTTTTTTTTCTTTGTTCTATTTAAAATTCCGTTAAGGGAAGACCACCCCTCTTTTATGTTACTCTTAAATTTGTTGAAGATAAAATCATAATAGTGTTTCTTGGCTGCTCTTATATTTTTTTAGTATACCATTGCAGGTTGTTAAGTTTGTTTTTTAGTGCTGCATATTCTGGGGAATTGGGGTTCATCTTTCTTAAACGTTTGTAGAGATTGTCTCTGTATTTTATAGATGTTAGGATTCCATGGGTGATCCATTTAGTTTTTTTATGCTTGTATTTGTTAAACTGGACAGTTTTGCATGGCATATGAATATCAAGAGCTTTCCTGACGATCTAATTTATAATATGATAATTTATGTTTGGGTCACTCCTTTTTTTCGGATCAAGCTGAACCATGATATCAGAATTTATTAGGGATGTTAAAGCACTTTTGACAGCTGTTAGGTCATTTTTTCTGGTCTGCATGTATTTAGGATATTCTGTCTTGCCTCTAATATTGTTCAAACATGTAAAATAAGGTTGATGGTCAGAAAATTTTTGAGTTAAAATTCCTGAGGTAGTGTCAATAGTAGAGGTACTGATCTTGCAAAAAGTATTATCGATTAGTGTACCATTTCTGTTGAAGAACCTAGTGGGTAGAGTAATTTTTGGAAAAAAGACCATGTGAGGTCATGGTATCAAAGAAATCACTATACAATTGTTTTTCCTGCATTTTTAGTAAGTTGATATTAAAGTCCCCTGCTATTAAAACTTCATTATTTGAATTTTCGAGAGATATTAAAGCTTGTGTTATCCATTAATAAAGTTCATAATATTTTCATTTAAATTTCTCGGTGGTCTGTATAAATTTCCCAGTATTATATTCTTTAGTAGTTCAGTGCCCGATATTTCAATAAAGATCCCCTCAAAAACATCGTAACATCCCTTTAAATAAATAACTAGACCTTCTTTGTTACTACAGATCTTCTCTTGCATGATACACTTCTACCCGCTAATTTGTAGTAAAGACATATCAAAATTTTCTGGTATATGACATTCCTGAAAACAGAGTGCACTTCGGTCAATATGTTTTTCCTGGAGCTCTTCAACAAAAACAAGAATTTCTGGAAATTTGGCATTGATGGAGTCAATATTGGAACTCAGCACTGTAAAACGGTTATTTTTAGTTTCCAAGCTGTCAGCCAATTCATCAACATATGGAGAATGAAGAATGATATCTAGACCTCCAATTTCATCGTCACGGTCAATTTGCGTTTGGAGTATATGTGTTAGAGAATTATTATCTAGTCCACCAGTTATGTGTTCTAGCAAAAGCCTATCAAGTTCAGTAGTCATTAAAAGTTTTTATCACAGAGATTAATAAGACACATGAAGCAAGACAAAAGTTAATGTCCATTAGCACGTACAGCTTGACAGAAGCGAGCATGAAGTCCTGGCTAAACTTTATCATGCATTTAGAAACTCCAGTGTTATGCTGCAGTAAACCTATTCAAATTACTTGTTCAAATTTAAATTAAAAGTACAGTTAGTGAAAACTACACGCTTCAAAGGAGATGGCAAATCAGCTTTACAAGGCAATGGTTCGAGTGCCCTTGCGGTGTTGTCAACAGCAGACACGGTCACGACAGTCACTGATGCCGATGGAAACATGCTACTTTAACTCAAGTCTTTGGAGTCTTTAAAGTCAAGACACTCCTTCTTGCTATATTTGGTGAAGGGGTATCAAGAATTTTCGACAGTTTTACGTCCTGGGCTGTGTTATGGCGCTTATAAGCTTGTACGTCAGCACTAGATCGATGGCCACTTCGGTGCATCACCATCTGCTCGTCAATGCCGGCCTGAAACAAACTTGTGGCGCACGTGCGCTTTCCGCTGTGATTACTGGATTAACCTGCCAGGCCGCATTCAGCACAGATATTTTTAATGATCACTCGCTACTTATTAACACCAACGGATGGGTGCCTTTGAAAAAACATAAGGTTTGCCACCACCAAGTGGCCGATGGTAGAAACTGTCATCATTAAAACTTGCAATACAATTAAGGTAGTTTTTGTACACATCATAAAGTGATCTTGATTTACCTGGTTCGTTGTAATGCTTCAAATTTTTTGCTTCCAGTGTTTTGTGCCGTAATCCGTTATTATAAGTTTTTGAAGTGCGTCCGCAGAACTCGATGTAATGTCCCAGGTAATCGTGGCCTTATACAATTTGGTCACGTTTCTATGCTTTATGTTCGTCTTCTCCAAGAAGCCTGAAGATTTTACAGTTATAGTAAAACACACTATTCTGTACCGCAAACGAATTTCCGTACCCAAGCAAGTCCTTCTCCCACAGGATGTTTTTTTGTTTTGCCAAAATGGGATCAGCCTGTTTTTCTTTACACCAAAAGCTTGACCAGCTAATTGTTTCAAACGTGCTTCAGGTGTTTTTTTGAAATTTCCGAACCTGGAATCTTTCTCGTCCATGAAATTTTTGTCATACACACCGTTATCTGGTATTTTTCGCTGGATTCCACAACAAAAGAAATAAAGCGCCCTGCCTCGTGCCTGCAACTCTCAAACAGGGCTGGGTCACGTACATGTAGAGTAGGCAATAGCTGTGTGATATCTGCCAGTACAGTACTATTTCTCGCCTTATGATTATAACATACACACTTATTATTATCCTCGTTTTGTTACAGATATAAAGTGGTCTTTTCGATTCAATGGTCATAATTACCAGGTGGTAGATCCAAACGGATCTTCTATAACATGGATTGCTGCTGAAGAGGATTGCCAGAAGAGAAATGGGCATCTGGTATCATTTGAAACTAAACACGAATATCAGTTTGTATATAACAAAACTCGTACCCTCACGTTTATAGGTTAGTATACATGTTACATGGATATTCATCTTCAAAGCTTTCACCGTGTCTTTCTCTTTCAGATATCTAAAATATCGCATACTTTGGTTAAAATTGGTGTCAAGTACCAAGAAATGTCGTTTGTGGTTAGTTGTTGAGAAACTAGTGTGTTAACCACAATATGTTTTGCTCTTACCTTTGTATATCATGTGGTACAGTTTTGTCTCTGCCTGTTCCATTAGTTATACATATACACAACACAATTGTTTGGCTTGTACACACACACACACACACATATATATATATATATATATATATATATATATATATATATATATATATATATATATATATATATATATATATAATTATATATATGTATATATATATATATATAATTATATATATATATATGTATATGTGTGTGTGTATATATATATGTATATATATATATATATATATATATATATATATATATATATATATATATATATATATATATATATATATATATATATATACCATATAGCAAAAAATATACATCTGAAGTATTAAGTGATGTTCACTGGAACTGGTGAATAGTTCTGTACATATTTCAAGGAAGGTTAAGACACTGCCGCAATCCGACGTCAAGCGACAATAGCACAAAATGTATCTGTATCAGAACAACAAACCATACATGTATGTAATTGTCATCACAGAAAACATTTATATATCCCGTGTTTGGGTGTCTGTACTGTGAATTTTTGAATGAAGAATTGAAGTTTACTGGAAACGATCAGCCCCATAAATTTTTGTAAAAAGTCACTAATTTAACTGATGAAATCATAATACAATTGCATCTTTACCCTAACATATGGACAACAGGAAACAACCCTGTCCAGGATGTGCATTTTCTTCACTTCACAGAAAAAGAATGAAGTAAACCTGGAAAGTCCCTGATACCTTTTTGCAGTTCAGAAATTACAAAATCAATGGCTGTTTACCTAATTAAATTTTGCACAGCTGCTTTGTTGGAATAAGCATTCCTGCATGAGGTTGTCTGTCTTCCTTACACTTTTTATGAGAAGGCGAGCTCCAAAGGCTTTGTATGACGACCATCTGACTCTAAAACAACACCCTTAGCTGAAGTTGAGCTGACCTTTCTACAATATGAAGTAAGCGTCGTCCCTGAACATTTGGTCAGGTTGTAAATCAATTATGTCTCCAACATATGAATAAAAAGGCTTAAAAGTACGGAAACCAATTTTCAGCTATTTGCAAAACAGCAACAGCGACAATCTGCATTCAAAGTGTGAGGTCATGGAGTCCGGCCCTCGGGCCCGTGACCTCAAAACTGCCAATGAAAGTTCATAGCTTTGTTTGCAATTAGAGCAAAGATGGCTCATTTAGTCATTTTTGTTCGTGTTATATCTTGTCCTGTCGTTGACCTTAGTTTCCTATAACAGCTTCAGCATTGCAAATGGCGTGTAGATATTCTGAAGGATAGATAGACCTGTCTGGTGGAAAACGGGAAGCTTAATTAGTGTATCCCCTTAAAAGGACATGGATTTGACTCAGTGTCCATGGATTAATTGGGAGTTTGGTCCAATTTTAGTGCGGCAAAGTCTGCATGTTTCTCATAAGAAATGGACAAGGTATGTTAACCGACCTGCGTTTGCCCACAACACGCATTTTTGGAAATCGTCAATAACACGCATATTCCTGAAATTATTTCAGGTAAATTCCATGTAGAATCGTGTATACATAATTGCAGGTAGTCCTTTTGTAATGTATCAGAACTGGTTTAAAATTCCCTGTGCTTGCCCTTATAGTATAAGTAAATCTTATTTACACAAAACTGTGTTCCTACATTGGCTTGCTGTTGTGACGTATTACCACTTAAAGCTGCCAAGCTGAAACAATTTCAGAAATTTGAAGGATGGTTATCAAACTTGAAAAGAGGTTTTAGAAATAGAATTTATCATTACAAATCCCACGTTCCGAATTTCAATACGGTTAATCTAAAACAGCCTAAAGTTTCTAAAGCAGTCAAAGAACTACAAGAAAGATTTGTAGTCACTAGCATAGATAAGGCAGGTAACAATTTTGGGATCATCTGCAAAACTAATATCTGGATGTTGTGAAAAAGGAACTTGGTATAAACAATATTTTAGACATAAGAGGAAATGACATATATAAATTACACAATGTAATGCAATTTCTAGAAACTGTAAAATAAATTGTTTTTGTAGTATTAGCAATTCTTCAGAGTTTGTATCTAAAATCAAAGATGTAAAAGCAAAAAATATCATATGTTTTGATTTTTCTACACTGTACACAAATCTACTCATAGATGAAGTCAAAAGTTCACAGAATTAATAAGCAAATGTTAAAAACATAATGGTAAACCACACATACACATTAATTCATATACAAAGAATGCATATTGGTCACACAATATATATTCAAAAAGTAACGTTAAATCTTATATTGTTGAAACTTTGATAGATTCTATAAAATTCTTTTTGGATAATACTTTTGTTCAATGTGGACCATTGGTTTTTCAACAAATAAAAGGCATTCCAATGGGTAGCAACTGCTCCTTTTACTGGCAGATTTATTTTTAACTTGGCTTGAATTTAAGTATATGGATAAATTGATAAAAAAGGACTTCTAAATGGCTACAAAATTATCAAACAATGCAAGATATATTGATGACATTGCTTGCGTAAATGTTCAAAATTTCAGTGAAGTTGCTAAAGAAATTTACCCTAAAGATATCCCTTTGGAGGGTAACAATTCAGATAATTTCAGAGTTGTGTTTTTGGACTTGGATATTCAGGTCACCAATGACAGGTTTTATATAAAGTCTATCACAAAATAAATTAGTTTAACTTTGAAGTAGGTAATTATCCTTTCGCAGACAGTAATATTTCAGACACTATCGGATATAATACGTTTTTGTCACAGATTTTGAGAATTGGTCGTACTTGTTCTAAATTGCAGGACTTAGCATCTAGAAACAAATTTATCTACGATAAAGTTGAGTCAAGAGGATTCAAAGATGTACTTTTGATCAAATATTTCTACAAATTTTGCTGTAAATATCCTGAGATGGTTAGATAGTTTAAATTCAATAATTTTAGAGATTTTAGACTTGCCTGCTTTGCTATTTAATTTTATCTTTTGGCATCATTCTGTTTTAATGTTCACATTTCTGACATTTTAGGCTACCTTATTTTCTGTTGGGTCAAATCCCCAGGTGCTATAGGTAGCAAGCAGCTACTGACAACAGTTACAAGCTTGCCTTATTGTACCTAAAATCCTGTTAAGAAAAGTTAGTTGATAATATTTTTTTGGCATAAATGCTAATGACTTTCATTCTTTTCTGACATGCAAAAATTACTCAAAACTGACAGTATTTTCTCCAATGTCACAAACCTGACACATCACGTTGGTACATTGACTCGGGGTTGGCAGTTAAATAAAGCTTAATTGTTTGAAAGGTAGATGTCATCATAGAGTTTGCTTTACATTTCCGGTGCAAGATTGTCCATTATTCCAGTCCTCGTTAGGATTTCCCTTGGTTTGTACAGGTGGTCTATCTGCAACTGTATATTTTACTCTCACTGGGACTGAATATTATGCCCCAGCTTGTTTCCACTTCAGTTATACACTTGTGGGTGGTTGAACTATGATAAGCCGTCCAGCTAGAAAGGGGAAATATTGGTTCAGGGGTAAGTCAAATTGTTCTTATCTGAACCTATACTATACAAATTTAGTAATTATGGTTTGTTTGACAGGTATTCTTCTTTCATAGTGAAGCTCTGCATTTATAAGCAAAACTGCATGTATTTAGCTAATTCATCATTTGCCACCTTCATATTTATTCTTGATTATGTGGGTTGTCTTTGCTGAATAGTTAGCTTAGACAAGGAGCCGCTACTCAGAGTGACACGTATGGGTAAAAGTCTTTTAAACATGTTGAGAAGTTACCCGCTGAAGACCCTTTAATTTGTTTGGGCTCATACAGCTATGTCAAAATGCTACAGACGTGTGCAATATGGACAATAGTAATTCCATATGTATAAAGGTTAGACAGGGACAGGTTAGCTTATGGAGAGTAAAAAGTTTGGACTGCGGAATAGGGTAATGGCTACTAAGAAGTGGTTCTGGGCAAAAAGACACAAATACAATTAGACTTTTTATAAGGTTGTGTATTAAAACACTGTGTAGGTTTCGTTTAAAAATCCGGCCAATCTTAGTTACTCCAGGGAGAGAAAGTCTGGCCAGTTTCACATGTTCTACGATTGTTTTCACACATTTTTAGGATTGACAGTGCCGGTTGAGGCCTTTCCACTCAATTTGTATTTCAATGAGGACTTTATTCGTGGGTACTTTACACGAGCAAGCAGTGTCTTCTGAGTTTTCCCCTTTTACATGGCATTTTTCACGATACCAACCCATTTAATTTTATACTGAACCTGATTGTGGATGCAAGTTAAAATTTTAGGACTCCTTTCTATGATGTGTCTCTTTTTCTTGGTGTTGCGGGGGGGGGGGGGGGCATACAAAAGGCCTAATCTAATCTGGTATATCCATCGAGGTCTTGTCTGGAAAGTAAAAAAACCTTCAATATTCAACATATAAGATGATTGTTTTCAGAGAAAGAGTGGCTCGAATGATTACTGAAGATGGTCAAATGTGGATTTCTAGGTTTATGGTCTCCAAGAAATATTATATTGCCCTCAACCATGATTATTCAAATGCTCACGTTCCATTGATTTTTGGTTTTTTCATTAATTTTTTGTGCTTTTTGGGGGCAAATCTTAAACAATCTTCTCCGAAACCACTCATTCAATTGCTTTGATATGGCACAGAGACACTCCCGGGGACTCATAGTTCTAAATTTGTTCACCATTTGGTTTATATGTTCCTCGTGTAAGGGTCAAACAAAGTTGTTCACCAAGTGGTGCTGTTGTGGATTCCTAATCTTTCCCGATTTTTTTTATCAGTTCGGGTACTTGTTGGTCAATGCAGCTTTCCTATTGATCACTATGTACGTTAATGGGCATTCTAATGCTAATTCACATTTTCGACTTCTCCAAAACCGTCATCCAGATTGACTTAATGGGGATTAACACCGGCTAGTTTGCATTGCTAATGGAAAGTACATGTATCAATAAACATATTAAACTTTGTTAATACTGGTTGAACAATTATTTGGATGCTTTTATGGCTTTTGCTGATATAACATTGAATTTTTTAGCCTTTTCCATATTCTATTTTTCAATTTGCTGAGACATTTTGATGTCATCTACATGCACAAACTTTAAATTATCTTCTTGATTTAGAGTTTCCCTGATGTTTACAATGCCGGAATGATTTATATTTGAATTGGTAGAGTCAGAGATTAAGTCATGCAGATCACTTTCATCTTTCATCACAGTAGAAATATCAAATCTATGTAATAAGCAATATTCATGAAGTAATCATTAAAGGTATATGCTGCATCAATTGGGTCGCTAGTTATTTGACCTTTTTCCTCCAACATGATATCATTATAACTGGCTCTTTTGACACTCAGCTAAAGTCTTACGGTTTTCCTAAACTCGTGACCTGTTTTAGGTCCATTGGAACATCTTTGTTGCAAGTATGTTTTAACAAGTTATATTTATCAATATGTAGTATTGTTGTTTTTTTTCTGACAAAAGCTTTCCCATTTTTCACTGTATTTGAGAAATTTGAACTTGTACCATTAGTGGCATTTGTACTTAAAATCCTTTTGCAGTTTTGAGTCCATATATGGTGTTTTTCCCACAAGCCATTTTTTAATTTGAAAGGTGCATGGCATTCAAGAGTATTTCCATACAACAAATGAAATACATAGTATATGTCGCCATAAATGCCATACGTTTAAAAGGAGTTCCATATAAATCTTTCAAAACTTTATTTCATTGAAATATTTATAAATTTGGTAGAACAGTTTTTTGGACTTGACTCGCGGAGCAGACGACCAAAGAGCTCCATGTACCAAAGAGTGTCTCCATACACCAAAGAGTGTCTGTCACTTAGGAAATTATCGGGTGCCCCAAAATCTGCCAATGCCCTACTTTGGTCTGTCGCTACCAGTAACACATCAACCAATGGTTTGCTGTTTCTTGCTACAAACATAGGGAGTGTGATAATGTTTTGTAAGTCAAACATCTCACATGTAGGCATATTTTCTTCTTTTTCTGTAAACTAACCCTTTATGGATGACTGCCTGTCTCAAATCAGGAGTAAAATTTGATTCTTCACATTATTATCGGAAGATGAATGTTGTTGTTTTGGTAACTCTTTAATCACTTCGCCGTCATTGTTGGGTTGAAACTTATCAATATATGGAAAATGTTTCATTGGCTATGTCGTGTTGTGGGTTGTGTTTTCTGACTCATAGTTATGATGGAGGCAGAATGCATTGGTAATGATCCAGATTTAAAAACATCACAAACACAATGCAGGACTACGTTTGTCTTTTGCCATAAACTCAGCTGACCGACAAGTCAGGGAAATCTAAAAGTGACAGGTCTATGTTACCCCTTTTTACCTTTGGCACAAATAATACAATTTGGGTTTTAAGTGGCTAGGCCTATATATTTTGTAAAAAATAAGGTTTGTGTTTATGAAGAAAAGTTTAGAAGTTGCAAAAACCGGTTTAAAAGCACCAATTCCTCTTTATGGCTGACTGCCTGTCTCAAGTCAGCAGTGAAATTTGATGTTTCACATTGGTATTAGGAGATGAATGTTGATGTTTGGCTAACTCTTGAATCTCTTTGCCGCCATAGTTGGGTTGAAATTTATGAATATGGGTAATGTTTTTCTCAACTATTTGACAAACCATTAATAACGATGTACACTTATGTTTTTCTAATTTTCTCTTAATCATAGACAAGATCAATTTAAATGTTGCCGAGGACGTACCTTGGTGGGATCTTAAAACTAGGTAGCTGATCAGCATATGCTTTGTCATATTCATATACTGTCAGTTTGCGCTGAAACTGAAGCTTAACTGAACTAAGCTGAGGTTGGGAGAACTTTGTGATAAATGTATATAGATTAACTAAGCATGGGCTGTTCACACGGCCCCCTATTTTGAAATCTTGCAAATTAGAGGTCAGTCAGGTTTTATCATTCAAGTTCAGTCTGAATCATTCATTTTTTGAAATGAAACATACAACAATAACTCAACAAACTATAATACACAGCCTAACAAATTGAATAAACTTACAAACAATTTCACATTCTTACAGTGATAAATGATATGGATATAAATAGAGCTGTAAAACTGATAAACTATCCAAGGCCTGCCCAAGCATGCAATGAAATTTCCCGTGGTTAAGAATAAACTATAAGCACGTTTTTGTATTGCTTTGTATCGAACTTTTACCAGTGTAAACCCATAGCATTCTTTTTTTTATGTATTCATTGTGCTAACATGGGTTAAGGCATATCAAATCTGTGTAATTGGTGACTCCCCATGCAAATATGTCATTTTTCATGTTTATACGGATAAATGTAATCCAATCTGTGATGTTAACCACTGCCCTTGCATATAGTTCACAATTGACGTATTTACAGGTAATGTATATCCACTTGATGCTAACTGCTCACTATGCATACATTTTACATTTGATGTACATACTGATTAATGTACAACCAATCTGTGATGGTGAAGACCCACCATTTATATATCTGCCGATGGATGTACAAACTTCATAAATGCATCAATTGCAGGTTTGAATGACCAAGCTGTGGAAGGATTGTTTCGTTGGTCAAGTGCACGTGGGATGAAGTTTTCAGAATGGTCCACTCAGAGGTTGATCAGAAAAGACCGTTATGGAGATACCCGTTGGACAGCGAGAAAATTTACTGACTGTGTGGCGATGTCAGAGGAGGGTTGGCATCAAATACTATGTGCACAACCCTATACAGCCATGTATGTCTGTAAACGTTATCATAGATATGGTAAGTTCATGTACAATTGGACCCAAGACTGACAGGGTGTCAGCTTGCAACTTATTCGAGTTTGCCTTTCGTCCATGTATCGAAAGGCAGGAGCAATATTGCAATAATAAATGCCTTCGGTGAATATCGTATACAATAATACAAGGGTCTCACACAGGGCACCCATTGCAATAAAAAGCCAAAATACACAAGGGAACAGCTTAACAATAGACAAAAATCTTCTGCAACAATCATCAAACCATAGTTTTATTCAGCTTTGTAGGTAAAATATTCAATTATTAAATATATTAATATATTTGACGTATATTAAAGACACAAACAGTCGTTAATATACCTTAAACGTAACATCACTAATATCTGCTCTTCAGGCAAAATACCTGGAAATTCAACGTATAATCAAATATACATTCTTTATCACGAATTGTATCTCGTTGTGGATCTGTAGATGGTGGTTTGGCCAATATTTTTGGACATCAGCAAGGCACTTGAAAAAGTCTGTCCATCAAGTTTAACATTTCTATTGAAGGAAACTGACATTTCATGCTATTAGCTCAACTGGTGTCATATTATCTTGAAAATGGTTAGCAATGAGCTGTCATTAAAGGCCAATCATCTTGCTGGGGATAGTCCATGCTGGATTTCCCCCGGGGTCTGTTCTCGGATCACTTACCTGTCTTGTATATGTCAGGGATATTGTTGGCCTTGTGTAAATGAGTATTAAATTGCACATAATCCTGCTGATACAGCTGAAATGAGTAATTGTGTCTTAATTCTTTTGCACAATGGACAAGCGACCTGCTCATAACATTTAATGCCCTTAAATATGACAACTTCCTGATCTTATGGAAAATAAATTCACATGTCTATTCCCCAACAAGTGTTCAAGGGTCACACTTTATATGATGATGTAAGTTAAAAGCTCCTAGGGATAACGCTTAACGCTGACTTAAGATTGTCCACTCATATTCCTGACATTGTATTTGTGTCTTTTTGTCCAAAACCAATACGGGCGTTCCGAGTTAGGGATTTTTTCTAACACCAGGCTTCGCATGGTAGATTTTTGCCCTCCGCGCATGCCCAACATGCCTGGTAACGCAATTCCGCGGTCAAGCTTTCCTGGGGTAATAGTAGGCCGTGACCAACACAGCGTGACAGCGATACCCATACGAGAATCGACGTGCAGCAGTGATCGTTCAGTTTCAGTGAACATGGCGGGAAATACGGACGACGGAGGAGTGGCGATTAACGTGATTGAACAGACGGGAAATAAACTATACGACAAATTTTCAAAGATGAAAGTGGTTGACCTTAGGAAATTTCTAAAGATTCGCGGAGTGCAGGGGTACAAATATGTTAAGAAAGACCTAGTTGAGGAGAAAGATGATACCATGGACGTGCGGAGAGCTCGATTGGAGATTCCCGATGGGAAGAAGAAGGTGGCATTGCCATACATATTTTCGATAACCTCCTGGACAAAAAACCTGAAAGCAATGCCAGTAGTTGAGATGCCCCATGTCATCACCTACCTAATAAGCAAATGTGACTGGACACCCAACAATGTTCAGAAGTGCCGCGAATCCAGGGACTACCAACTTGCAGAACAGGGGCACATCCATAGGGTTAAGTTACACGCGCTGTCGAACTTTGTTTCATGCAAACTTTTGTATGTGAAGGCACTTTGTACAAGACAAACCTCGCAAGGCGAGGCACCGTACCAGGTCTAGGGAAAAGTCACAGAAGAAGGGGTCATCCATACCGGAGGGTGCCAGTGTACAGCGTAAGAGGGCTTTAATATTAATTATTCGATATTTATTTATTGTTTAATGTTGCCAATCTTAACCAAATAATAATAGCTGATCTGAAAATGCTTGAAGGCCTACAGTGTGCCAGTGATCAGGTAACAAAGTTTGCAGACAGTGTATTGCGAATTTAGGTCAAGTGCTTTACTGTTAATTTCTGATTGCACCCGTCAAGCGCTAATCTGGTTAGTGGTCAGCCAAGCGCGAGGATCTTCAAAGCACGGGCAGAAGTGCGCCCCAGGCTAATCCCTCAGAATTCACCGAGTCAATCAAGGGTGACTTAATGCATGGTTAGTTGTGCCACAATGCAGGCCCCGATTTGTGTAGGTTTTGTTTCAGGTTTTGTGTCAGTATTTTTCATAGTGACCGTGTTTTCTGCTACCTGAGGTACATCCTGGTATCGTGCAGTCATGTAATGTAGTCATTACCCTATCCCGCAGTCCGAACTCTTTGCTCTCCATAAACTAACCTTATCTTAAAAGCAGACAAACTGTCACGCATTATGAAAAGTCTGAAATTTCACCTTGATCGACAAACTTAAGAAAATACTATCTTTTATCAGACCAATTGTGAAATATGGAAATCCATTTCGGGATGGATGAACCCCAAACGTTCCGGGATGCTTAAGTTCCGTTGTGTGCTGGCCAAATAGTTACTGGATATTTTGCTGGCACTGTCAATGCAGGTCTATATGAAAAACTTAGATGAAAGAGTCCAGCTAATTGTAGAGAAAAGGCCAAATTGACCCTAATGTACCACATACTAAACAATTTTGTCCGAAACAGTTTCTGCTCTATTATTTTTCGTGAACAAGCACCACACGATTGCAATACATAGTGAATATTTTGCATGTCTACATATACGTCTGAACGGCCATGGTTACAGTCATCAACTTTGCAGTACTCCTCTTTCACCGTACAAACTGTGTGTAACAATAATTCCCAAATGTCACGTCTTTCACTGAAATTGAATAATTTTTCTATATTGCAAACCTAGCTGGTAATACAAGACTAGACTATTGTAAGGAATTTTTGTATTCTGCACATGGCTATGGAAAAGTGGGATGACTGAATCTGTCTGTCTGCATTTTGGTATCACATTCTCCTGTTCGTCTTGTAACATGACTATCCTGGCAGAGACACTCCCAGCTGACCATGCACGAGTGTAAACATTTTGAACTGTTCTTTTCTTGTCAAAAAAGTGTAGAGCCAAGCACATTTTCTAATTGCTGCTTCAACTCATTGTTTTATCTGATACATTCATTGAATACATATATTTTAAACCAACAGACTTGTGGATTTACACCAAATATAAATTTGAGTAATTTAATCTCTCTTTTATTATAATTATTCTTATAAATTCATACATAATATAAAAGTATTCCATATTGTCAGAAACTATATTGAAAAGCCTAAGAATGGACAACCTGCCTTGTACAGAAGTTTTATTGCAGAATTGATGCTGGACTCCTGGGCAAGCTATGTCGTCATCATGATGGCACGAATTTACGTATATCATACTCATTAAAGACTTTTGGGACGTTCTTTCATCAAGTTAATTTGTCTAAAAATTTCACTGAATATATAATGTGACCATGTGATATGGGTACAACATAAACATTTTTGTGATGTAATTATGAAGGTCCGTCATTCACTGTCATTGGTACACAATATACGTTATTGTTCGTATTATTATAATGAAGGCTCTTTGGTCGCAAATCACCTATGGGGTGTCTTTTAGTGTGTTGGTACCAAAAAACATTAAGGACGATTTTTTTTTTGTCTTTCACAATTTTCAAACCCTGCAAAACCACATACTACATTCCACGCACCACACTCAGCACATACGGGGTTTCCTTTCATGTTTTGTTGTTGGAGTGACCTATGAAGATCAAAGTGATATATTGGCATGTATTGCTCTTCATTTAAAAATAATTCGTTAGCTACATGAATGAAGACCGATATTAGAAAAGTAAGCTGGTCTTAAACAAAGGTGACCTTGATATATTCTGAGGTTCACAGGACAACTTCAATCTGTGAATGCCTGATCAGCTGAGCACAGGAGTGCGGCGGTCCCCTTGTCTGATATTTATGTCATGCCTAAGACCACTTGGTCAATTATTTCAGCATTGCATACAGGGTTCCGTACTGCCAGGCCTGTACTATTGTATTTCAAACAAGGGTCATGTTTTTAAATGTGGTTTAAAAGCATGAAAGTAACAACTTTGCATCAATGATGATTTTTTTTATTTCATTTCCAAAACATGTATGGAATAGTGAAACTATTAGCTACAGTAATTTAATGTTAAAATTATGCAGTATAATATTTGATATACATTGATAGACTGTTAAAACAAGAATCCATGTTTCATTTTATCTGTAGTACTCTGGCATGGTCTAAAAACAATACCTTACCTAAATGTACAACATAATTCATTGCTGTATAAAATAGCTTGTCACAAGGAGATGTATACAGATATTGCCACATACTGCACCAAATCACTGACATTGAGGCATACCATTTGAATTTTATAATCATATAAAGGTGACAGATTACACAGATTGGAGGATGCTATTGAAATTTCATGATAACTTTGATTCACCTGACATGGATTGAACTTGCACGAATCAGCACCTGACTTTCATAAAGATATTATTTGAACTTGCGCGACTCATACAGGATAAAGAGTAACCCAAATGAGACCTGTCAGACATGGAGTTCTTAACTGAGTATAAACGTCATCAAACCAGCTTGCTGCCTTTGTCATCAGTTGAATCACCCACTCTACAATGAGCCGCATTACATACTGCATGTAATTGCAGGCACGCTACTACTTGAATAGTGGGTCTTTTGTACAATGAACATGATATCTAGTATCCTTAATATTATAAGTCAGAGTAGTTTGTTTAAAGCAGTTCAACCTTTGTTTCAGTTGGTACTGAGAGAGTTAAAATCAATTCATCTATATTATAATACGGTTGCTGGATTCATGGTTCTTATAAACGGATCATTCATTCAAGTACCAGCATGCCTGTAATTATATAGAAAGTAAAAGCCTAAGTCAAAACTTTTCTTGTTGGACTTTGTACGCATTTTTTCCAAAGAGCGCCAAGATAAGCTCTTGACTCAGTCCAAAAAGTGGCACTGCAAGAGTTAGTTGCAAAAATTGCAACTAACGTTCATATACACCTGTAATTTAGTGCTTACCGCTGCCCTATATTGCCATGAAACTTAAACTGTGTTGCATGTTATTATACTCGAATTTGCTGCTGGTTAAAGCTGATCATAATATCTTTTTTATATTGAAAAATGTCTGGTAACACGAGTTGGAAAGGCATATGGTGGCAAGGTAAATACAACTAGGTATGGAACAAAATGTCATATTTGTGACACTCGACGTCCATGGGACTATTGTGACATTGCACCTTGCAGTAAGCATATTTATTTATACGCTATCTATGGTAAATTTCATCAAGTCTGCTTGAAAAGAAAAAGTTGCAAAGAATTATTGGTCTTACCCAGAAAATAATAATAAGACCCACAACTTGGGATATATCCTTTATTAGATAATCTGTGTGCCAGCAGGGTAGCAGTGGGAATTTCCTTTATGACAGAGGACTGTTTGAATTACCTATTGACAGAAGCTTTGATTGCAGCTCTTGTGAACATTCCTCTTTAGGTTGTAAGACCATTCTGTGAGACATGAGCCGTAAAAATGCTACTACACAGATCACAAAAGTTAAAACGCAAACGGCAGATCAATTTAAGGAGAAAACAAATGTTGGAAAAGCAAGAAATGCTAATGGTCGCCACATATGGTTCATTTCCAGTGTGTATAAAAGACAAATGACAATTTCTTACCCCTGATGGGAAAACAGAGGGCATTGTATATACACCAGACCACACACAATCCAACTACAACCAGTCACAGGATAATAGTTTTCCCAAGTAGAAATTATAAGTTGTCGTAGCCTAAGATATCTCAAGTATTAGTGGTATATATCCTAAAGAACTTAAAGGCAATATACTGAATATGCAGCGATAGAACTTGTTAATAAAATTACAACAGAAATGTATTATAGTAAACTATTTTCCAATAATCAGCCTTTGTCATAACACACACTTGTTTTGTCATGATACATTTTTATCAATTTAATGGCTTTTAAAGAAATGCAATTATGACTACCCTTGTTTAAAGTAAGCTATGTTTTCCACTATCTGTTAAAATGTAATTGGAAGTTGTGATTACATTTTCAATGTGGACATTTTTATGACTGTTTCCAGTCTATTCAGTTATTGGTCAGGCAGGATAACTGAGGACCAAGTTAGTGAGAAGAATGTTGAAGGTGTTCGCTATTTCAAGTTTATTTAAGGGCCCTGTATCTTTTAACAAGTCGATTGTGTTGAAATGTGAATAGAATTACAGAAGATGGCGGTGCATGAATGAGCAAGTTGCACAAAAAGGCAAACGGCCACCATTGAATGTAAAGAAAACAACTTCTGCTGCTCTGGCTAATTTTCAAGCGTGATTATTTATTTCTTCACAAATCAACTTCTATCCAAAATACATATTCCTCCTTAGTAAGATCTTGGGTCACATTTCCCTTGTGGTCATGTTGATTTGGTGAGAAGAATGTTGAAGGTGTTTGCTATTTCAAGTCAAATACAATCGCAAAGCCTAGGCCAACAGGTTGACCTGGTGTGGTAAAATGGGCCACAAATTCGCAAATTATGGATCATTTATGCCACGAATGAGTTAAACAATAGCAAGTGCCAACTGCGTATAGACCTACGTAGTGTATAACTGTGCATTACTTAATCTTGAGTCTACTCTTTATTCGTGTTTCAATAAAAATAAATTCACTGCACAACATCCTAAAACAGCTAATGCAATGTGGAGCATTAAAGACTGCACGACTGGTTAATTGTCTGAGTCGATCTTTAATAATTAGTACTATTCTCAAAATGGAAGTGAAGATTGTGAACTTCATTGCGTAAAACAGAATAAAAATGCAACTGAAATAAAAATGCTAGTTGATTTCTCGGTTGGTGAGTACAACATTAATATTGTGTGTGATTATGTCACAAAACGAGTACAATATTTCATTTGCAGAGTATAAACCCCAATGGTTTTCCTTCAGAAACAGCTGGTACTACTTGCGCTATACAGTGCCTAGGAAGATCAATGGGTCTGATGCTGAAAGAGATTGCAGAGCAATGGGAGGCCACCTAGCGTTCATCGCAGACGTTCATGAGCAGAACTTTTTAACTATTCATGCTGGAACTATGCACTTCTTTATAGGTATGCTAATAAGTATATGACGATTCAACAGTTTAAATATACCTAATATCCATTCACCAGAATACCAGTTATGGTAGCTACACAATACCCCGTTGAAAATGTGTGAAATTGTATGGTTGGATTGCCAAGTTCGAAAAGTTCCCTTTTCAATTTCTTTTGAGATCAAGTGGTACAGCTTTGTTTCATGAGAAATGTCACAAAAGACTATAGCTAGGATCAAGTGCAATCACGATTTGACCCTGTAGAACATTTCTGTTCATGGTTACAAGATTATCTTGCCATAATATGCTAGGGACCAAGTCGACAACTTTACTTGGCACACTATAAGTGCAATGCCCCTGACAGTGATCTCAGGAAAACTGTTGAAAGTACCATTTTTTATTATTATACCAGAGACATTAATCTATGTTCTCATTGGCTTATTGGGCATGTAACAGTTTTTACTGTTAACCACAAGTAAATTACTGTTGCCCGCTGCCAATTTTTGTCACTATGGTAATTGCACATTTGACCCGGCCTTGACCCCAAAAATCAAACTACACGCAGCTTCTTAAGTGCACACAAGACAATGGCCAAGGAGGGGAAGTTCCCCGTCTCTCGACGTATTATTTTTTTCATTTATTGTTCTTTGGTATAATAAAGAAAAGCGTGTCCTTGACTTTGTGTGACAGGAAAAACTGTAAACCTTCAGGATGGACTGTCGACCCGAAGTGAAAAGTTTACAGTTCTTCCTGTCACACGCACGCATGGCCACCATTTCTTGGGGGTTTTTTTTTGTTTTTTGTTTTTTGTTTTTTTTTTTTTTGTTTTTTGGTTTTTTTTTTTTTTTGGTTTTGTTTTTTGTGTTTGTTTTCTTATTAATTCACTAACTTCTGAGGGGATTGTAAAGCCCTGCGGAAACTGCATTTCTATCCAAATTCTACATAATGTGTTTGCAGTCTGGACCTTTTTGTTCTGGTGACACATTACTTTTATATGTATTCAACAAAATATGTTTAAATTCTAGACTTTATCGGTCTAGTGGCTCTGTGGTTTTATCTGGATTCCACAAAATAGTTTTGCATTCTAGATAGTGTAATAGTGAAATTTATTTTCATTGCAGATTCCTCAAAATAGGTTAAAATTACAGACCAGATTATTGTTTACACTTCATGGCCCATGAATGTAAAGTTATTCCAGAAATTGGATCCTAAAAAAGACTGCCTTTGGTAGTGTAGGTAGATTTAGGAGGTAATTACACAGCCAAACCAAAATGCTAAGCAAAGACCAGTTTAGAGATCTAATGTTTACACATGGTACCTTCACTTTTGAGATCTAAATGTCCAAGGTTTGCACAAAGTACCATCCTGTTTGTTAAACTGGTCAAAGTCTGCATACCAATCAAGCTTCAATATATCAAAGATAGAACACTGAATGAGGAATAATGGAATTGTGGATGACGCTCATTGCTGAAAAATAAGGCGAAAATTGCTACATGATCAGGTCATGGAAACAAGAGTTTAATGGATAGTCACTGTACTATCCAGATAAGGCACAAAACGCCATCATTTGCTTAAACACTCCAAAATAACCTTGATTGAATGACTCATCATGGGAATTGCAGGAATTATTTTTTTCGTTTAATGGTTTTAGCGTGCATACTCTGAGGAATGGGCATTCTTTTAGAGTACTTTTTGCAACTAGAACCCTACAGAAGAAAGCATTCTTCAAGAATCATTGTGTAAATGAAGGGGCATACTTGTTGTATACCGTCAGAAGTAAACTGGATCATGGAAGGGGCATACTTGTAGCATCCCTTCTTGTATGGTCACTGTAAAGAGGAAGGGGCGTACTTTCAGCATATCTTCCTGTGTCAGCTCTGCACACAAGAAGGAACACAATTTCAACAAGCTGTCAGTACTACATAAAAACACACATACTTGCAGCATAGATTTTGGAGTTTGGACCCTACAGACAAAGAGGCATACACTGGGCAAATCTGGATGGATCAGCACTGTATAAGGATAGGGATATGCTTTCAGCATTATGTCCTGCACTACGTACAGGAAGAAAGGCACATTCAGCATGCCATCTGCATTTATGCAGGCAATTATCAGGCAGTCAATGGAAAGGGGTCAGGAGAGCACACACTTGTCACAGTCTTCTTGTTTAGCTCCAAATCAGTAGGCCCACTGAAAAATAAGCATTAAATATGGTAAATTTGGGGCATAATAATAATAATAATAATAGTAATAATAATAATAATAATAATAATAATAATAATAATAATAATAATAATAATAATTATAATAATAATAATAATAATAATAATAATAATAACAAACATCATCATCATCATCATCATCATGATAATAATAATAATAATAATAATAGTAACAATAATAATAATAATAATAATAATGATAATAATAATAATAGTAATAATAATAATAATAATAATAATAATAATAATAATAATAATAATAATAATAATAATAATAGTGGTGATGATAATAAACCGTTTTATCTTTCAAAATTAGGGACCTAAAAACAAAAATGTATTTTCAAGGTGGACGACTGGGAATCTGTGTTCTCATTTTACATTCTAAACAGGATTATCGGTCAATAAGACAAGTAAGATGCTACGATGGTCTGATGGTTGTCCTTATAATTTCACGGACTGGGCTTACTCTGAGATCATCATAAAGAAGGTCAACTGGGAGCCTAATGTTCTACCTGGTAACAACTGCGTGATTATGGGAACCTATGGCTGGCATTTAATACAGTGCAAAGTACCAAGATTGGCTACATATTTCTGTGAATTTGACAAAGAATTAGGTAATTGTTCATCTGGCGTAATAATGCCAGGTGCTTATGTTACTACCACAATGAAATTTGACAATAAACTTATTGTAAATGCATAATTGTTTAATAACGGTAACACTAACTAAATTTCAAATTATGAGCGCCATTTTTCCAGCATTCACACCATTTGAGCCCCAATCAGAAACTGACCCTTCAGAACTGCACATTAAAAGGGCCACTCACTCTGTACACAATAAGGGAACAGTATTTTACCTATGCATCTGAAGTGATATATGGGCTAAGTTCTGTGAAACTTTCCATTATTAGTATGCAAAGATATGCCCCCTAAAATTATTTTTTCTTGATGCAACTCTCCATCAGATTTTGTTAAGTAAATGGCTCTACCCCAAGGACTCGCTTCGTTTCAATTGTTCCTCTCCACAGTGACTGTGGTTTTGCTATGAGATATACCTGGGGAAGATAATGACTGCTGTACGTGGTGTTTCCATTGAGTTTGCAGATCGAAGGCACCAGTTTGATAAAGCATTTCAGCTGGTTTGATTGTTTAAGAAAGGCCTTTAGAGGTACAAATTCTGTAAACGTTTGTTTCTCAAACCACAGAAAAAAGTGAAACCATCCATTGGATTTTTACATTAATGACGTGATTTCTCCACCTGTGTAATGCAACGAATATTTTAAACTGGCCAGTTTGCCAGTAACACTGGCCAATTTTTTGCCAATATTCTTTCTCCTACATATATTTGCGTGAAGTCATCCTTCCTAATCGATTCATTTTTCTCCCCTTTCCGTGCCTTTATCATATAATATTGCAAATGAAAGGCTTTGCTCGTAGCTTCCCGCAAAACACTCATTTCAAGAGAATTGTTAGAATGATTCTCTGTGTGCACTTGTGTATCATGTTGCTTAATTTTCGTTTGGCAGTATAATATTGATTCTGCAAAGCCATCACTATACTTCAGGCATCATCGGTATTGAGTAAAAACGTACAACTATTTCATTTGCTTTTGTTCAAAACACAACGTGGACAAAACACAACGTGGGTCTTGTTTGTTATATTGTGGGTACTAATTTATTAATTATTAAACAGCAGACGTTTCCATTGACATGATTGCAAGTTGCAGAAAGCTTGTAGAATAACTATTTTGGTATTTTGTTTTGTAGTTATTAAGTATACCTCAGTTTTTTATATACCTGAATATCAATGCTCGGGCAGACATCAAGAAAATAGAGTATCTTGGTGGCGTTTGCTTACCGATACATACACTAGTTTGCCATTTTTTCTGAGAAAAAAACATTTTCGGTGTTGGATTGTAAAATAGACAGTATTGCACAATTTACACAGCGATACGGACAGCATAGGTTGCAGGTTATATGGAAGGTGCCTAGCAAGTGACCACTGACCTTCACAAGTTATCCAATTTAATATGGTAGAGCAATAACTCTGCGTTCTCTCATTGTCCGCCATGTGGCGCTGCAGACAGCTTTCATCCGGTTATTCAAAAGCGGGTCAACCTGAGTAGCGTCGCATACTATGATGTGTTAACGCATGGTGCAAACTGAGCGTTTTTCTTGGCGAATGAAATAACCAAGTATAACTCATAATCATGATAATGTTATCATTAATAAATACTTTTTGTAGAAAGTAATGCAATCAAGGAATCAACCCAATACACATTGTTGTGGAGTTAATCACATTTGATTTTAATTTTAAGTTAACTTTTAACGCTACCTGCCGACCCCCCCCCCCCACACACACCCACACACATACAGTAACACTGTAAAACTTGGAAATTCATCTACAATAACATATTACGATGAGGTTGTCTACTTGTCTTTATTTTTGACACAATGACAACACACCCGGCAAATGAAATACAATCGACTAATCTTAAAACGCAATGACCAATGTTGTTTTATCCTACTCGATCCTCCATTACCGCCCGCGATGAACTGGGTCACATTAAATCCTTGCAACAGGAGTCCTACGAAATCCTCATGCTGTTGAGTCCATATTATGTGCTATGTCGATAATTTGTTATATGTGATCATTGCATTATCTTAATAACTGTCAAAGAAAATTCTTTATTATTGCATTTCTTTCAGCCATTCACATAGTCAAGTGGCGCTACGCAGAAATGTAACAAGCAGAAGGCGGTTCCCGTTCACCACGGTTCAAATGGATTTTTCACTTTTTTAACACAAGATACAAACAAATGCATTCATGCTCTGCTATAATACAATCTTATCTTTCGTGTGTGTAAAATTTATTAGCAGATATTACGTGAAATGGAATATTTTTGGTACTTTGATTGCCGATACATACAATGTTATCACAGCGTTTGCAAATCCGCAGAGACCAATGTTCACCAGCAGGCGAGTACCCGGATGAAAGCGATGACTCGCGCAGTGTAGTGTAGGTTTCTGGAAACTTAAGAAACTGCCCTTCCCTATTAAAGCTTAGGGTATATTGACCACAAATATGCAGCCGTCATTTCAAAACTGTGACCTGCTGTATAATCTTTATTACCGACATGTTTGCACGTCTTATATTTCTGGACATAAATTATACTTCAATGCAAATGGTGATGATGATGAGGATGATGATGATGATGATGATGATGACGACGACGACGACGACGACGATGATGATGATGATGATGATGATGATGATGATGACGACGACGACGACGACAAATGAAGAAATGTCACAACCACCAACAACGATGATAATATATATTTATAATGGTAACAGCAATAGGTTTGCGAAACGGAGCTGATCTTCCGTACTGGTGGTATCACTATTTGCCATTTCACCATATCTGAACCTTCACTAAATGTACAGTGGTATGATTATTTACTTTACATATCATACCAGGTCCCTTGTATTCAAGGAAATTGACTTCTAGTGGGACTTACACCTCCGTTAAACTATCCCCCTGGCAGGTTTAGAAATGTGTAGCAGTTTAAACCCATTTACACCATGGATTAAGCTATACTTCCTTCTTGCATACGGATTCTTAAACCAGGTGTAACTTTGCAACGCCTTTTTGTATACGGTTTAGACTTTACACCATGGTTGTTCCCTGGAATAAGCGTAACCACAGCTAAGCCACCTTTATGCATACAGACCCTGGTGACTATACATGCCAAAAGAATTGTACATGTATTGGAAGGAGAGACAGTTTGCATTTCATGTACACCGTAGGCCAGCTCAAAGAAGTAAAACTTGTATTGATGCAAACCTTATAGTCCACCTTTTAAAGGATAGTTGCAATATATAAGAGAATAATGAGAAAGGTCATGTGATTACATGTAACCTTTTTCTTTAAAAAATGGATGGATTTCATGTCATATATTGAATTTGCACATGGACTGATTTTGCAGAGTCACATTCTCGTACAAGCATAACAACTAGGAAGGACGGAGACTGCGCAAATTTTATGCACAAATGTGGATCTGGAGAGTGTGTTTGGGATTCACGCATTTGCAACAATCAAAGTGACTGTCTTGATGGGTCCGATGAGCACAACTGTCAAAGCAATGGTATCTGTACACGCGTACTCCCTTTCCGAGGTTAAGATTGTGTAAACCTTGCAAAAATGTATCGTTTGCGAGAAATCTTATTTATGGAAGTATAGCGTGCAGCTACATAGTTCATGCAAGTAGAAACAACATTAAAAATGAGGACAAGGTAAAGTCCATTGCAAATGAAGTAGCGTATATGATCATGAATCATCACAAGCTTCAATCTTTTTGTGTTTTCAATTGCTGTTAATTGCAAAACGCCTGTCAATTACTGATGCACAGCAATGTGCACAGATTGCACAAATCTTTATCCATGCTTTGTGCACACCCTGAACTCTGATGGCTTGCAAAGTTATGCATGTACTGAACCACACTTAGAACGGGCCTAGAAATGGTTTCCATATTCTTTAAAATTTCAGCTGCTTGAATTACATCCTCAAAAAAAACCCCAAAAAACTTTTAGGTAATTTATGCAAACTCCAGGTAAAAGGGGCCATGATTAAGAAAGTACAAAATATCTTTTCAGTCAATTTGGCATAAAATGTGTGTGCAGCTCACATGCCCCATGTGCATCCTCTTGATTGCACTTGTACTAAGTAATGCTACATGAGATCCCATACGTTGGTGGCACTAACCGCTTGGATGCTGCCATTTGTATCTGATCTTCAAGCCTTTGAGGTTTTGTACATTTTTTATAGGTCGCACATGGAAGTAAGATATCACAAAGAGGCATTTGCCTCCATGTGTGTGTTTTTTACATGCCTAAACTAAATACATATATATTTGTAGAAATTAAATATTCATTCAGTATTGGAAAACTGAAAGTAAACAAGGTATGTGCTAATGACAGTATTCCAATTATGTTGGGTATGCGTACGTATGCATAGATTGAATGTAGTCCAGTTCGTAACTCCAGGTGTGTATTGCAATGTGTTGCTTACAGGTAAAACAAATCCATTGTTAGTCCAATATATTAGAAAATAAAACACAGCTCAGTACAACAAATTTTGAAGGGTGAGTGGCGAAAAATAAGAAACTTTCAAATCTCTGCGTATGAGGCACATTATAAAAGAAGCTTTTCAATATCAACTATACTTCTATTTTCAGTTTCAGGTGGATTTCCATGCGGAGACGGCAGTTTCGTATCGGTAGCCTCATACTGTAATCACGATGCTGCTTGTGCAAACAGAGCAGACGAGAGGGGCTGCAGTGAGTGCAATTATTAGAGATTAAAATTATTTGAAAATGTTTATGGCCTACCGCAGGTTAGCCGTGGAAAACGTCACAATAACAGTTCTTGAATTTTCTCACAATGATATCTACTTAAGTGGTGATAACCTCATAAGTTACATTTTATAGTGTGCAGTTTGCTGCAAATATACAAATTCTTTTCATGTATTTTCTGGCTCTTGCTTAGCGTTTCTGCAAAGCCGCATACCATTGGTTTCCTACGACGTTTGTAACATGCCATGCTTTTGGCCATGTGCAGATTTCTGGATAATGGTAACAGAAATTTTCCTCTTTTGAAGCTTTTTTCATTCTAATTTTCACAAAAGAGGCATGCCTGGTCTGGCATGACGTTCCATATTTAGTCTTTGACAACAACATGAAAACCAATACTATCCTGGCAAAACGATTCTTCCTCTCCAGGTTCTCCAGCTTTTGTGTTAAACTACATTTTGCGGTCACAAAAACTAAAGACAAAAGAAACTTTGCATGAGAACAAGGACAGGTGAGCCAATGTGAAACATATTTCCCAGCTTAGGAGTATTGCTCTTTTCCTGTCTTGCGTGTCATCGCATTCTCATTTCTACATCCACTTATAGTTTAAATTTGCACATTTTTCGAAATAATTGGCTGATTTCAACTTTTATAACGGTAACCTGTGCACAAGATATGCATCAAGTACGTTTATCCAATAAATGATTCTGCTATGACGTTTTAGAACCTAAACTCACTTAGGAGCCATCTTATGTTATTGGATAGTGCATGTTCCACCATGTGTCGTCTGTCTGTTCACTTTCACATTTTCCTCTTCCTCTGCAAAAAACGCTAATAACAACATCGTCAAATGTGTAGGGGACATACCCCTACTTTGTATGAGTATGCAAAGTATGTTCAACAAGTCAGGATCCATACATTTTGGGATTGACTTGATTTAATTTTTTTGACAATCTATAAGAATTCTTCTTTGGAACTGCTATGCCGATTGAATTGCAATTACCCAGAGATGCCTCTAGAAAAATATGTACATATTAATGTCTTTGACAGATGATACGCCATTTTGTCATGTTCAACTGTTTCTCCTCAACTGCCATATGGACCCACTCAAACTCAGCAGAAAGATAGCCTGACTGAATCCCCCAAAATTGTTCACTGGGTTTATGAATTTTAAGTTGTTTATCGTGAACAGGGTTATGCTAGTATGTTATGATAGGTACACATGCACTTTACGCTGGTGTGGATATACATGCCTGTTATAATTTTCATCAAAACCTCTGACCAGCTTCAATTCAAACTAGGTGGAGGATGTACCTATGCTGGGTCTCTGCCAAGTACATGTGTATGTCCAATCAGCTATATCCAACAAACATGTATATGTGTGGCACTACTGTCATTCACTGATTTGCAGTCCTGTTGATCGTTAAAGATACAGGCTGACACTGTTGATAGTGGAATAACACTTTACAAGTATATATATGTAATATTCATCAAACCAAAAGCGGTTCCTCACCAGCCACCACATTGAACGAGGGCTTATGGGATTGTGGTAGTTCTCGACTGCCATACACACAATCAGTGCATGTAAAGCTACATGGTACAATCTGACTTCGGTTAGCGTGAAATCCCATATAAAATGCAAAGAATTTTGTGTTATGTCCCAGGGTGTTTTCATAATACTGCATGTGGACAAAGTATCTTCATTTTCTAGATTTTCAACCGACGAGTAAGCGCGAACACCTGGTTGTGTTTAAAACAATGTGCCTGGAGTGGTTTTTTTTACATTAAAGAGATGAGACCTATATCATTTCTTGTTGAAAAAGCAGCATTTCTCTGAAAAATTATATTTTCAAATTTGGTTAGCATTTCTATTGCCTCAGATCAACATAAGCCAGGCCCATTATAATAAAATGTGCTTATGCTATCTCAAAACCATGTTCTCTGATCCAAGGTTAATGATAAAAGCTTTATCTATGTACATGATATAGATTCTCTGGGATTCAAAGCATTTCTATATTGTCTCATTCTAATTGATTTTAGAACTTTTATAAATGAAAGAGAGATTACAGAATGAAAATAAATGATGGTCAATGCAAAGAAGTATATTAAGGAAGTATATCAGTCAGGTTGACACCACTCCCAGACTACTGGAGTGAGTGCAGCACACTTGTATGTTATAAAAGAGGGAAAATTTGTTCTCAATGTTGTGAACATTGTTCAAGGAAATTCATCTATCTGACTGATAAGATATACAAAATTGTTTTTTCAAAAATCATTCTATATGCCAACAACATTACGAAAGTCTATGGCAGTACATAAATGTGCCAATTTACAGATTCGTTTTAAAGACATACACTGAAAAAATAACTATGCAATACATGCATATATACATATAAAAGACAGTTTTCCAATAATTTAAGCAAGCAAATACGATAGATATAAATAAATGCGTATTTGATATGTTTCTTTGGTTCTTGAAATTGTAGGAAAATAGTTACCGCAATCTTGCTCAGCGCCTCTATGGTAGAATTTCATAACTTTTTTATAAGTATGATTGTCATCATAAGCGCTTCGTTATCCTTGTTGTAGCTATACCTTATATATTTTAACAGGTCCTGTTTTCCAAACCATTCACATAAAAAAGTAGCTGTTTTGACCCTTGTTTGTGAAGGTCACTTTCTCAGAGGGTAGACTTAAGCTACTGGCTTCAATCAGATAAGCGGCATTTCTTGCGCTCAGGTGATAGACTTTGGCTTCTCATAACAAATACTGGAGATGATCAGCGATCTTTCACCCGCCATGCATTGGGAATGCATATATACATATATACATGAAACCTGACATCTTCCAATGCAAATTATAAACCACAATTATTAGAAAAAGTGCATGATAGCTTATTTATACCAAATCAACGTTTAATTTCATTGCATCGAACTCCTTTTTTTTCTTTACTCTCACAATGTTATATCATTCAATCGTGTTATCTTTAAACTCATTGATGATTCCTAACTTCTTACTCATGGACCGTTTTCTTATAGTAAAAAAGGTTGAATGAGAATTCGTTTTTGATGCTTATCTCTTTTTTAATAATTTATTGAATTAATTAAGGATATTCTTAATTGCTTTTTTCAGATATTTGCTAGTCCATATAATGGTCTGTATATTTAATCAAAGGGTACATAAAATAAGCACGTCTGGGCCAACCTTTTTGTAGGTAATTGTGTGGTCTCTTTCCCTGAAGGTATAGATTTGAAATCTCCTTTAAACTTACTTACGGCATTGTACTTAGGCATTGCAATGTGGGCATGCATGTATTTATTTTGTATATTAATCAAAAGTGCTCTGAAAATTAAATCGCAACATTTTCTCACCTTCATTCTTGACGTGCTCTATGTATTTAGTATAGAAACAGACTCAAAATACTACCATACAAAAATAACGCCTACTAAGTAGAGTATGAGCAGTCGCTGATGAGAATCCCTTATTGACCTTACCCTTTTTTAAATTAGTGGTAATGTGGCCAAACAGGACAGCTGTAAAATGTGTCATTGGGCTATGTATTTAGGGTCCTATGATGCCTTAATACAGTCAGTTTAGGTTCGATTGGGATCTTCTCAGCTGCTACCCAGTTCAAGCTGTGCTTATTTGAGTTTAATATACCAAGGTCAGCTGAGGAGAGACTGTATACACAGCCCTTATAATTTTTATACCTTACTGTGGTTAAAAAAGAATCTTAACAGACTGTCTGCAAAGCTACGTAAAAAAATTGCAAAGAACATATGCAAGACTTTCGTGCACAGCTGTATTTCTTTTTGTATGCAACATGCAGTATCTCATTTTCCTTTTTCATTTATGTGTTTTTGTAACAGTTTTTCGGGCAGGGTACCTTCGACTTTACCAAAACCACCAGCAGCATTTTGCACGAAGTCAGTGGAAACGCAGCTGGACAACCATATTTAATCACCAGGTGGCGCTCGACTACCTTATTTACTCGTTACTTAGTGCTGATTTCATTGTAATTATTACAACAATGAAAGCGTTATCATCCTCTCTATCGCCATACTGAGTATGGTGTCAATGTATATGTTCTAATTTTTCATAAAAAGGCAGTTAAAACACAGTAGCGATAAACCTTGGTTAGCTCTGCTGAGCGATTCATCATCACAAACAAATTTGGCTTAAATTTTGTGCCAACAACTGAATAAGGGTACAGGCACAAATGCATTGATATGTATGCATATATATATTATGGAAGGCCGTTTCTTGTTTTATTCAGTATTTGATCAGGTGATTAAATATTTGATCAGAAGAACAAATCGATCGATTGCATGAGGTGAGCAAATACATTTGTTCACGTGATTAAGATAGCGTTGGTAAACCTAATTTGGACTGCAAACATCACTCCTGCCAATTTTTTTTTCTTTTTTTTTAGAATTTGGAATATTAGGCTGTCATCTATAATGTAACCAAAAATCAAATTAAAAGGACGTCTACTTTTATGCGACATTTGAAGTCAAAAATGTTCCAAGTTTCAACCCTTCACACACGCGGATCAATGTTTGTTATGGTATACAAATAGCCTTGTCAATCAGACTTAGCACCGTGATGTAATCAGGTTAAACCCGCTGAATTCGAGGGAACAGGAAAAGACATGTCGGTATCAACATTACAGCAAGTACCACAAACGCACAACAATCGCACTTGCAATACAACATGTGGAAAGCTGAAAAAGATAGGCGAAGCACTCATAAGGCCGTTAATTATGGTGGGGAGGATGTTGTTACTAGCAAAGCAAGGTTCACAGAAGAAATGAGTGTCGCTGGGTGAGTGACTTTGGCTTCTGATCGTAACTTAGTAAGCAGCAAGTAGGTCTTGCGATTAAATTGAGGCAATGTTTGAATTGACTAATACCAATTTATTGGCAAAATGGCTATACATTGTAACTTTTCTGTGTGAAATTTTATCATAAATAATTTGACCAAAAAAAAAAAAAAAAAAAAAAAACAACTTGCAGGCACCAGACTTTCGTTCACATCTGAACTTTATCGATGGCGCAAATCAAGTAAACATGGAAACCCCTATTATCACTCGGCACGTCCCTACACTCGGAAACCCTTTGCTGACAGACCGAGCAACTGGAAAATGTAAAGAATTTGGTGTCTTAATGCTACAAAGACATACATTTCATGCAGGCTTGTTGAATTGCGTGAGCAAGTGTCACGTAAACTGCAGCGGTCGGAACCTATACCTTCCGCTATACGTACGAGTACAAATCAAGAAAGAGATCTGAGCTAGTAATGGCAATGCTGACCAGAAATTGGAATGTGGTTTCAGGTGTACTTCGATACATGTATGTGTTTTTGCAAACTTATGTGGTGATCCATAATCAAGAGTCCTCAGTAAACAATTTGTGTGTTTTTTGCAGGTACAATGCGGAGGTTTTTTTTCAACCAGCTGGTCATCTCGATCACTGCCATGAAAATGAAGAACAAGACCCACAAATAAATACGGTGGTTGCACTACTGTTCATGGACCTATATAAGCTGAAAGTACGGTTTTCGTTTTTCAGACAACTACTCAGTAATAACAAACAAGCATAAATATCGTCCAGTTTCAGTGAGAGGAAAAGACAGAGACAGAGACATATGTTTCAGTTACAATACACAACCAAAATTTATTATTATTATTATTATTATATTATTGTAATTTGCCTAATGGGTTTCAAATTTTAAATAACAAGTTCATTACAAATTTTCATTGTTTTATTATGACAACGACCTTATAATATTTCAGTATCTTTACATTTATTATAAGATTTCAATATCTTTACATATATTCAATTTAAAAGGCCTGGTATTCATGTCAACTTCCCTGATCGTGGTATTCAAGAAATTATGCAACAAAACAATGCAGGCACTTTTAGGATTTGAAAATTTTATGTATGCACCATGCTAACCATGCTACCCAACGAAGTCAAAGGGGAAATCTGGCCAGAAACATACGAGGTTTCCATAGAAGAGTTTTGTCGTGCCATTATGACTGTTAGAAAATGGACATGTGAAATATGGACTACTGGTGTGAACAAAGCTTGTTGAGGCTTTTGGCTGATGTTTATTGCTTGTGGATCGGTAGAAAATTTGGAACACTTTCAACTCGGCCGAAGGAGATGGACAGGCGAAAGCGAATAAATGAGTGTTGTATATATTGTCAATAATCTTGTTTTTTGTACAAAATTAAAGACCTTCTTGTTATATCCTTGCATTTATCAGATTCTATATCAAAATTGTCATAACACTTTACCACAAATTTTACATGAAGAAAACCTACTAACAGTTTGGTGAAAAGGGGAAAATAGCATATATGGACAGTTTTGTTTTGGTGCCAAAACTTAGGCCTGCATTGAAATTTTATCATTGACCCTGATATACAGTTCATTGAAAAAAATGTAATTATGAGATGGATTTTTACCGATGAGTGGTACGGAACTACTTGTACAATATACCATATTGTACCATATTGTTCCTAACTGGACCTTTTCGGGGGGGGGGGGGTTATAGCTTGATTAGGTTTTGGCTAATGCTTATTGCTTGTAGATTGGTAGAAAATTTTGAACACTTTCAGCTCATCCATACATCTTTCATAAATGGTTTCAGATTATGAAACAAATTTATTACATTTGAGTGCATATTTCAAATTATTGTCTGAATATAGATACACTCTACCTTCAAATGTGTATTTGACAATTTGAAAGGACATTTTATCCTATAGATGTCGATGAGGAAAACACCAGGCCACCAAGCTGTTTTTACATTAAAAAAATGACAACAAAAACGAGTATTTGTTGAACTCCCATTCTTTTTTATACAAATATATACAGGTAATACAATGTTTGAAGATCACAGGGTCCTGGCCTGAAAGCTGCACCGTGAAAAAACGTCAATTATTGTCTCCTTTGGCAGCGACACTGGAAATCGTATTTTAAGTTTTTCAAGAATTATGGGGTCCCGGGTCGGGATCTGCACTATGACAGAAATGTCAAATAAAAAAAATATTAAAAAAAAAAACAAGGTCAATTATTATCGCATTTGGCAGACACACTGGATATCTTATTCTCAAAGTCCAAAAAATTAGGACTGACTTTTACGTAATGTCCAATGTTTCCACTTTGATGGCATTCAAATTTATTGTTCAACAGTCGAGTCATTAGTTTTTGCGCTGGATATGAGACTTTGTTTTCCTTATTATTGTTTTTTTCACTTGGACCCAAACATGTGCAACTTTACATGAAATATAGTCCATCTGTTTCACATGGGTTTTACACATCTACTCCTCCTGAATGGGACATTCTTTCGGGTGTCCCTATCTTCCACACCACATGATGTAATGCTTTATTGGCGTTTTGTGCAGCTCCCACTGAACAAGTCCACACAAGCTCTTTGTCAGTGTGGTGAGCAACGGTCGCATTGATCCCACTACTGCTGGAGCTCGTGTCTGTGCTGGTGGCCTGAAAATAAAATTTAGCTATTTTGAAATGAAGATTACCTCTATTTTGCTCCCTCCACAATAAGCACTGGTACATGTCGCTGTAGTATATATCATATATGCTTATTCTCCTGTTGAAAAAAAAAAAAGAAACAAAAACAAAAAAAGGATACTTTGGTACCTACTTTTTGACAGCATTATGAAGGCATACCAAAAGCCATGTACATAATGGAAGCAGTTTACTATGAAATGCCAAGGCCGACATCTGACAGTGTTTGTATATGAAACATACCAGCTAAACAGAGGCAGAACGCACCTGCATTGTGTTTGCATCCTTTGATACTCCCATACCATTATGCTCCATACAGTAACCGCTAATGAAGGTTCTCCCTTTCAGAATTTCAATGCTTGTATAACAGTAAAAGAATCAAACACTATCTTCAGGATAATCATATATGATGGTCCATGTTATATACCAATATCTGAAACCTTTTGCTCAAATTGAGCAACTGGTAATCAGAATCTTGTAAAAAAAAAAAAAAAAAAAAAAAAAAAAAAAACTACTTGCCAGTAGCTGTTTGTCCCTAAAGTTTGGTCGACTTGGAATTTGCACCAGCTTGTTGGGCCCGTTGGACACTGGTCTTGTGAGGGTGGGTCGCCATAGTGGCCCAGCATGGCCCATGTATCCTTTGCAATCCGGTACTGGATCCCCAGCGTTGCCACTAAACTCGCAATCCGACAGATCTGGTCGCTGCTTGGTATGCCACTCGCCTTCTCCGGCTATGTCTACCGTGTCTGCCTGGTCACTGACAACTGTCCAGGTCGAAATTTCCGCAAACTTGCCTCCGGTTGCAATTGATGTACTCCTTGCTGTATAACTAGCATCACTATCAATCTCCCTCTGGTTCTCAACTCGCGATCTAGCAATTCTGTCCAGCGAAGAAGTTTCCCATTTTTTTTTCTCCTTCCTTGACCGTCACATGTTTTTCGCGTTGAATTTTGGTCAGGTCGTTCAAAGTTGTACAAAACTTTCCGAAACACTGTGCAAAGTGAAGCAATGCCATTGTGTTAATAAAGCCATTCGCTTCTTTGATCTGTCGTATGAGTCGTAAGCGATGCCAAATTTGCTAGTCCCCAATGTTTGATCCAACATATGAGCAGTGAGCGATGTCATATTTGTAAACTTGACAAACAAACCGCAAAACCGCGTGTTGTTGTTTGTCATCGCCGCCATTTTGAACACGGGGGTCAAAGTTGGTTGCCCGGGGTGATAATGTGATTTATTGACGGCTTTTAATGTTCATTTTTTTATGACAATGCATGGAACGTCTAATAGGTTCTGGGTTTTTTTTCACACAAGAAGAGTCGTAACAGTGGAGTGAATACAGCTCAAGTAACAGCCGAAAATGCCACCAAACATGGCCCGATTTCCTTTTGGGGCCATTTTTTGCGGTTTCGTTTTGGCGACGACTTTCCTTATTTTTATTTATATTTTCTCAAAAACGGGTGGACCAATCTTGACGAAATAAAAAGGAATGAAAAGATAACAATATAACTTAGATGCGGCATCTTGCGTTTGGATATATATATATTTTTTTGTGTGTGTGTGTGTGTGTGGTTTTCGGAATTCTAAACTCAGAAAAGACACCCTTTCTACAGCTGATAAAATGATAACTATTCCTTTTAGAGGAAAAAATGCCGAACCTGGACTCCTATTTAAAGTTTCATTTCACAAAATTTCAAGGTTGTAAGGAAATTTTTATTCATTTGCCCTCAAAAAATCTTGAAAACAGACCCTTATGCAATAGCCCGGCTCTTGTCTCACGGGTGCGCTTTTTCCGAATTTTTATAGCATATATGAAATCTACAGATCTTGGCAAAAATAAATATATATAGTTTCATGGGTGTAAAAATATTATCCTTGACAGAAGAAAGGGTTAAAGACCGCAGTGGTAAACACGCCGAGATTTACCAACGCTACCTTAAGTACAGTCTATTGGTTCCTGTGAATAAATTGATTTGATCTTCAGATTAAATCGATTTGTTCTTCTGATCAAATCGATTTAATCAAATGAACAAATATATTCTTATTTGATCACATGAACAAATACATTTGTTCAGATGATTAAATCGATTTGGCCAGAAGAATAAATACATGATATTTGATCATCTGAATAAATCGAATTGTCCTTCTGATCAAATTGATTTGATCACATCGCCAAATGTCCCCTAACTTAATTAAATTGACGCTCCCTGTCTGATTTGTTCGCCTGATCAAATATTTATACTTCGGAACAAATCACTTCTGCCAGTATTTGATCCACGCATCAAATAAGAAAACAGGCAAAAGGTGCAATCTCGAAATGTCCGCAATATCTTCGACACGGACTTCGCAGACATTTTATGGCTTTGTTTAGAGATTTAAGCGGGTGAAGCCTTCTTTCTTTGGATATGAGCCGTGTACAATGCATCATTAATTATCATCTGGTAGTGAAGAAACTTGTATTTATTCAGGAGATCAAATCTATTTGATCACGGTAACAGATATATTTGTTCAGGTGAATAAATTGGGATATGCCTGATTGTATTTGATCAGATGAACAAATGGATTTAGTCATGTGAACACATGTATTTGTTCATCTGATCAAATTCATTTTATTTGTTCCTCGGAACAAATCTATTTGATCTTCTGATTAAATAAGTTTGTTCTTATCATCAAATCAATAAGATCAGAAGAACAAATATAATGTATTTGATCACATGAACAAATACATTTCTTCATTCAATCAAATCGATTTGATCATGTGATTAAATACTTAGTCTTCTGATTAAATATTTAATCACCTGAACAAACATTTGTTCATAAGAATAAATTTATTTTTTATTCTGATCAAATATGGAAGAAAACAAGAAACGGCATTCCATAATATATATATATATATATATATATATATATATATATTCTTTGACATAATTTTCCTAATTCAACTCCTGACGTAGATCATGTGATACTTTTTTCAGTCTATCCACCATGTACTAGTTCGGAATATCGCTGTGGTAATGGAAAGTGTATTCAAGTGGAAAAGCGATGTAACTTTGAAGTAGACTGTACAGATAAGTCAGACGAAAAAAATTGTGGTGAGTGTGTCGTCTAATAACTTTAATCCTCTAAATAGGAAGTGACAGTACAAGTGTTTCTATGAGAAAAAGGACACTCAAAAGGGTGTTGGTAGTGCAATTTGAACGCAAATGTGTTTTTTCCACGTGCACATTTGTAGTCCAATAGCGTACAACCTTGTTCAAACGACGTCGTTGTTTTTACAATCAACCCTCGTTAAGAATATTTGTCTCCTCATGTCAATACAGCTCAGTTAACAAGAAAGAATGGCCAAGAGTAAATACTAATCTTACATCTATTTATTGATACAATTCAGTTAACAGGAAACATGAATCCTGGGTCCCCATATCGATAAAGGTTAATTAACAAGAAAGGTCTGTTAACAAGAAATATGAATCTTGCGTTCTTGTATCAATACAGGTCAGATAACAAAAAAGGTCAATTTATATAAAATATCAATCATGCATACTCATATCAAAACAATTTTAACAAGAAAGGTCAGTTGTCAGATAAACTGAATACTGTGCTCTTATATCAATGCAATTCAGTTAACAAAACAGACCAGCGAACAAGAAAGATCAGTCAACAAGAAATATGAATCTTTTGTCTTGATACGAATAGAGGTCTGTTACCTGGATATACAAATATGATGCCGTCATGTTAAAACAGGTCTGTTAACAAGAAAGGTCGGTTAACAGGAAATAAAGGATACTCTGTCCATACATCAATACAGGTCAGTTAACAAGAAATATGAATCTGGTGTTCCCATATCTATACAGAACACACTGGCGTTTGTTGAAACTGCTTAAAGTGTGTATACATTAAAAAAAAGGTTTATTATTAAAGTAATAAGTCTGCGCTAAACAAGAGAGCCCTTATTGGAATAATCACATTACTACATCGGGTGTTGTTCATGAATCATTGGAAGGTATAGTGCACGTAAGTGTTTAAATACTGAATGAAGGATAAGCATAGAATCGGAATTGCCGCCAATAGAATGTATTCATATCTAAATGCGGTCCTACTCTAACATCTATTGAGCAAAAGAGTGAGCCACCTGCATCAGGGCAGATCCATGTATTTAGCAAGATCACAAGTACTTTTTCAACAAACTGAACAACACCAACACAGAACAATCTTAAGAAAATGTATAAACATATATTTGAAACATAAAGGATGCCTAAATTGATTAGATATGGGCTCTCTTTTTGTTGAAAATGTGTTATTTATGGATGTTTATGTAGTACATAATACAAATCTGCCCTTATCGTGGTGAAAGCATCAGTCTGTTGCCCCAGAAACACAGGAAGTGAGCAGGATCGCAGTTAAATATGAATGTCTCCTATCATTTCGAAACCATTTACGAGCAGGAGGCTACCAAGCAACCGAATGTTTAACTAAAGCATTTTTACTTTTTTCTTTCGCTGTCAACTTAAGTGACTGACAAGTCAGGAGAAACAAAAGGGTGGCATGTCTCTTTGTACCTTTGGTGGATAAATTTTGGGTTTTACCTTTTTGGACCTGTACGGTTTGGTCGGTTGTTAATGAATAATATATTTGCTTCAGAGGCTTGTTAATGACGATTATATTTGCTTCAGCGGAATGGTTTAAAACCACCAGTTGGCTTTATGGGTGACTTCCTTTTTCAAGTCAAGAGGGAAATGCATTTCTTCATATTGACATCGGAAAATGAATGCTAATGTCTTGGTGACTTTTGAAATTAATTAATTAATTAATTTATTTATTTATTTATTAATTTATTTATTTATTTAATTCATTTTTTTTTTATTCTATGGCTCATGGGGTTTTCATGAACTCGTTGATAAATGCTTCAATGGCTATCTTGCGCTGTTCGTTGTGTTCTCCGATGCATAATTGTAGTAGAGGTAGAGCGTGTTTATTTTGTTCAAAATATCATGGAAACGATGGAGGCCTTTTTTTTTTTTTTTTGTCAATTCCGCTGACTGTAAAGTCAGAACCAAAGAGTGCAATGCCTACTATACCTCTTTATATCTTTGTTGCAAATAATACACTTTGGGTGTAAAGTGGTTAGGCCTAAATGTTCTGCAAAATACTTAAGTCTTCAGTTCCTGAAGGATCTATTTCAAAGGTTGAAGGAACCAGTTTAAAACCGCCAGTTGCCCTTTGTAGATGACTGCCTGTCTGTAGTCAGAAGTGAAATTGATTTCTTCACATTGGTGTTGGAAGATGGATGTTGATGTTTTTGGTAAATCTTGAATCTCTGCCTGTTGCTGTCCTTAACGTTGCTTTCACTGTTGGGTTAAAATTCATTTATATGGTTCATGTTTTTTCTAAGCTCTGTGCCTTATTCCCGTCTGCGTTACACACATGAGTTAAATATGATGTTATGAGTGTATTCCCTTGCTATAGCATATCCATAATTTACAGATACATATGGTGAGTCCAGTGCATTTTTGTGCCATGATGCGTCCCGCATCCCTTGGAGATACGTTTGTGATGGTGTGGCTAATTGTCCGAACGTCAGACCAGAAGACGAAGACTTTGAAAAATGTATGTCTAACAATTTTTAATAACACACATATATATAGCTCTATATCTAAAATGTCAATAACCCATGCCTAAGATATTACACCCAGATATACGGCCAGGCCAACCGCTGACTCAATCAAAATAGGAAAGCAAATAACTTTCTCAATATGAACGAACTTGAAGCAGGAAGCATAGCTGTGTGGCAATGTTGCGTGGAGGAAGGGATAGTGGGTTAGTGTGCACTTTTCTATGACATACAATTAAGACCAAAGTGACACCCTAGCAAGCAAGCAAGATTGGCCCCTTTTGGGCCAATGCAATGTAACATTCGTCCAACAGTGGGCTAACCTGCATTGCTATCTGGGATATTTCTACTGGTACAGTATGTAGATTATAGCATCAGACACACCTGAAGCAAATACCTAGCGATGCCACAAACCGCACATGTGTGTTTCAGGCAGGTCTGCCACGCCAGAAGGCTTTAAGTGCAAAACAGCCACTTTCAAAATGGAGCATTCGAAGGTGTGCCTCTATCAGGTTGATTATCTTGGGAACTACAGAGGGTGTCGTGACGGATCCCATTTGGAGAATTGTGGTAAGAAAATGTAATGGTCTAAGCATATCACGATCAAGGTTAGTCTAATCTACCAAGTCTTCAGTGTCTATATATTGTTTTCTAACTTAATAATATCCATCCTGATACTAGGATTTGATTTTGGTGATCGCTTTACAGTTTCTAAATTGTGTGTTTTATATTTTCAATTGTACAACCAAATAAGTAGATGTAACTGGCATTCATTCTACTGCCTTTTCCTTGTAACCGTAATGATTGCATTTGGAAATCAGGCCACAAAGTATGTAACACGTTAATGTGGCATTATCATGCATGCTCAGTGGATTCACAAATTGTGTACTCTACACAAGATGCATGGCTGTGTCCCCTCAACATCATACATTTGATCATTGCTACAGCTAACTACACTTGCCCAAATGGGTACGCCAAGTGCCCTGGCAGTTACTGTATACCCATAGGCAAAGTGTGTGATGGCACTTTGGATTGTCCTGGAAAGGAAGACGAACTTGGATGCGGTTGGTCTTTTCTTTTACTTTTTGCTTATCTTCACACCTCTAAAATGGTTTTTACGTCAAGGAATCATAAATGTTAATATCACCAGGGTATTTTGCCATTTGTGGCTGAGTTGTATCTATGAGGCGATAAATATGTTTTAAGTGATGTGCACACGCTTTTAGTACATACGCTTTGTTGTTGTGTAAGCATATACACATGCTTTTAGTACATACTAGTTTTTGTTCTGTACGCATTGTGAGTCTTTTGATGTGCATCTGACATCTGCCATACCATGTCCAACAGATTGCCCGGTGCCATATCATTTAAATACAACCCATGATGTTCTAAGGTCAATGCGTCGTAAGCTCTGACCACGCATTTTCAAGTAGCTTTCTTTGTAAGATGCAAAACATCAGATTACATTACATTAATATTACATCGCAATAATTAGTATGGAGGTATATGGCTCTTTACAAAAACTGTACTCGCAGCTAGTGGCATTGTTGACTGAATTTAAACGTTTCCATACTTTCACAAATATAGCTTCATGTCAGAGTTTGCATATAAATGAATCTACATGCACCCTGTGGCTAATAAGGTATTCCATGGGGCAGGCTAGGGCACGATATTTTCTATCAGCCCTGAAGTGGAGACCATGTTTGTCTATGGTACCCTGCCAGCCGTGTGTCCAACAGAGAGATGAAAAATTACTATTACATTTTCACATGAAAATATGAGAATAACATCAAACTTAAGGAACGCCGCTTACAAAGCAATGAGTGCTCAACCTTCCCTGTGTGATTCCTCTTTTATGTTAACCTAATATATATATCACCTGCCCCCAGTTGACAGTGCCCTTTATATTTGATTTGCAGCCTTATGCATAGATGCGAAATTTGCTGTTTAGCATACCTCCATGATGCCAATGGAAATACAGTGCATTATCTAACTTCTTTTGTTTTAGTGGATTAACCAAATGAGTCGCTGAAAAAATTAGTATTACAATTCAGCAATAGGTTTTGTTTCACTCAGAACTCTCCAGATTCACCAAATGAGTCGCTGAAAAAATTAGTATTACAATTCAGCAATAGGTTTTGTTTCACTCAGAACTCTCCAGGAACAGTTCCTTATGATTTTTCCTCACTGCCTGTTCTGCCTCCAAACCCAGCTTAGAGAACGCCAATGTCATTCAGTGTAATCATTAAGCCCGTTGCCGTCCATGTCATTGTCAAGAATGTCGTCCTCATCCTGATTGTATTTTTACCTCTTGTGACTGTATTTTACCTCTTTGTGATTGTTTTTGTGCACGGAGCAGTTTTTATTTTGACGTTTTTGGGGTGCAAGAAGAATTAATCAACCTCATCAATTAAAGCATATCAAAAATATACTGTGATTGATTTGTACAGGTATAAAATTTTCACATCCGTCAAATGGGGATTTATGTCCCATTATTATGTTTGTCAGATAAGCACGAGTGCCCAGGCATGTACAGATGTACAGGACAAACGAACTGTATTCTGTTGGAGCAAGTTTGCGATGGCATTCTACACTGCGTAAATGGGGATGATGAAGACCTGTGTGGTCTCGTCTGCCCTGACAAATGTGTATGCCGAAAAGCTGATTTTAACTGCAGCTATATGCGTCGATCCAGCGTGTCCATGGTGCTGAAGAATTTAGGTACAGACACCAGACGAATTGTAGCTACTCATAACCATTTATCACACCTGGATTCTCTGTCAGGATATAAGTTTCTCTATGATCTGTGTTTGTCGCATAATGAAATAAAACTTTTGTTACCTGGGATGTTCAAAGAGGTTGTGAATTCGAACCTTCTTTACCTCGACCTCAGTTACAATTCCCTGTATCAATTATTCAACAACACTTTTATCGGCCTTGGCCGACTTAAGCTACTAAACCTTGAAGGCAACCGATTGGCCAATATAGAATATGGCGCCTTCAACGGACTAACGTCATTGCAAAGCTTGAAGTTAATTGGTAATAAATTTGAGATAGTCAGGAATGGCCAATTCCGTGGCTTGTCATCTCTGAGGAAGCTATATTTAAACAAAAACGGGATACATACCATTGAGGCTGCAGCATTCCACGACTTACCAACGTTGATAGAGCTGAATATGGCCGGAAATGATGTGAGGAACTTTGACATATTTATGTTCTCCAAGCTTACAAAGCTCAAAACATTGATCAGTGATGAGTATATGTTTTGTTGTAATTCCATTTCTCCAGATTCGGTGACACAATGTTGGCCACGCGCTAATCTTTTCTCAAGCTGCAAGGATCTCATGGCTAATGTAACGTTGAGAATTTTGTTGTGGATAATGGGAATTTTAGCCTTTTTAGGCAACTCTACTGTCATAGGTGTTCGAATCAGATGTAAGGAACAAAATAGGGTTCACTCATGTAAGGAACAAAATAGGGTTCACTCATGCCTAGTTGCAAACTTAGCAGGCACAGATATATTGATGAGTCTATATCTTTTGACTATAGCTGGTGCAGATCTCAGGTACAGACAGCGCTACATTGAATATGATAAGCAATGGCGTTCATCACTAATTTGTGGCCTTGTGGGTACAGTGGCCTCAACATCATCTCTTGGCTCTTTAGTGATGCTACTACTTATCACTTGCAACATATTCCATGCGATTGTGTTCCCCTACAGCGGCTTTCAATTGAAAATAAAGACAGCAGTTTCACTAGTCTGGGCAGCATGGCTTCTGGCATTTTGTCTGGCAATAAGCCCTGTGATATATTATGCATATTCTCAGGGGGAGTATTATGGTCGCTCCGCAGTTTGTCTACCACTGCACATCACGTCGGAAACTCCCACAGGATGGGAGTACTCTTTCTCAACATTATGTATAATTCCAACATTTGTAACTCTACTTCTACTAATAGCGTACACATGGATGTACTGTGCTATCAGAAAAACAAGAAAATCCGTTGGAAAGGCAAGTTCTCACAATGTCCGCGTATTCCGTCAAATGCTATTGATCGTTCTAACGGATCTCTGTTGTTGGATGCCAGTCTGTATCATGGGTAAGTTATGCAAGAATAATGAATGTTACTACCAAAGCCCAGTGCCCCCCTTCCCCGAGAAAAGGAAAAAGAAAATGAAAAAAAACAACAAAAAAAACAACAAAACGGTACTCTCTTGCCCAAAGGTGTACCAACATGGGATACCTAAGTCGCAATTCGAACACCTCTTTCAAATCTGAATAAATTATAGTTTCAGGTTGTGTAAACAGTGTCCAAACAAGGCCCAAAAATATGTGTAAAGGTATGTTAGGCATTTTAAGTTCAAATTAAAGATACAGTTTTATTTATACTATTGAAGTGCCCCAAAAAGAGAACTTGGAAACATCTCAAATATCCAAAACCGCATGTCATATTGTAATTTATATTTGTTTAATATATAAACACATTTCACAGTCAATTTTACACATGCTGGTACACCAGTGACGGTAATCTAAGAGTAGGTGAGACAGGAGAACTCCCACGGATTCAGACTTATAACTCGTGTACAAACATATGTTGAGTCAAGGAAATATAACAGCGGGTACAAAAAGAGAACTTTAAGTGATTTAGATTTGCAATATACTGATCAAAATTGGCAAAGTTTAAACGATTGAAAACTCAGAATATAAATTTGTTCCATCTTCCTATTTATACATTTCATACCTTAGCAAATATTTTAAACTGCAACAAAACGCATAGCGAAAGTTTAATACAGCACTGCAATGTGCCTTCATTTCAAACAGTAATGGTGTCAAAAACTGAAGGACAGTTCTTGGCGTGCACCACCTTAGGTGCACATGATTCGCAAATTGTCATCGTTAATCTAAAACATATGCTACACAAATTAAAAAAAATATATTAAGTTGGCCTCCTCAACAGACTCCCCTCTTTTTTCTTTTTATAAAGCACTAGGTCTGCTCAGTTTCTATTGGACTTTATTTATGCTAAGGGTGATACAATAACAAGTAAAGCACCAATGAAGCACCAAGAAAGAGGTTGTTCTTTCTCACCTTGACCTGTGATAGCCACTTTTCTCGCATACCCAGAGCATTCTTCCCATATGATACCCATTTCAGTTTCACACACCCTTGCATAGTTGCTCTGCGAATTAAATTGCTTCCAACCCATATGAGGCAAGTTTAAAAGGCGTACCCTGTTTAATAGAGGTGGCCAATCATGTTCATTAGTGACGGTTTTTTAGGAAAGTTTCTTAAGGAAAAACTGCAATAGTCACGTGACTACTTTAGAATGTCATTCATATCAACGTGGAGTAAGAAACCTGTTTGCAGTTGTGGCGCATGTAATGTTCTTTCTTATTAAAGTGGGTCTGCCAAAGTGGCATCGACGGAGCATGTTCTGTCGCTGCAGAAAGTATTTTGGTGATTAAGGATGCAAAATTAGGTATGCGAATAAAAATTATTTTATGCATTGCATATAGGACGGTGCTGGGACACTCGTTCACCAATTTTTCGGTTTGAGTGGCGAAGAGCTGATGAACATTGGGGACCTAAATGTTTATTTGAGACAAGACTTTTTATCAGGCCTGGCCCCTCCTTGGAAATTATCGGGAACCACCCCGTGATCTTACACCAGTGGGCTAACGTTTGGTCCAACCTTGAAAATCGAAAAAAAAGCCCCCACTTGGGTCCCAACACGGTCCTAAAGGCTCTCCGATACAAGATTCTCTTATATATCCATATGGAGACCTAGCAGAGGGTGTCAAGCCGCAGAGTACATGGAATATATTCCGTTCTCTTCATAAAAAGCATGTTTAATAATACAAATTGTTTGTCACTAGATGTATGCATTTTTATCGCTGGTCAAATTAGACTTTCCAATGAAAAAAAATATTGGTAGCAAACTGTACCTGAGAAATATCTATAAAACGTATACAGTAACATACAGGTCCGCCTGCTATTTTGGGGGAATACCTCATTTTTCCTAAGGATGGCGTCGTGACATGGCGTTATATCGCTTATATAAGTATATCAGAGGCAGGGCCACACATACACTTGATATATCTGAAATAATTTTGCCCTATGGCGTTGCAATAAAATCATAATTTAGCATGAAATGCCCTTCCTTTTTCAATTTCGCTGAAAGAACACTTACATTCTGCCTTGGGATGTTTGGGTGTGTGTGCCTTCCAGGTTCAATAGCCATTATTGGAACACAAACTCATGGCCTGCTATTCTCTTGGTTTCTTTATTGATCCCTGCTGTACATAAAATTCTAAAATTCAAAATTGTGTTGATAGGAGGTGGTGCATCAAAACTATATGTATACATGTACAATAAATACTCTTCAGACCATATTGCGGCTTATGGTTTTGACATGGTTTAAACTTTATTTAAGGGGGGAGACTTCATCGTCATAAAATGAACCCTTTCGACATCGAAAGAAGGAAAATGGGTACAGGCTACTGAATAGGTATACCTTTTGTTCTTCAAAATCAGAAAAAAAATGTCATTTTGGTTTCATAGCCTTCAAAATTGCATCAAAAATATCTCCAAAAGCATGCAAAGGTTCACCACGATTCCCATATACTTTTTATTTCAGACTTGCTGTAAGTTGTGATGCGTTTTCTCGTGTGCCCCGACTGTCAGTTACGTAGACTTGCGCCCACCTCTCTCAATTCAGGAGACTTACATCCTTCACTGTCAGTTATCGATTTTTCCCAGGGGTGGGGTGGGAAGGAGTGGGGGTCTTTTTTTCTGATGCAGGTATTCCTATATTTACTTGATGTGTTAATCATTTAATATACCAGAAAAATATGTGTACAGCAATGTGATGTGTTTGGCTTTTGCCATTCGATGTGCAGGTTTTGCATCACTTGGAGGAAATATTCATCTCTCACGCGGTATATATGCCTGGTTTGTTGTTTTTGTTCTGCCGATCAACTCACTGCTAAACCCCTTCATCTACACGATCTCGCCATTTCTTCGCTCGAAAAGGTAGGTATATCAATCAACGTACAGCTTGATGTGCAATCATTTACAATAACACGTTTGTTAGGCATAAACTGACCACATGGCATATGAGTTACTGTGAACGAACGAAACAGACCTTTTACGTGCAAATTGTTCGAGCAGAGGTTTTGTGAATTTTTTGGTGAAATAAAAAATAAAGTTTCCAAAACTGCTTGACCAATTGGTTGGAAATTGCATAGTGTCATTTTTAGGGACCCCCAGGGATTAATAATTTGTTGAACACGTAGTACTGTGATGCTTTTCTGTTGTTTTACCTTTTTTTCTGTTTTCTTCTTTTTTTTCTTTTTTTCTTCTTCTTTTTTTTTCTTTTGTAATTTGGCGTTTTTAGTATTCTTTATTTGGTCCACCAAACTTTAAGTTGAATCTTCTTGAAACTTAGTGAGCTATTTACCTGGACTAGATCTCCACCAAAGTGTTCACCACATGGTGATGCTAAGATTTTCTAATTTTTACCAAATTATCAAAATTGGGAAAAAATAACGATTTAACTCTCTTAGTTCAGTTAAGTAGGTACTCGTATGTCAATGCACACATTCCTATCGATTGCAATGAAAGCCAATGGGAATTTTGAAATTCACATTTTCAACTTATCCAAAACTATCCACCAGACTCACTTCAAATGTAAAGGGTATTCTACCGTGAGTGGGTCTCTATTGAGTATGTTCAAATGGTCACATTCCAGTGATTCTCACCCCAGTTGACTTGTCAGCCAGCTGATGTTATAAGATGGTACTTTGTCGGGCGTCGGCGTCCCCCTATCAACAATTCACATTTTTACTTCTCAAAAACTGTAAACCATATAGATATCCAACTTGATAGGGAGGTATCTTGGGTGGGTCTCTACCAAGTTTGTTCAAATGGTTACGCTCCTTTGATTTTCCAATTTTTTTTTCAATCCATTGGCAAAATTTAAAAAAAAAATCTTCGAAACCGCTCAGCTAATAGGAGACATTCATATTTAACTGCGATCCTGCTCACTTCCTGTGTTGCTGGGGCAACAGACTGATGCTTCCACCATGATCAGGGAAGGATTTGTATTATATAGTACATAAACTTCCATAAATAACACCTTTTCAACCAAAAGAGAGGCCATCTCTAATTATTTCAGGCATCCTTTCTGTTTCAAATATATGTTAATACATTTTCTTAAGATTATTCTGTGTTGTGTTGTTCATTTTGTTGAAAAAGTACTTGTGATCGTGCTAAATACATGGACCTGCTCTGATGCAGGTGGCTCCCCCTTTTGCCCAATAGGTGTTAAAATAGGCCCGCTCTTAGATATGAATACATCCTATTGCTTTGAAATCACATGGGGACAATGCTGGGGACTGCAAACTTTCATTTGTTCAGCAGCTGTTGCTGAATTTTTTTTTCTATTTGATCATGAATTATTGTGTATTTCCCAATTTTGACTTTTTCCACAACAATCCCCTATAGGATTACAGATCTGAAACTGGGTGGATATTGAGCTCGTGGAAGCGTTGAACAAAGCTATTTACTAGGTGGTGATACATTGGATAGCTGGTTTTTACGATGTGGCTACATGTCGCTTAATACATTCAATTGATTACCATAGAAGTCAATGGAGACTGCAATGAAAAATCACATTTTCACTTCCTTTCCAAAATCCCCATCCCCTGGACCTCAGTGGGAGTTATTATGGGTTCGACTGTCATGGTCAGTTGAGGACGGGCTGTCCACACAGCCTTCTGATTTAAATTTCTTCATGATTTGTGTATGTGGGTCACTTATATCTAAATTCTACAACCTCAAATTCAAGCTCTGCTTGTCTTATTCTTACTTCAGCTCAATCTGAAGCAGCATAGCTCAGCTTTAGAGTTCTTTTGGGTTGAATACATGTATATTAGCAGAGGATGGCCTCTTCACCCAGCCCCTTGTTGGTACAAACTGCCAGACTCGAAAACACACTACAATCATAAAATACATATAAAAAGGCTTGGAAAGAAATTACATTTTCCTGTCAGATTTTGTCTGTTAATTTTGGTAAAGATACACGAAGCTCTCAATTTTCTTTATTTATGCACGCGTTAAGTGTACTTTCTAGTGTAAGTACACCATGTGCTAAGAGGTTTATGTACTTCATGAAACTTTGGACCAAAGGTTTTTTTTTTTTTTTTTTTTTTTTTTTTGCGTTCAAATGATCGAAAAGACGAAATGTCCAATCATTAGTGTGCAAGTACAAAGATTTCTCTGTGGACTCACTTGCAAATGATAGTGTGTCACTGTAAATCGTGCCATGCAACCCTATGAAACAGGCAAACTGGGCAAAAATTACTTATTTTCTGGCCTTATTTTCAATTTCTTATTACAGGTCAAATAACAGAAAGCATTTGGGCTCTGGAGAAAAGGTGTTTCAAAATGTGAGCAACTTGAGCAAAGCAAGACAAGGTGTGTAGTTGCCAGCGATCAGTGATATTGGCTTTTTCCCAAAATGTTTTTGTGTAATTTAAAAGTACGGAAACTGATGTTTCAACGCGCACATAACTAGGTAAAGATTTTAAATCCAATAAGAAAGGAATTCATGCATGGAGTCTGATGTTTTACAAGTACAAATATCGTTTGTGTCTTATGAAATGGTTCTGTTGATATTTTACGATTACGAGGTATTGCTTTTGTCATATAAAATGGTTTGGTTGGGGTAATGCAATTGGAATGATCGATATCTGCTGCAGAAACAGCAAATACTGCACAAATTTATAGTGTTCAATTTTATGGAGAAAATCTCCTGAGGAAGCTGTTATTACTATTGATGTGTTTCATTTCATCAGAATTTACAACAGATATACACTTGTTTGGTCCACCGCCCAACCACACGAAACCATTTTGATAGGTATGAAAGCCGATTAGACCCACTATTGGGGCGAGGTACCCCTTAAATTTAACTGTAAGGTAGGGCCGCGGAAACGACAGCTCTTTTTGTCCCGCCCCTCATACCCCAAAGCCCCTGTTTTATGAAATCTTTCTCTCTGAAAGACACTCTGTGTTTTCGAACACACTGCTACGTTTCTTCCTAAAATTTATGAAACTTAATGTAGAATTTCAAACTTCCTGTGCGCTTGTTACACGATGTTTCATTATTAAGATATATATGGGAGGGGGGAATAAATATAATATCATAGTATTTGAGAATTGTTTTTCATGTGAGGGAGTGAGCGCACAATTCCTGGCAGTTGGTAGGTCAGTGATTTTTACAATATTACAATTTTACAAGTCACACCCACACAGTGATAGTTAATTAGTACCCCGCAAAACAGAAATGAGGCTTTTCGAAACAGGCAGGTATATATTCTATAATGAAACCAAGACACATGTATAACACTTTAACATATCTCCAAATTCAAAAGAAACGAAATTAGAATACATGAAGTGAATGACTATGATATAAATGCAATACAGTGATTTGTAAATTCTGTTACTGGTGTCTCAGTCTGCTTTAGTTAATTTATTTTGTAGTGACTTACAATTTTGACAACAGTTTGCGTAGCATGAAATAAAAATGAAATCAGGGGAATGTCTTTCTTTCTTTTTCCCCGTCTTTTGTCTTTCTTTCTCTGACTGTTCAGCACTCCTAATTGTAGCGCGCTCCTCATTTTCGAAAAAAAGAAGTCAGTGCACGTGGGGAAAAATTAAAGTATATGAAAATTTTGGACTATACATGCAGTCAAAATGGACAGGAAGCAACTGGTTGGGACCAAGAACTCATGATGAAACAAAAGAACATCGACACTAAAGTCTCAAGAGTCATAATTTAACGAACACGCCTTGCTGTGCTGACGCACGGTAAGACAGTATTGTAAGAATGATACTACTACTACTACTACTACTACTACTACTACTACTACTACTACTACTACTACTACTACTACTACTACTACTACTACTACTACTACTACTACTACTACTACTACTACTACTACTACTACAACAACTACCACTACTACTACTACTAATTATTATTATCATTATTATTTACGAGGATGGAAGTGAAGATGAGGGTTAGGGAATACAAAAACTTTTGACTACATGCAACAATGTTATAAAGGTCAACAAAACGAATTTGCCTTACAAAACTGTGTCTTGTGATCATATCTATGTTCAGATGATGATGTGATTACCCACACGATCGGATCCAAAGTTAACAAAGGTTGAATGTTGGGTTAGGACTCGCATAAAAAACTTGCTCATGTTCCAAGCGGTTTGCATTTTCGGAACTGGTAAGATGTAGGCAATACAATAGTATTTACCATGTCAAATAGGACTTCTCCGGTTAATTTCTTTGCAGATGACCTGTCTGACCGCGAATTTGTCGGACAATATGCAAGCAGACGCATGTAGACACGGGCTTAATGTTGTGCTGACGGCTGATTGGTGACATAGATGGCAGCTGTTAAGGTTGATTGACATCTGCTGTGAGGCCCACTGTCAGGAGAACCCCCCACCCCCACCCCGCCCTAATCCCGTACGCAATCATAAAAACACAGAGAACTTTCTCTGTCAGAGAGTGTTTCAAAAATGAAGTTCAGTTTAGTTATTGAACCCATAATAGGTCTAACTGTTACAAGTATGTTGTTTTTCTTATTTCTAGGATCAACCATATTTTTTGTTCCCTATATGGATGGCTCACTCACACTTCGTGAATATTTACAAGTCCAACATAAATCAGTGAAGGATATTGTGTTGGTTGTCAGAACAGTCTGTATATCCCTGTTGAAGCTGGAGCAGTTTGATCTGTACCCGTCACTTGCTGATGATAATATTTACCTGATTCATGACGACAAGGTAACAACACTCACAACCAACTGTATTTGACTGTTGTGAGCAACAGTAGATCGTTGCTGCCAACCACAGTACTTTGTTTTATGCTCATCAGCATGTTGTAGCGCTATTTTCCTATCAAGTCTACAACTGATCGTTCATAAAAAACACATTTTTTCTCAAATTTCCAAAGGAAACAAGACATACCTTCAACACAAAGCGTTTACTGAAGGGTCCGCCCTAACAAGCCTGTAATTAGGCTACCGTTTGCTGAAATTACGTCATGGTAACAGCAAAATCTAATCAGTTTATCTTGTTAGGGAAGATATGCATAATGCCGAATTTGAGCAAAATACATGGAGGCATTCTGTAGATATCGGGTTAAAGAGAATGTGCACATCCGGACGGACGGAAATCCAGACGGACATTCGGACGGACGAACAACCTGGAGTCAAAAAGGGTCCCCTCATGGGGCGGACCCTTAAAAATGCCCGGCAAAAAAATACCAATTACTTTAATGTTGCACCTAAATTTATTGATGAAGAATTGGTAAAAACTGTTTATCACACCCATCATAATACTTATTTGGCATTATTTTTGCGGGGTGGGTACACTACGTCCAAACAAGGTCAAGAAAATCGGCTGATTCATTGTTTTCTAATCTTCTGATATAACTCGAAATAGCCTCTCACAATAAATGTATTGAACAAGATCCACGACACGGGGTGTCAGTTTATAGCAAAATTACCAATGATTTTTTTTTTTACTTTTGGGCAGAAAGAATAAGAAGAAATAAATAATTAACAGTACATGCTAGTATTGTGTAACGCTTTGTGCTTATCCTTTCACTTTGTCATTAGGAAATACCACAATGAAAAGGGAAAATGTGTATTCAGCTGCAAACACAACTCAATAAACAAAATTCCTGCAGGTTACAGATATTTCTCCCCATTTGATTGCATTTCGGAGTCGCCTAATATAAAAATGATTACATATGCAATTTTAGCTCTGCTGATCAAGGGTAGTAGAGCTCATGGGATTACTCATGTCTGTGCGTCCGTCTGTGCGTCCTTACAAGTTTTGCTCTTGAGCGCGATTCAGTCTACAGTTTGCAAGATGTAAGTCAGTTTTCAAGATAGTCCCATTCAAATTTCAGGACTTATCAAGTGTATAAAAGTCTAGGTCGAGTTAGTTATTGGTGACGCCACTTACAATATGAAATGTGTTGTGACTACGGTATGGACGTGTGTCGAGCCAGCGACCTTCGGTTCCAATCACCTAGCCGAAAATGGGAAACGCACATACCAACTGTACCAAATCCCCATCCCTGAAAACAATGCTTTAATGGAAGCTGGTATGAGTGAATGTCATAATCGACATGGCCCAGTTTTATTGTATTTATCCCAGTACAAATGAAGTACTGTGTTCGGAGTTGTCACAGATCAGGAACTGTTCATATGTGAGCCCACCAGCATCAAAGGAGCACCAAAATTATATATGGTTTGTGACCAAGGAACGGACGGGTCTAGAATTATGTAATATGTGAGTCAAAATGTGAAAATCATGTGAAAGCTCTAGCATCCGTAATGTTTGATACAGCTTCAGGAAATTTACTGGGATTGTGGAAGAGATCAAAATCTCAGTGACCTATGATACCAGAGGTGGTATCTATAATTTGACGGAAATTGGGAGCCAAAATGTGTTTAAAGATATATAATTCCATATCTCGAAAAAGAAATAAATTAGCCATGCCAAACTCAAAGGATATATAGATCATGCCCAATGCTAATATGTCATATCAGATCAATGACCTTAACCTATATTTGTTAGGTTGCTAGACCTTTCAAGTTGGACGAGGTGATTTTGAAAAACGCCCGGGTGTAGCTTGGATAACAATAGCAAAGAGACTTGAGCCTCCAGATCAAAATTGCCCTTGAGAACATTCTATATAAAACTACTTGGTGCCCCACTTTTGGGGTCACCTTCACTCAATGATTGCGTAACCCTTATATCTGTTTCAAGATTATTAAGCATCTAAGAAAAGGATATTTAATTCAATATCTTAATAAAGGATTAGGCGAATGATGCCAAATGTACCACACATGTGTATCATGTGGAAGTTTGATATTGTAAATTATGACTTTAATCAATGTTTCAAGGTCATGGAGGGAATTCTTTTCAAGAAATGAATATTTGGTGATGGTGGAGCAGATCATACGACCCACGTGTCCTGGTCTAGTTCTAGATTTAGATGAAAAGTACTAGTAATTGGATTGCATAATGAACCCAAGCCCACTGGATCCATTTGATCCACTGCATGAGTACACTTCATCTTCGTCCTTTGTTTTCGTGCCAAACAACTTAAAAGTACAAATTTACATATATTAACATCTTTTATCAGTGATTTACTTTTCTTATGTTGTTGGTACGCTTGAGTTGGTTTCTAATTCATTTTCTTACTGTGGAACGTTTGGGTGTTTGGTTCTCTGCTTTTGCAATCAAAACATTTAGAAAACTATGATAATAGATCAGATAACTGGCCCAGGAAGTTCCATATATGCACGTAGGCCTCAGTACTGTATTCTACAATTGAAACTTGGTTGAGCAAAATTCAAAACGTTTGAAATTCTAAGCAAATTTCTCTATATTAACATAGTTTCGGCAATCGTAATGTTGGTCCGACCAATTGAACCCCCCAGGCTACGGCCCTGGGCCTACTATCTGCCTCACAGGTGCCACCGCATTCTTCACTTACTGCAATAAAAGGCCTTTGGTAGGTAAATACTGTGATTGCATTATTTTCAAGATTTTTGCTTTTTGGACCTTTCATCGAGACTTTACTCTGGTTATACTGATATACCTATACATATATATATATATATATATATATATATATATATATATATATATATATATATATATATATATATATATATATATATATATATTATACCTTGCTTTGTTGACGATGTGAAGTATATCAATGAGCACTGGATGCCATATAGCATAACGAGCGAGCGAAGCGAACGGCCGCTGCTATATGGTATCCATTGCGAGTTGATTCCTTCATATCGTCTACAAAGCATGCTATAAATTTTTTATCTCATGTTTGGGTTGATTTTTACATTTCAATACACAAAGCAAAAATAAGAACGGCAATTGCAGAAAGTGTTTTGCTCCTCATCAAGACAATTACCGATGAAACAGGAAGAGTACCGATACCACAGCCAGAGTGCCGATACCACCGGAAGAGAACCGATACATCATACCCTGGCACTGTAACTTTTAGGCCTATGATACGGTATTTATACAAGCCTGTTATACTACTTAAATCGACCCACACATGATATATATATATATATATATATATATATATATATATATATTTATATTGTACACAGATAGGAGCTGAAATTCAAAACTAGCTGCACACCCCCTAATAGTCTCAAACACCATCCGTATTACAGATATTTAGACTAACAGATAGTCCCCAGACCTATTGCCGTTATTTGCGGTAATCTGCGTGATGTTGTTGCTGTGCGTGTTCTTACTGCCTTTGGCCGCAGTTTGTTGCACATCACCACACCTCTCCAATGGGCTGGACAGCAGGCATATTTAAGTGATGTGCAGCAGCTTGCCGCCATTTGTGGGGGAAATGCAGTACTGCTGCAAGTTACCGCTGATCATCGCGGGAAGTTGCATGGCTCCCACGGGATGCTGAATTTCACCGCAAAAAATACCATTTACCGCAAAAGAGTGTAACTTGTGCATTGACTTTTTAGGTTCCAGTGGCAGCCTTGTGTCTGTCCCGCACCATGACTACTGCCAAAGATGCCAGTGACACTATATCCTCCTTTGGTAGAGTGTTGGCCAAGATGCTTCGTGTTTTAAAACACCAAAGAGACCAAAATACATCACAAGAAAATTAAAGACCTGCTTAGCTGGAGTCGGAATATAATTTTACGGGGAATCCATACAAGTGTTCTACAAATCACACGCACATCACTTTGCATTCTTGCCAGCGATGTGTATTTTCATGCTATAGTTATGTTGATGCTGATAAGAGTTTTCCATATTAAAGAATTTGATTTACCAATGCAAAAACATAAACCGATATCCTTGCAAAACAATTGAATGTTTGTGTGTATGCCATTACAAAAATACATATATGTAAGGCTATGGTGTTGACTTCCATGTAAAACCATATAAAGCATTTCTTCATTCCTTGAAGGTATCATTTCTACTTGGTATACGTGTCGTGCAGTAATTGTAGTTTAGAACAGAATTGTTAATTTATTGTACGTGCATTCACACAGGGGGGCTAATGGAATGTCATCCTTGAAAATGCCATTCGAATGTACGCTTTAATAAATGTCCTTGAAAATGTTACTTGTACTGCATCAGTATAGTTATTTTCAGGGCTCGGTACTGAGCTCAAACCTGAGGGTGTCGGGCTGGAATGTATGGGCCTAGTGCTACTAGTTTTGAGTAGTTCTATTATAGCAGGATGCGGTAATCCTGACGGTGTGTTCACATGAATATGAACATTTGTTCCACTCTTGATCTGCACCTTTTGTAAAAATATTATTGTCTGAAATTTATTTGTTAATGGGAAGAAGGTGACTTATAAAACTGAGGTACATTTAAACTTCATTGTTGACCTGGGTATCCTCAATGAAGATGCCGCGGATTGTCATGGTGGAAAGTGCTATTTTATCATATACTTCATTGTCATAAATCTTTTAGTTTCCCACCTAAAGTAAGACTGAATCAACCAGTAAGCGTCCAACCCACGAGCAGGAAAGCTGATGACCCCTGCATGTCATGGTCACAGGTCTCATTCAAATTGCCTTTCATTTATGTTAAAATTAGTCAACAACATTGCAGCAGACGACATTTAACCCCCAAAGTTTTGGTCGGTTATAAAAGGGTTACAATCGTTGTTGTTCTGCACACAAAACACATGTATACATGAACTGGTGGAAATTTGCCCAGGAGTCTGAAAACAATTGTAAGTGATATTTACATTTTTGTGGGAATTGCAACAAACACACTTAAAGATTGCGCTCTGGACAGCCAGTAAAGTCCGTCAGAAATACATATTTTGCAGCTACTGATCAAGACAGTATAAGCAGTAAAACCATTGATCACGGCCATACATGTATATGTAGTATAACTATTTGCCACAGCAATATACGTGGTGAAACTATTGACTAATGTAATGTATGTAGTGAAGTTATTGACCACGACAGTACAAGTGGTACAGATATTGACCATGACAGTAAAAGTGGTACAGATATTGACCAAGATACAACAAAATGTGTTAACTTTAGAGGTAGAGCTATTGACCAAGTTTATGAAAGAAGAACAGCTTTTTACCAGCACAAATCATGTGCAGCTTTAGGCAAAGACAACATAGTAGTAAAACCTTTGATCAAAACAGTACAGGTAATTCAGCGATTGTTCAAGACAAGATATGTTGTATAGCTGGTGGCCAAGGCAGTATGTGAAATGCAGCTATCGCCCATGGCAATACATGTACAACTATTGACCGAGGCAAGAATCTACATGTCAATGCAGAATAGCTATTTTTCAAGACAACATCTGAGGTACACCTACTGACCAAGGCAATACAAGACGAACTGTTAAAAATCAAGGCACTACATGTGGTACTCCTATTGACTAAGAAAATACATGTAGTACAGCTAGTGTCCAAGACAATATTAATCAAATGAAAATATGTAGTAGGGCTACTGGCGAAGAAAATACATGTACTGAAGCTATTGACTTTGGCAGTTGACATCAGTCATTGACTATGACATTCCATGTTTTATAGCTATGGATCATGGTAATACATGTTGTACAGCTATGGATCATGGTAATACAAGTTGTACAGCTATTGATCAAGGCAAGAAAATGTTGTACAGCATATGCCCAAGACAATACCTGTGGTACTGTAGTTGGCTAAGACAATACATGTCGTGCAGCTAAAGACCAGTACAATATATGTCATACACAAATTGACCAAGACAATGCATATCTTACAGGTATCGATCAAGATAATACAAGTAGTAAAGCATTCAACCGAGGCAATACAAATTGTACAGTTATTGACTAATAAAGTCAGTACAGTGAAACCTGTCTTATGGGACCACCCACAGAATCTATGAACAATGATCCTTTCTGACGCATGGCCACTTAAGGCTGGTACAATAAAATTTTAAAATGCTAATGGGGATGTTGAGTGCTTGTTGGTTTTTTCTGCTGTACACAATGTCACTCGCCACGTATATGATGTGTTGTTTCAGCCTTGTCGGTTTTAGTTGTGTTTTGTAATTACAATTGATAGTGTCAACAAAGTTGACATATGTTTTGTGTGGTTTTATAATGATTATTGAAACAGAACACGCAGAGAACGGTTTGAATGCAAAAATGAAATAAGATCATATGTTGCTCTGCCAGATAACTGTTCAGCAAGAGTCATTCTTATCGTAAGGTTGGTAATATGAAACAGAAGCTATCATGGAGTGGATGTATATTTATTGAAGTGATGACAAATTCGATGTACAATAGTTTGAATAGATTGCGATTGTTCACATTTCCCTTCATCGGACTTTTTCATTGTCGTTTTAAGACTTAGAAAATTTTAAAACATTAAATGCTCATAATTTGTTAGCCAATTGTTTGGAAATTACATATGGACACTTCTGCTGACGCTGAGGCCCCAAGTTGTTTAACAGGTGGTACTGCACTTTTTTAGATTTGAGATTTGGATGCTACCGTAGTTTGTTCCAATGTGAAGCAGTTGAGTGTCATTTCCTGATACTTTACCATTTTTGAAAGTGCGTTGTGATATTTGCAAAGTCAATTTATTCAGGCTAAAGCTCTCTCGGAACTCAGAATGTGTTTTTTTTTTCATTTGACTTACACAAGACAGCAAAGCTAAAAATGATCATATGTATAAGACGACACGTGTAAATAGAGCAATAACTGTTACCAAATGATATAGGCATATATGAAGAGTAAATCAGGATGTTCCCAATTGAGTACATGAAAAACGCTATAGCAGGGGCAACCTAGGAAAAGTTAATATAACTTATTAGCAACATCTTTAAACGAGATACAAGAGACAAATACTGCTTGAAAACATTATAACATTATTGGGTTTGTAACCACATAATAGACAACGAGTTGTTAGACACAAAACCATTTGGTATGGTACACACATCGTTGTAGTTATTTATATAATGCAACTTTGTATACTTTGAAAAACTAGAATAGCTATGTGCATGAATTTTGTCTTTTATACAAGGAGGGCTTTTTTGCAGTAGATGAGGAATGTAATATCGGATGCTGGTTTTTGCTTACGTAATGTGTGGCATCGGAATTCTTGCCTTTTGTCTTGACCCGATATAATGAGAATGGTTAGCTATAGGTGGTTCAAACATACTACTAGAAAAATCTGTTAGCTTCATGTTTAGATATCGGTAATAAAATTTTAATGCTTTTAAGCGTAGAATGTCATTAGGTTTCAACATCTTAAGTTGTTTACAGAGAGGATCCATATGTGATTTATATAAAGCATTTAACACGAAACGAATAGCCTTCGTTTGTAATATACAGATACGATCTTCACATTGCGTGAAGCAAGGATGCCAAAGTTCAAATGTAACAAGAACGGGGGATTGTACATAATTAGTAGGCTTTTTGTTGGAACATATTTGGCGAATTCTTTTGAAAATCCCAATTACTTCAGAAAGCTTATTGCCAATTTTATGCAAAAAGGCATTCCAGATCAAATTTAGTGTAAACGAAAACCAAAAAATCGATTGGTTCTGTTCTTGATGTTAAAGTACAATCAATTTTAACTCTTGTGTGAAATATAGTTTCGTTTGTGAGAAATAGAATATCATGTATTTTAGTTCTTGCTGTGCCCAATGAAAGCTTATTTGCTGCTAACCAACTAAGGACTATATTAAATTCAATATTTATTAATTCAGAAATGTCATCAGAAACAGAGTCAAAATATATACAGAATTTATCAAAGTCATGTCATTGGCATATGGAAAGGAATCAAATTTTGATGTGGTTATGTACATATCATTTGTAATTACATATAATGGTAGCCCTCTTGTAAGGCCAGGTTGAAGTTACTGATGGGTGACCCCGGCCTCTTTACATTTCTACAAGACCACTATAGTGTGTGCTTGCAATGTCCACTGAACACAGGACTGTCACAGTCCTCTTTGTCCTCTTTGTCCTATTTTTTACTTTTTTGTGTGTCCATCGTGTAGGTTTATTAGAAAAAGAGTTGCCAACATAATATTCAGATATGTATTATAGTGTATTTTCGTCATAGAAGTGGAGCCAAAGCATCTGGGCAGCTATGTTGTAAAATGTAATTTATGAGTTGGTCTGTAATGCCATGGTGGGCAGAACGCATGTTTTTTGCATATTTTGGTTGTTTTGTCAAAATGCTTTGAGTAAAGCAGAGATGTCAAGCCCATAGACTCGCGTTTTTCTGGTCAGCCGTCTTATCTGTTACACTTGTTTTAAGTTATATGGTTCTAAAACGTTTTCAATGAAACGAAAATGTAATTGTATTGGTGTTGACATGAGTCATTAAAGAGTGCTGCATAAAAATGATATTTGTGTTATGTGCTTTTCATTGAAAACACATTAGGAAATGTCTTTATCCAGTAATTATAACTGTATCATCCAGAAACAAAGGAAAATACAAACTGGTTGATACCCTGTCCATATCACCACACTGCCAAGGTCAATCCATATCACCACAGTGCACTGAGAACTACTTTCCTTCTAAAATCTTGTAGTTGGCGCACGTCAAGCATGTAGTCTTCAAATGACCCAATTTCTGGATCCTGCGTTACAGTTATTCATACACAAAGCTATGCAAAGCCTTGTTTGATGAAATTAACGCTCAGACTGTAGTTAATTGTCTGTTTTTTTTTGTTTTTTTTTTTGTTTTTTTTTGTTGTATTTAACAGTGAGAATAAAATGACAGCTATAATTACTGGATAAAAGTTTTTATGACATATTGTCATGTTGCACAGCACTGAGGTTTTGCAAACAAAATCATTAATCAGAAAATCCCTGAATAACTCGAACCAACATGTCATGCTTGTATTAGTTCTCTTTCTTACAAAACCGGGATCATCTTAACATGGCGTACCCCAATTTAGTTCGCTTATTTAACACTTTCAGTCCTATAGTCACCACAGAAATTGTCCTCTTCTGAATTATCTTAAAAGATTCCAAATTCAATCATCATACAACTTCTAGTATCATCGTGCTAGGGTTTCCAGGAAATAAAAAAATGTTCAAGTCGCCAGCTTTCTCGGGATGCTTTGGAAATCCGTTGACTTTCACATTTCCCCCTTACAAGTTTTGTGGCCCTTATGAAACCACTTGACGATCTTTGCAGCAATGAATTATCTGACAGTTGACAGCCAAATGCGTGAAGGCATTTTGCTGACTTTTATGTATAGCTTAGACTTGCACAAGTCTCTCTGTCTTCCGTAGTTTATTTAAAATCAAATTCATTGAAAATAAAATTTTAAGTATACACACGTCGTAGCCTTATTCTGTTACAATACAGGTAGGCCCTTCAAGCTACCTACCATAGTACTAATGGCATGGAATGTGTATATGACCAGATAACATTAACTCCAGATGATTAGCGCTGCACGGTCTGCACTGTGTTTCTTATCACACAGACAAGCCAGCGGTCATAACGCATCCCTCTTCTGAAGCTGCTAATTGAGTTACTGTGTAATGAAGGGTTAATTGCAGTGCACCGCGTCAGGCGGAGGGCGTCCAGTGAGACTTGTAAAGCTTGCAGGCTTGTCCCTGCTGTGAATTATTCATGAGCAGTAAAGTATGTGACCGATTCAAGGCGGTCACGAATTTCTTGTGTTGACTCTTTATTTACATGAGAGTAGAGAAATGTCAGTTCTTGCCCAAGGCTATTTCGATTTTGCGTTAAAATGAATATTTTCCTTCTACGATGATCTAAATCAATGATCGGGCCATTGCTTGTGACAATAAGGATGATGTAACTTTATAAAACTGCACAAAGATAGGGTGATTTCATCTTCTCGATCTCGATCTCGATCTTTTTTTTGTCTCTGCGCCATGTTGTTTATATCGTTAGAAAGGTCAGAGCCTTATCTATTTTAACAACAAGCTCTCCCATTGGCTGAAACAAAATTATTTTAGGGGAAACCCCTTCAAAACTGCTTCTATTTCAAACAGATGCGTCGTTATTTTAGTCGGAAACTACAAGGACCCAGAATCAATCACATGGTGTTCGCTGTTCGATCAAAAAGTTTTTCGGTAGTACTCACTGCCTCCTGTTGTGAAGTATGGCTTGAAAGATGGGTGACATTTGTGTGAACACAAGTGACGATTACGGACAATTTTTTTAAAGCAAGAAACAAAATTTAAGGCTGTAAATTGGTCAGAATGATAACATACTACCACTGTACCAGTCTTTGCGTATAATAGAGCAGAGGGTCCAATTTTTTCACAGAAACAGAGTAAAATACACCAGCCGCCGGTAAACATGGCTCAGGTGAAAATACCGCTGCCGCTTGTGTTTGTCATTTTGACAATTTGTCAGTAACTGCGATAAAGTGTGTTTATGGACTATTTACTGCAGCAACAAGCTCTACCACTACAATTTAATGACAATGATAACACACAACTGATCTTAAGAAAAAAATATAGAGGAACCATCGTTTGTCAGTAACTGCGATAAAGTGTGTTTATGGACTATTTGCTGCAGCAACAAGCTCTACCACTACAATTTAATGACAATTATAACACACAACTGATCTTTAGAAAAAAATATAGAGGAACCATCGTTCGTGATGCTAACCAAGAAAAATGCGCAGACTGGTCCCCTTGCAATTGTATTCACACAGATTTGACCACTTTGATCAAATTGTGATTGAGATTGATATATTCCCTTCGTTAGGATGTAGGGCAAGAGTTTTTGTTTAAATTGACAAAACAACCACATAGAAATGTAGAGGTCTTACTCAACAAAACTTAAATCATGACGTGGATCATTTTGCATTAATGCAAAATTTCAAAAGTTGTGGCACTGATTTGACATCTAAGATCCCGCAAAACCCCAGTTGTTGTGACGTCAGTATCACTGAACTGATGGTAGTCCAGAGTGGGCTTGTGCAAGTTTAACAAATCCCTGGTGTTGGCAGCCCGAGGGAGACGGTCAGCTTTGTCTCGCTTGAGTGGCCAGTGACTAGTCATGCATTCATCGAAGACCACTTTTCCACTCAGTCTTATCGCAATGATAATGGGATTAGAACTGACTAAGACTCAATAGCTGCTACTGTTAAAACCGACACGGCGGCAGTGTCGGCCAGTTAAAAAAAATGATTAAAAAATAACAGTAGGACCTACTTAGTAAAACCGTGTAGTTGGCATAATATTATTCAGTCAACTTTGTTGAGGGGGAGATGTATCACACTTCTGGGTGGGACTGCGGGATGGGAAAATAGGGACATGCATCAGGGACTTATGCAAGTCTATATATAGCTATGCAAAGAAATTATTTCTACAACGTTAGTCGTCCTTACGGCCCTATTAATTCGACTTTTACCCAGTAGTTCCAAAAGAACATTAAATAAAATAGACACATGCTTACATGATAGTAATACTTTTATAAAAAAGACATTATCACACATGTTTACATGATAGTAGTACTTTTATAAAATAGACACTGTTATCATTGTTACAGATGTCTACCTGAGATTAATACTTTTATAAAGTAGACATTGTTACACATGTTTACATGATCCTAATGACAATCCAGACTTGTCATAAAGTTAATTGATTTTAGATGTGATTGGCACTGAAAGAGTGCATAGTTTATTTCTGTTTGCCATTTTCCCAAAACCATCACTCACTTTGTGCTGCACCTTGATGGTAATTCATATTTTCGACTTCTTCTCCAAAACTGTCAGCCTGATTTGCTTCAAACCTGATGGGGATCTACCTCGGGTGGGCCTCTACTAAGTTTATACAAATTGTTATACTCCAGTAATTATTTGAGTTTCAATGATTTGTGGATTATTTTATTTTGATTTTCTTTATTCATTTTTTTTTTTTGGGGGGGGGGGGCAAAATCTTAAAAAGTCTTGTCCAAAAACACTTTGGCAGTTGCTTTGAAATTGCATAGCAACACTTTTGGAAATTCTTGCAATTTAATGCAATTTGTACAACAAGTGGCATTGCGACTTTGTACTTTCTTTTTTACTTGTCCAAAGCCATTAATGACACTACACGGAAACTTAGTAAATGTTTACCGTGTGGAAGGGCAAACTAAATGATAGTCTAGTTGGGGATGCTATGGATCTTTTCTTTTAATTTGGTTATTTGTCAGTTAATGCACACAGCCTGTTGAGTACAATGTTATTCTGTGGGGATTGCCAAGGTAATACACCAATTTTACTTCTTCGTGGAAACCACTTGCCACATGCATTTCAAAGTTTGTAGTGATGAACCTTGGTGTAGATCTCTACCAAGTTTGTTCAATGGGTCATTGTTCAGTGATTTTTGCTTTCATCATTGGGTTGACATTTGTGAAACATATTTTTTTAACTGTTGGATGAATTGTTTATTTGCTTGTTTTTCATTTTGCTACAAAATTTCAAAAAGTCTTTATGAGTGAAACTGCTCAACCAGTAGTTTAACAATTGTACTAGGGCCACGTCTGGCGACCCCTAGAACTTAATCTATTCAACATGTTGTAATTTTTCTTTTCCTTTTGTCATTCAAATTTTGCATGCATTTACCCTTTTTGACTTCTCCAAAACCATCACTCAAAAGGAGGACAGAAACTTGCTCACTATGTGGCAATACTCCAGATACCTTTTTAAGGATTATCTGAATGGCAGTAATGTTAGTGCAAACATTCCAATTCATTACCACTATAATGGGACTTCACGTTTAGAATTCTTCTCAAAAATATCAACCAGATTCACTTCATAAGCTTGATGGGGATGTAACTTGGATCCGTCTCTACTGAGTGTTTTCAAATGATCATGCTTCAGTCGGCTTTCTTTTTTTTTTCAATTTTTTTTTTTGGGGGGGGGGTTGTGGGTTTTTTTGTTTTTTGTTTTTTTGTTTTTTTTTTTGGTTTCTTTTGTTTGATTTTCATAAATTGCTTTGTTCATTAACGTCATGAAGCCTTCTCTAAAACCGCCTGACAAATTTCTTAAAAATTGCACAGGAATAATTCTGGGTACTCCAAAGATAATCTGGAACTTATACTGGGTATAATGTCAAGGTCTGCTGATAACACACTTTGCACATAGCCCTCTTATCTCCTTGCAATTACTCCTTTTTTCTCGCGTATTTACGGGCTTTATAAGTTGTGATTTTGACTTTAAAGACTCTCTGTGCCACAATGGCTTGATTTTCTGTTGTGTGTAGGGGGGTTCGGGGGAGGGGGCATGGGGTGGGGGTGGGGCTTAGAGCCATTCCCGCACAAGTCATTACATAAAGATCCGAGGGTATTCAAATGGGGAATTTTTCCTTAACACATCCTCCTCTTCTAGGAAACTACATGTGTTCTCCAGTTAAGCTGCCTGCATTTTTATATGTCTGTACATATCAAATGATTTCTCTCATCTCTAGAAAGAGCCATTCATGAAAAACTGAACTCTAAACTCTCCACTTTAGCACTATAACATTTATGTAAATTAAAGGGCCATTACCTCTTGCTGAATAGGTTACATGTTTGTAAGGGCAGGTTGTCATGGTCTTTGACATTTTGGCCCAGACAGTGATGATAGGTGCCTCTGGAAGATGCAACAGAATGACACCCCCCCCCCCCTGATCTGCTATTTTGGATATATTTTATATTTTGATAGCAGATAGGGTGTCGCCACAGCAAGACCCTTTCTTGTTGAGAAATCGAGATTGTCATTACTGCTTGCTGGGCATTCTTGTGCTTTGTGTCAACTTTCTGATCAGCTACGTGGGTACATTGTACCCCTCCTGCAAAAATCATTATCTTAGTTCTTCAAAATCTGCCTCAGGATGCGCTTTATGGTGCACGTGTCTCTTCAGATGGCTCACCAGGTGCTGAATGGTATTAAGGTTTGAGCAACCTAGCTATTCAATAACATTCCATAGCCTTTCAAGTCACGTTGTATGTCCACATCTTTACATAAATTAATCAATAATGTCAGAACTGCTAAAGGAATTTTCAAATGGGTCATCATCCACAAAACTACCAAGCATGTTTCACAGCCTTAAATTCCCAGACATGCATTTTTGTGATGACCACAGCTTATCTTTCCCTTGTATTTGGCAAAAGCAAGCCCTTTGATTCTAAAGAATAGATGAACGTGAAATGATAGCTAATGCATAATGTGGAAGACGTTACTGCATATAATGACCCAGATAGGCATGTGTCAGGCCTCTCACTTGGTCTTCTCGAGGCCAATGTTTGGTCGTTATTCCTGTGCAGGGACTGGCAACGTTTGTTGGTGAACAACTTGTTGTCTGATCCTACCAGTGCAATATGGACCTGATGCCTTGCCTGCTCTAATCTGGCTTGTAGAAACTATTCGAGCTCCCTTCTAGACCTGCTCGTCGTACTATTGTGCCTGAAACTTTCAAGTGGGTCAACATGGTGCCCCCCACACACCACAGGTAAGGTAAATTTTATGCTGTTGCTAGTGGTCACCTCAATGGAATCTTCATAGACTGGAACCAATGCAAAGAATCAGTCTATGGCTTTTCAGGGGCCAAAGTACATGTTGTTTACAATATTGGTCATTTGGGGTGATGCCGTTGCCCATCTGCACTTGTGCCACATCAATAACAAGATATATGTCAAGACCTGAAAACCTCGAGTGCTATGAATTCCTCATCACTCTTGGATTATTATAAAATGCAAGGTATTGATACGCCAGTACCTTCCCATGCATCAGCAACTTGTAAAATGCAAGGTAATGATATGCCACCAAATTGTCATAAATTAGCACCTAAAACCCCAGACATGGTAGATGAGCTAGTCGTTTACATTGATGACTCTTGTCACCACAACAGAGATGAAGAGGGAAGAGCAACAGGCAGGGTTAGTGTTTTGGCCAGTTTTGCCATCAAAATAACATCACTTCACCGCTCCCTGACGATGGGTTTGCTTGTACAGCAATCCTGCCGCATTGTACGCAGCAATCACAACTTTAAACCAGCTAAAACAAATGGTATTAAACAAATTATACTAAAAAGTAGCAATGATTATATTGCACAAGGATGCACGTCCTATCTTCATCAGTGGGTGAAGTCTGGTAACCTCAAAACCAGACCTAATGGTTACCTGTGGCTTAGACTACTTGAATTAACAAAAGTTGTGTCCATTAATAGCTGGGGATGAATTAAGTAATCAAGGTGCGTGTCAGTATGTTTTTAAGGTCTGTACAAATAAGGTCCCTAAAGTGACATCTGTACGCATAATAGCCAATAATACAGACAAGATAGTATCAGAAAAAAACACGTAAACCTTTCATGTCAGACAATAGAAATGACACCTATGAATGTGGCACTTTAGATAGTATATGCATACGAGTTTAGACTCGGTTCACACTGCAGACAACATTAAGGCAGTGGTACCTGTTATAGTTGCCATTGTTGTTAACAAAGATCATGTGTTTGAAGCCCATGAGACTGAACAACCAATTGGTGAGACTGAACCAACTTATACTGTCTGCAGTATTGTTACAGCCACTAGCAACATTCAACATAAAGATGTGGTTCAGGTCACAGACGCAGACAATAAGAAGGGGCTTGTATCAAGTCCCTCCCAAGCCATACATATAACGTCAACTTCTGTCAGTGATGGGTCTGGTCACTCTCAGAACATGAATGTGAAGTTACCTCAGTGTACTGGTAACAGTTTGAGTGAAGGGCTTAGTCTCTCCCTGGACACAAAGGTTAAGTAAACTCCAGTGGACATGCATTAGTATGACTGATGAGCATGGTTCCTCTCAGACCATTAAGCCAGCCCAATGTACCGACAATACTTCAGTTAATTCCAGTGCAACACAGTGTATCCTTTATAGTGAACCAGGGCTCTAGAAGCTGAAATGTAGTCAATTCCAAAATTATATGCATCATAAATGCACAGAATTGTCCACTTATCAATTTTATCTTTTTTGTGTTCTACTGATAGAAAATTTCAATGTCAGATATGTACTGTGGTACCAACAAATTTTCAGGATTTAGTTCAAGCTCAGAGGTATGGGTCAAAATAGTCTCACAGTGCTGTACACAATACTCCAACCATATCTGAGACACATACTGAGAATCTGTATTTATAATTTGCATCTGAAACTGTCCAGTCTTCTGCCCTTCCAGGTTTACTTCATGCAACACATGAATAACGTTTATACCTGGGTGAATACAAATCAACTGTCAGAGAAATCAAATAGAACCTTGTAAAGAGAGTGCTTGATAATGGCCAAGAGATCGCAAGCCTGAAATGTCAGCTTATACAAAGGGTTCCTGGTGTTGCTCGCAAGTAGGTGTTTGACCTCAGTGCACAATTGAAATCAAAATCCTCAGAAGTACAAGTACTTCACTCTAACTTGAAAATATTTCAGAAGGAAGCTATGGAGGTAAATGACCTCAAGGCACAATTGAAATCAAATGTCCTGAAACACAAGTTCTCAAATTTAAGCTAAAAGCACCACAGGACCCAGTAAATAGAGTCTCTGCAAAAAATCCTCTGAAATGCAAGCATGCGACAACCAGAAAACATTACAGGATGAAGTTAATAGAGTTTCTGGAGTTTCCCTTTCACACATTGTTACAACCCCTGTTATAACAGATGGTAGGCCACTGATACAAACAGCTTATGTCACTATGTATGCCAGACTAAAATTCACCCTACCCAAAAACCTGGCAAAACTGCCTAAATCTAGTCCTACTCAGCTGTTATGCAGGGGCAGCCTCTTAAACACCTGGTGCTAAAGCAGTAACCCAGGTTACAGCTACTGCCGCTGGTCCAAAGCACAGAACTGCAACCCAAAGTAACAAGATCACCATGCCACATTTGGGCCAACCTTTTGATGTGCTACTAATAGGTAATTCTCATTGGGAGGGATGATTGCCCGTAAGCTATACAAACACAAATGCTGCAAATATGTTACTTTAGATATGATATCTATTCAACGACCCTAGGTCTACATTCCCAAATGTAGAGTGAAATTGAAAATAGTGGTGTTAAAAGTAGCAGATAACAGCTTGATAAATTACAGTGTGGTTTCATACACAAAGCAAACAAGTGATCTTGTGAATCACTGCAAACAAAAATTTAGCTGTCATTCTATCCACATAGTACACGCACTTCCTTCCCCGCTGAATACAAAAGGGCAGTCAAATACTCTGTACAATGACCTTAAAGAGTATAACACCAAGCTTTCGTCACTTGACATTATACCCATACCAGAAGATATTACGCTGTGAAACTTGGTGACATACAAGATGATGGTGTTCACCTTAATATGGTTGGGCTTTTGTAGTTAATAAGGTGTATCATAACTGTACTCAATCCTACCCTGTATCTTAACCCCTTTCCCCCTTAAACCAGCCAAAACCAGCTGGTGGTCAAATGTTGTCTGCCTCAGCATTTTCAACTGATTTCAACAGCAGTGCAGAACAATTTGACTGAGAATTAAAGATGAGACCTGTCAAGACAACATGACCCAGCTCAACAGCTTTCCTCGGCATGGGTTGGGCACTCCCAACCCGTACCGAGGAAAGCTGTTGACTCAGTCTTAATTGAAGGGGGAAAGGGTTAAAGACTATGGTGAATACAAATACAATGTATCCATAGAAAACAAAGACTGTGTCAAAGTCAAAATTCATCATATGTGAGGGGAACCCCCGCTTATGATAAAAACAATATGCACCAATATGGCACTACATCAGTGCAAAACCATTTTGGGCCCATGAAACAAAATCAACACAATCACAGCAGTTTGCCTAAACTTAACAGTTCTACACATCTCTGTGAAATAGACCCTATAAGTTCTATGACTCTGTACGTTCTCATGAGTCACAAAGCAATATGCTCAGTCTGTTAGAAGACTTCATTAGGAGGTGCAGGATGTGCTAATAATACTAAACCAGTGATAGACCTGTGATTTCCTACCTTATGAAGTGCCTGTTATGGGCATAGATTAACCTGATGGCAGTCAAGTGCAGGCCTGTCATTACATGGGGGTTAACTTGAGAGCTAATGCTTTTAAGTGAGCTCTCAGGTTGGGCCTGCCCACTAAAGGAGACTGGTTACACCCTTTGGTGGACCTGTAATTAGTATAAAATATAATCCCCTGCCTCATAAAGTGCCTGGTACGGGCATAAGTTAAGATTTTGGTAGTCAATTGCAGAGACTCATTAGGTGGGGGTTACGTTGAGAGCCCATGCTTTCAAGTGAGCTCTTGAGTTGCACTAGGTCACCAGGAGAGACTGCTTAAGCCCTTTGGCTCACTTATATTTCACGATATCTTAAAATATTAATTTTCTAAACCCTTTCTACACATTGGCCTTGACCATAATGATACTCTATGCAGACTGATATCTCGATTGCTTACATCAATATTGATGATTTACATGAGTGTATTAATGGTCAAAGACTCTGTAAAACTGGAGACACTGTCTTTTGTTCCTTAGTATGTAAATATTATATTACATGTTTACTAGAAACACATTGTGACTCAAACGACAATTTTGCTTTACCTGGGTATTTGCTCTATCAGAATATTAGAAGCCAGAGCTTGAACAGCTCTCTATAATTACGGGAGCTTTACTGTCTGCATAAGAAGCGAAATATGCAATGGTGTAAAGTTGTTGCCAATCACTTCTAGTAAGATTATGTGCATTAAATCGTGTAAGAGTTTTTTTTAGCTTACTCATGATATTTACCTAGTAGTCACATATGTAAGTTCTATAATATCATCACATTCAGTTAAAAGTGCTGATGTATTTTATCTTATAGAAATGGGTATTGCAATGGTGTAAAGTTGTTGCCAATTAATTTTAGTGAGATTATGTGGATTGATTTGTGTAAGTTTTTTTTTTAAACTTAACCATGGTATTTATCTAGCAGGCACATCTAAGTCCTTACCATCATAATATTCAGTTAAAACTGCTGATATTTTTTATCCTTTAGAAATGGATATTGCAGTGTTTCAGTAAGTGCTTTTTCTGTGTTTATTTGAATGCAATAACAGCTACTGCCCCCAATTATTGTACGAATGATTGCCCTTATCTCAGGGAGCTTCTTCACTATAACTATAGCCAAGACATAAGCTTAACTAGAAATAATGTGGATTCTCATACCAAGGATGCTCATGGTTGACTGACGTTTATTGTCATTATGTAAAACAAACCACTGGTATGTGTGTATTAAATGTATGTACACTTGTAGACTATTTTTGGTAAGTTTTAAATTTAAGCTAGAGTGGATTACTTAATGTGATTGATTACATGCTATGTTCTACAGATCTACATAGCAATATTAAGTATATCCATGTACATAATCCTTTGGATCTTTCTATTCGTTGTTTTGTGCTTTGTCCACAGGCCTGTTCTGGCCTAACCCTCTGGACATGCTTTATCCTTTATCTTTAAAATATTGTTGGTCTCCTGTTGCTGCTCAGAATTTCAAAACTGAATTATCTTCTATTTTTGAAACAGGAAATGTAACTAACTACAGTGTATTCTACGATGTTCACAATTGATGATATCACCAAAACATTCACTGGTGTCATAATTTGTACTGCTGACAGAGCTGAAGTTCAATGCTATAAGGGCTGACCATCTGTTGCCAAAAGAGTCCAACCCCTTATGTCCAGGTTTAGAAATAAGTGTAAAGACTGGTTTGATCATGAAAGCAAAGCTCTACAAAGTAGGCTGGAATCTGTCTGCACCCATTGTCACGATGATCTTTTTAACATTCACTTACATCAGGTTTTAAATGGCTTGAAGCGAAAGTACCAGAGCTTATTCAATAAGAAAAAAAGGAAATTATACAGATTAAATATCATGCGCTAACCTGAATCTTTACAAAGACATCCAGGTAAGTTTTGAAAACTTTTTGATATGTTAAAAGATTTCCACAGTGAAATTAGATCCAAAGCTATCTCCAGCAGTGGAGGGGTTGCACATTTTCTGACCTGGTAAATAAATGTACTTAATTATATTTATCGCATGAGCAATTTATGGATGGCTTTAATAATTGCCATTACAAATCTTAATATTTAATGAGCTTAATTACCAAATACAAAATATTGAGATTTTAAGGGCAATACATCAGCTCAACTGCTTTGAGTACGATCTGCCCTGTATTTTATCTGAGAGTTCTAAACTGGTCCATGTTTGTGACACCAAGATTACCTGCCTCATGTATGCAGATCATCCGGTCTTGATGTTGCAATCTGGTGCTGGTCTACAAAATGCTTTTAATGCACTTGCTTGCTACTGTAATAAATGGGGTCAAACGGTTAACGTAAATAAGACCAAAGTATTAATATTTAATAGTAGGTGTAATCACCTTGAAAATCTCAATTTCTAGTCTGGGAATTGTACTCACGAACATGTTAACTCTTATAGCCATTTGGGCATTGTTTTTACCCCGTATGGTAATTTTAAATATGCAGTTGAACCCCTTGCAGACCAAGCTGAAAAGGGCAGTCTTTAAAGTATGTCAGTTAATTATAAGAGACGGTATATTATTGCCCTGTAAATTATTTCACGTTCTTGTGTTTTCTATATTTGTAGCTCCTGTGGCGAAATTTCGTGCCCCCTTTTTCACTAAAGCACTTAACGGGAGCACCCTCAGCAAATTATGTGAGAAAATTCCCGTTAGAAGACTTGGTGCCAAATTCTCCAAATATATATTAGTAAAATCTGATAATGCAGCTGTACGAACTGAACTAGGTCAGTTTCCTGTCCTAGAAGACATACTACCTCAGGCAGCCAAGTATTGACAAAGACTTCATATTCTCGAACAATCTAAACTTGTTTCTAATGCCTATAGGCAAACTCAATTATTAGAAACTGATAACTGGGCACTTATTATGGGAAAGGTATGGGATAATTTTGGACTTGAGAATATTGGCTACAATTTTGATATCAGTAAAAGGCATATTCCATTACTGAAACTGAAATTATGTGAAAACCATATTGGTAACAGCTCAAATATATTAACCATGTTAACCAGGACGGATCTAGTAATGGTTTCAAATTACGTACACTGAGATTATTTAAACAACAATTTGCAATAGAAAACAATCTGCATATTGCAACCTGTAATGAAACGCGTAAATTCACAAAATTGAGGATAAGCGTTTATTCTTGACAGATTGAACTAGGCAGATACCCCATTCCTAAAATACAAGCAGATAATAGGCTTTTCTGTATAATATGTGAAACTAACGTTGTTGAGGATGAAATGCATTTCATGCTTTATTGTCAAGGGAATGAAAAAGAAAGAAAATTGTGAGAAGACATTTTGTTACCTTTTACCAATACTCACAATCTTAGTGATCCCGATAAAATCATTTCCTTGATGTCATACAACTCTGCTGATTCTGAAATCCTTAAATTAGTTTTGAACCTTGTAAATGAATCTTCTTTACAGGGTCTTAATATTTAATTTGTAATTTGACATTCTACAGCCAGCCTTAGTTCCATTAACGTATATACCATTTCCCTGTGCTGATTCACATCGCTTATTTCTTGCTGCCACCTTCTGACAACCCTTGTTACTAATATTCCTTTCTTATTATGTTGTTCACTGAGGAGCCCGTTAGGGGCCTGTAGGCTATATTAGGTGGTTTAATTAGTCGTAATACGAACATTTTATGTACATCTTTATCTCTGTATGCTTATTTTATTATCGTAAATCCTAATGCATTACTCACGTCCGATTGTCTTTGGATTTTGTTTGTCAATATAATATTAAATTCTTGAAATATTTAATGCCAGGGGTCACAGACATCCATATACACTAAAGGGTGTTGCATAATAAAGAAAACTCTTCAAAACTCGGTTTGTCACACCGGATAGTGACTTGTAATGTTTCATCACCATACAAGTTATGTACCTACTTCTGCGCCTAGCTATTAGATGTCACTTTGGGAGTGTAACGAAAAAGCTCTGTTATGTTGGTGTATCATTATGCATGAAATTGGCTTTTGAATTAATATTGGGGAAGGTGAATTTGTCTTTCTTTTTTCTTTTTTATCCGTTTTTTTGCATTTATCATTAAGTGCACCATTGTTGTGGGCCTTGTTAATGCGACCTATGGCTGTGTCCCCGTCCACTTGAGATTGCCATAGCCATGCCAAGCCGTCTCAATCATAACGGACAGGTCCATGCCTAATCCTCCCATCAGCCATGTTTTTACCCAGTTTTGCTCAATATTACACAGGTAAAGTGCGCTAAAATAATGGTCAAGTATTTTCAAGCACAGACAGGAAGGTTCACTGACACCAGACAACAGTCTTTCCGTTAAGTATGGTTTGTTACTTACTTTCACATTCAGTGCGTGTGAAGTCAATCATGAGCTCCCACCAGCTGGTCTGGACACATGTAGCATCCCAGGGGTATCAAACCAACAGGCATGGCCATGAGGAAGTGCAGAAAAGTGCACAATTTATTTCACCAAGAAGTGCAAGGAAAGGTGCACTAAAGGTGCATACATCTCTTATCGACTACAAGTTCTAGACTGCATATGTTTTGTTGGAAAGTGGGCTGCAAGTGCGAGTGCAAATATGTAAATAAGGCTTGAAATCCATTGAAGTATACTGCACTTTATGCCCATACAATGAAACCCGTGCACATGGTTAAACGTCTAAATATTCTGTGCATGATATGTCAAACATGAAAAATAAATATAACCAGTTGTTACCTGATTCCACATTTTTCCATGTTTTTGGCAAAATACGGAAGAGCTGATACAGCTCCATATTTTAGAAGGAGGAGTGTTGTGCACTTATACATTGCGAAATTGTTTTTGAGAACTAAAATGTACACAACAAAACGCCTTACTCATATCATAATACAAAGAAAGGATTAATATTTTAAAAAAGTTTGCCTTATTGAAATGAAATATGACCGCATCCGATGAACCATGAAACAAAGTTGTAGCTTTTTGATTCCCAACAGTTCTACAAATTAAGTGATACAAAAAAAGATGAATTTTTGAAAAACTTCAAAACTATTATAGGTCGAGGCATCGTTCAAACTTCAATATATACAAATTTGATCCTTTTTCATAAATTCATCCACATACTTAAATTCAAGCCGGGATAAATATAAATCAGCGAGTAACAGGGAGCAGTTGCGACCCATTAGAATATCTTTTATTTGTTGAAAAACCAATGGTCTAAATTGAACAAAAGTACTATCCAAAAAAAATTTCATAACGTTATCGAAGTTTCAACAGTGTAAGATTTAATGTTCGTTTTTGAATATTTATTGTGCAACCAATATGCTTTCTTTGAATGTGAATAAATATTTTTTGTCTGGTTTACCATTATGTTTAGAGATTTCCCTGAATAATTCTAAAAGAGAACTTTTGATTGCATCTATGGGTAGATTTGTGTACAGTGTAGATAAATTAAAACATTTGAAACTTTTTGCTTTTAAAGCTGTAGAAATTGCATCACAGTATTTACGGAATTTATTTCTAATTGCAGTCAAACACAGGGTTACTACCGTTGAGAGCTGGTCAGGTGTACGTTTTGAAGCACCTGCTATAGATCTTGAATTAGAAGGGGTTTTACGTAATTTGAGTATCCAGAACAAAAGTGGAATAGAGGATTCATCTTGAGAAATTCTGATATTAATTTTTTCCATCTCATCCTTACGTGAATCTATCAAATTAGTAATGGTATGTTTGTGTAATCTATATTTGCCCATTTCATACAGTAGGAATCAAAAGCATTACATGTAGCCTGAAAATACTGTAAATGTTCAACTTCGGACATTTCCGAAATTTTTGTACCTTTCTTCATCAATTCCTTTTAAATTGAATTTTGTGTTATATCCAAATTACCTGGAAATACATGCTTGTGGTATGTATCAACAAAATTGGAATATTTAATGTTAGACATACAGTCACAATTTTGATTAGCTTATCTTCAAGAGTAATTGAAGCTTCTTATAATTTATGACTATATGTTTGTATTCACTTTTTGTATCATACCCTCATTTTACACGGTCCAGAGGAAGACCTGTTGTCCCTGCCCCTAAAAAAAAACAATTTTGAAAAATTGTATTCCCTACCACATTCATTATTGACCCCAAAATATCCCTCCCTGCATGAAAAACAAAACTCTAGCACAATCATGCCTTGGTTTTTCAAAATACATGAAATCCTATTTTGTAAATAAATATTAATGTGAATTTACCATACCTATCTGTTATGCATACAACAATCATAAAGCTATTATTTCACTGGAATTAAGGTAAAATTTTAGTCTTGTATTTTTTCTCCTCAAGCATGAGCGTTTTGGATCCGCAATATCAGTGTTGTACAATGCGTCATCCCTCCTTGTAGGTGGCCTTGGCAAGAGTTACCCTTAGTTATGGTCTCCTGGCAATTTTGTACTGCTCAAATTGGTTAAAAAACAATGCCTTCTAACCTATTTTTTGTGCGTATATTTTTATACATTTTCCTATCTTTATTTAAAATGAAAATGATTCTGATTCTGTAAAAATTCCCATTAAGAAACGCCAGGTGCAATCTTCATTTTCTGACTAATCACCCTGTGAAGTTTCATAACTGTAGATTAACTTGGGAGATGCGCACGGCAGACTTTTCCTGTCAGACATGGGTGGGATGCTGTATGATTTTACAAGGTGCTTTGTTTACCATTCACTGATGGTGATTCATCATAACAGATGGTCGTACATTACAGTTACGACCATGTAACATATAGACCGATACAAACATGCTTTAATTGCAAAGTTTTTGAGTTTGAACAATATCTAAAGGTTGTGAGAAATTTTGGCATGCGAATAAACATAATGCATTTACGCTTAAGTGCTCCCAATCTTCAAAAAAAAATTAGTAGACACAAGCGCCCGAACAAAGTTCCTGTAAGCGAACGTCTATATGAAACATGTCGGCAGATCGAAAATGAGTATCATTTTGGTATAATTTTTACCAAATTTGAAACACCCCGGAAAAAAACAACTGGACACATTAAAGGAAATATTTGCTGATTTTGGTTCATATGGTGCTCGAACTCTACCTAGTTTTATTATGAACTTGAAAGATCCAGAATTAATTTAACTCTTTGAATCTTCTATTGCGAATTGCATTGTAATGAAGGATAAAACATTTTAAGACTCCCATACACAATACTATAACCCAATATTTCCGCATATGCATTCCTTGTTTTGGAAATCCCCTTTTTCTTTGCCTTTGTTGTATGATGTTGTATTGTAATGTAAGTGCTTAGTCTCTGCATTTATGTTGTTTATGTCTTGTATTTTACAGATTACTTACTAAAATATTGCAGCGCAGTCAATAAAGGCTCATTTCATTTCATTTCAAAGAGATATTTTTTTATGATTTAGAGCCAGGTGGCGTCACAGCTGTATGTTGTGCTTGCAGGAGGCCCATGTCAGTCATTTTAGCTAACTTTAAACATTGCATTAGAGATGTGCTACTGCAAGGTGTCAAGTCCTGGAAGTGCACACATTCTTAATATAACTTCATAAAGTGCACAGAAGGTGCACTAAGCAGGAGACAAGTACATTTGGAGTGCGTTCCCTTCTATAGCACTTCCCCAGAAATGCACTTTGCACAAATGAAGTGTACAAAAAGTGCGCACTTCTTTGCACTTCGTCATGGGCTGGTCCAGAAAAAGCACTCCTGAATTTTTTTTGCCATCGAAGTTGTCCACAGGGGTTATGTTGATAAAGTTTGCGAATTTTTTGTGCAATTCAGCGCGAGCCATGAATACAATGACCAAACTAGGAAAAGATGATTTCCTGCATAGCAAATCAGTGGGTATGCGTTCACATTGGTATGGCAATATTCACCTATTCCATAATACAGGAGTACAAGTTAGAATGGCATCTCTATCTATTATAGCTTTGAAGTTATTCAAGATTGAAAATTTCGAATACTGCTCATTGGCATAATTTAAATCGCTAAAACCTTTGTTTCAAATTCATTAGATGTGCACTGGTCAATAACCCCCTGGTAGAAGTTGGAATGACCTCTCTATCTATAAAAGTTTTGAAGTAATTTAAGTTTGTTCTAAAATTACAAATGCCTTTAATTAGCATAATTTAAATGGCAACAACTTTGCTTTAGATTCATTACATGCGCAATGGTCAATAACCCCCTAGTAGAAGTTAAAATGACATCTCTATCTATAATAGTTTTGAAGATATTCAAGTTGTAAAATTTCAAATGCCCCTAATTAGCATCATTTTAATTGCTACAACTTTTGTTTTAAATTCATTAGATACGCACTGGCCAATAATCCTCTAGCAGAATTGGAATGGCATCTCCATCTATTATACGTTTAAAGATATTCATGATTTAAAATTTCCAATGCTCCTAATTTGAGAAATTTTAAAGACTTTCATTCCTCTGTATAAAAAGGTCCAACTCCTTGTATGGAGGTACAATCATGCCAGGTTTTGAGTTTTTATGTATAACACTGTCTGAGAAAATGTCGCACACATTTGCTGGTAGAGAAGAAAGAAAGAAAGAAAGAAAGAAAGAAAGAAAGAAAGAAAGAAAGAAAGAAAGAAAGAAAGAAAGAAAGAAAGAAAGAAAGAAAGAATGTCAGGAAAAACAGAAAAGTGTGTGTTGACACACACACTTTAATTACTCCTAACAGTGTTTCGAGAGCTTGTCGGTAAATAAGACCGTCGGAGGAAAACGTATCATCCCTTTTGTAAACAATTCATAACAAGGAAAGTTGTTTGAATTTAAAAGTGATTCAAAAGTACAGTTTCTGACCACCGCTCCTCAAAATAATCATGTGTGTCCTTTTGCTTTTTTTTTTTTTTTTTTTTTGAACCTTGCTTTCTGTGTATAAGATTCATGTTATGGTGCGGTGATCAGCAAAAAGAAAAAGGATTCTTTTTTCACAGCCGACATAAAGTGACAAGAAAAGTACTTAGATCTGAAATAGCTTGAAGTGACACAAGCTAGGAATGCAATAAAAAGTTTGAGTACTCTCTCCGTTTACAGAAAACATTGGCCGTGCTTACATTCTCAGATATCGTTTATATTTTTCTTGAACGGAAACCAACAATTATAATGAAATGAGTTACTCGTATGTGGCGGCATTGACAGCAAGTGCCCAGTCCTTTTGAATATATATATCCGTGACCCCAGGCATTGTTATTGTACAAGCTACCATGTAATATCATATGTTCCTCGTTTTCAATTGTACCAATGTCACATATGGAACGCTCTCTTTGCTCCAGTGGTATAGCCGCCCGTTTCTATCGCCAAAGTGTGGGCGCTTATCCTCAATTTAGTTAGTGAAAAGCTTGTCTTTTCGTGACTGGAATGGAGCCGGTTAGATATTCTGACACAAATTTAGTTTTGAATTTATGATAATTTCGTAATTTGAGGCAGTTATTTTTACCAGATCCTCTAATGTGGTTAAGCCACTGAGATTCGTAAGTATTCTGCAGACGTTCTCTTACAGAAGATACAGTGCCGTTGGTGTTATGTCCACCAAAATTGTTCCATATCTCTTGCATACCAACACACTCTGAAGTATCATGTATATATTTTAGCCTACAATTATTTCCTTTGCGATATTTTATATGGTTTTCTAATAGACATCAGTAGACCAGCAAGTTTTTGTAATAGTTCTGTAGGTGAAGCCAGTATTTTACCAATTTACATATAATTTCCATGAGTATGGGGTAGCTGCTAAGTTCAGCTATTAAAGTTGAATTAGAAGCTTTTACATGTACACCCAGTATATATTTACAATATTTAGTGTGGGTCCTTTCCACCACTAGCTTATCACAAAGATTTATAATATTATTTGCAATACCTTTCACTAAGGAAAGCCCTCGTGTTTCTCTACCATACGTTAGGATGGGGAAACTGGGTGAATCAAATAAGTTCATAGACAATTTGACATTGTTGGTAATGGGAAATTGTCGTAGTCTAAATAAAACCTTATTGGCTCGATTTTTCTATTTGCCAACAGCATCTGGTTATGTACCAGATGCATGAAAGTCTATACCCAAGTAGCAATATTTCTGTGTAACTTCAACAGTGACGTTATCAAAATGGAATAGTGGACACTTGATTAGTTTACCAACTTTATTTAATATTACAATTTTCGTCTTTGACAAATTTACGAGTTTCCAAGTACGACAATGTAAATCTATTTTATTGAGTGCATTTTGAAGCCCCGACACGGATTCAGACATGACGGCCAGATAGTCAGCATACAATAAGCAATTCATTTTAAACTCACGTAGCTCAACTGGGTGGCATGTGTCATCGAATATTTCTGGTAAGTCAGAGACAAGAAATTAAATAAAATTGAACTCAACACACATCCCTGTTTCACATCTATGTTTGAGGGGAAAGATTCAGTAGATCCATTTTCTGTTTTTACACAAATCTTACCTCTCGGTACATAAAAGTCAAAATAGTCAAGAAATTTCCACCAATGTCGTATAACAAAAGTTTGTAAAATAAACCTTGCCTCCAGACAGAGTCAAAGGCATATCTAAAGTCAACAAAACAGACATAAAGAAACTTTTCAGAAGTATGGTTAAGATATTTATCTATTGGGGTTTTCATCGTAAAAATGTGATCGGAAGTTCTGCTTTTCTTTTTAAACCCAATTTGATGTTTAATTATTATATCATGTGTCTCTTCAAGGTTGTACAGTCTGCTGTTCAGGATTGAACAGAATAGTTTGCAAAAGTGGCTAGAAAGGGCAATCCCTCTGTAGTTCTCTGGTTTCTGAGTAGCTCATTTTTTATGTACAGGGGATGATATGTTTCCTCGCCAAGCAGAAGGGAAAGTTCCATTACCAAAAATGTTATTGAAAGCTTCATGAAGTAGCGGAAGCCACTATTAATCATTTCATTTAGGATCCCACCTACCCCAGGAGACTTGCACATCCAACTGGACAACTTATTGCAGGGTCGTGTACATGCACATTTAAATCTTAATTGGGTTATTGGCTTCTGACGCTGTAAGGGGAAGTAACACTCTAAACCCCTTTAATTTTTAATATCATACCCTGAATCACCTACAATTAAGTGACTGTGGATGGTGCCTCCTGCCTGAAAAGTGCATTGGAACTAGACTATGCAAACAAGCTCAACTAGAAAAGAAGATTTGCTTCACAGCAAATCTGTCTGGGTGCCTTCAAAATGAGAACAGTTTGAAATGATACACTTTGCCATTGTTCAAAATAATCTAAATTTTGTGTATTAGTCTAATTTTTTAAAAATTACAATGCTAAGCTTTGGTTCTTGGTTCAAGGGATGTGGCCATGTCCCAAACTTATAAAGTGATGTTTGAATAAACTACTATCTATAGTAGTTTTTGAAGCTATTCAACATTTTAATATTGTCTAGGTGCTTACTTTGCTTAGAAAAACTTTGGTTTATTGTTCGTTGGATGGGGCTATGCCACAAACCCATAAATTGAAGCAGGAATGGCACCTACATAATAGTTTTGAAGCTATTTAATGTTTACATTTTGCATATTCACCTAATTTGCATAAATTGAAATCCTACAACTTTGGTTCATGGTTCATTTGATGCGGCTTTGCCATAAACCTACAAATTCAGTTGGAATGGCATCACTATGTATAATAGTTTTGGCGATATTAAACGTTTAGATTTTTCAATGCCCCTTGTTAGCATAATTTGAAGTTTTACAACTATACTGTCCATTATAGTGGTAAGTGTCACAAAGGTATATATGCACATTGAAGTTTTGAGTTCTTCTGCAATAGAAAGAAAGAAAGAAAGAAATTGGGCTTTTATTTCTTTGTTAATTTATCTGAGATGAAAGACCACCTGTTCTATGTGACCACTTTTATCTGGCATTCATTGGTAAGGGGTGGTCTTGAATTGCAAGTACCATTGTACGGTGAATCTTCTCTAGTGTGAGCACCTTTGCGACTAGAGAAAAGTGCCCCTCCTGAGAAGGTCAGCCCTTCTGGGCAGTATTGATGAGCATATGGGCATGTACAGTGTACACATATTATAATTTAGAAGGATGTGTATTTATGCAATACTGTCTTTTTTCCTTTATTACATAAGCAAATTTTAACAGAAGCTGCAAGAAAGTACATAAACATGTACCTGCGAACCAAGACAAAACTATGCTGGCGTCAATCTGTTCCTGCATGAACAGAAAGAGATATTCTGGGTTTTTTTGAGAGCCTCATTACACAATTGTTGGGAGTCCCCTCCCCCCACCACCCCACACCACAATACAGGACCCAAACATTCCAAAGTGTACACTCACCATGCATGGACAGAGAGTTGTTTGACAGGTTCAAGCTAATTAATTATGAATGCAAAATGGTTGCCTGGCACCACAGAGGTCAAGCAATACAGTAAGGACTGAAAGTAATGGAACCGCTGCCCGTGAGCAGGGCCAGGCAACTTGCAAGCACGGCCAGCAATTGCCCCCAACCAACTGCGGGGTAATTTCAGATGGAGTCCCTGTGTTAATGCGGGTGCGCTAGAAGGCAGGTGCGGGTACTGGCATGGGTTGCCACCGTGCAGCAATGTCCGTTTGGCCGGCGACACCAGCTGCGCCAAAATGAAGTTGACAACATCTATATACCTGCATGATATTATACAGTTTGTGCGTACATGTACATGTACAGTTATATATTACTCCTATTTAGGAGAAATAATGAGTATGATGAGGATCGTAACCAAACTTTTTCAATTTGTTGGAGCCAACATTTGCTTCTCTCTTGATCTCAGAAAAGTATGGGCAGCAGATCTCTCTCTCTCTCTCTCTCTCTCTCTCTCTCTCTCTCTCTCTCTCTCTCTCTCTCTCTCTCTCTCTCTCTCTCTCTCTCTCTCTCTCTCTCTCTCTCACACACACACACACACACACACACACATTACTGTTATATAATCCGAGTATGAAGCTCTGAATTTTCCAACTAATAACATTATGTAGTTGCTATTTAATGTGTTGACAAATCCTATCTTATAAATAACACACAAGTATTAACACTTTATAGATTTATTTTACAAGACTATATATACAGGAGCAGTGTTGACCAGTCAGTGAAAGGCATAAAAAAGTAACATTGCAAAATTTTGACGGAGCATGTGCTGTGCCTTTTTTCCCCTTTTTAAATCTGTTTTTGTTTGTTTGTTTTTCAGTTGTAATCGCCCAGGGCCTATACACAATAAACTTATCGTATCGCTTCACACACATACACACACACACACACATAGCGTGTCACTAAGTAGTAGAGATACATCGTTTTTCTACCTCATAAAACATAACTGGGGACATCATCAAGTGGGGACATACACTGCAACTGGGGACACACACACTTTTAACTGGGGACTTCCCGTTTTTTTTTACTGTTCAACCAAAAAACAATCCAATGTTGTTTTCCACACAACAGGGGAAATCTTCATTATCTATGTGGGGCCATTTTAACATGATGTTTAAATAACAGATATGTGTGACTTCTTTCACATGCAGAAGAGTAGAGAAGTGGGGACGTCCTCGGTTGAAAAATGGCCCCAGTGAGTTTGGAAAGAGTAGAAATGTGTCCCCAATCGTAGGATGTTAGACACACACACACACACACACACACACACACACACACACACACACACACACACACACACACATGCACACATACTTTCATGAAATCCCCAGGAGGTATATTTTAGTTTTAGTTTATACGTATATAGACATACTGGATTGCCAAGAGTACAAAACATTGTCTAATCTAGGGGTTCTCCAGACACGGAGACGCACAATAATATATACAAGACTCACAGGACAATACAAATCATGATAATATGACTCTGAGATGACAGTGCATGATATAAATGTGACTACAAATACTATAGACTTAGAATTGTGATACAATGATTAAGCAATATGTGTACACAGATGCATGCAAACAAGCTCACGCACATGTTTATACACCCACATGCAATGAACATTGGTGGTCACTGAAGGGGAGATACTGGCCCGACCATAATCTACCGCTCCCAGCGTTCCACGACATGGCCGGGTTTGGCTTCAAATTTTGAAGGCGGGTATACATCCCAGCTGGGCCAGCTCATCTCTGTTGATTGCGTATTGATGAACTTGTAGATCTGAGGTTAGGAACAATCTGGTCTGATTCTATTGACAAGTACAGCGAGCGTTTACAGTTTTTCATAGACCCATGGACCTGGTGATAACCGAGTACAATATGCGGGGGCATCTTCTAGCAAGGAAACGTCTGCATCACGGTTCCTAAATTGTTCTGAAATTTAGCTCCTTTCCGAAAAAAACAAACATGAGTCAAATCAGTTATTAGCAGTGTATTTTTTTCAACAATCAACATATAAATTACCCGATTCACATTCAATAGTTAATATTCTCTCGAATGTACGGCAAAGTAAAATCGACTTGGGTGTGACATTTAATTCCCCAGAAGTTACATGCAGGCCTAACATATGTGTAGAATAATAATTAAGTGGCAAACGGAAAAAGACATACTCAAATAAGCCTATACGTGCATGTGGGTATCTATAGACATATACTAGCCACTATCTTTTTTTTTGGGGGGGGGGGGTAGGGGATGACTTGGTGAGATGTGCTGGGGGGGGGGGCATTTCCAGTTAGATAATGAATAAGTTTAACGACTGAAATGTAGTATGTATATGAAAGGCTTGTCCTGCTGGTCTTTCCAGTGTGCCCGTGGGTTAGCCAGTACCCGCGAGCATATGGAACTCCCGGGTGAGCATGAGTGTGCATGCGAGCAGGGGTGCGGGTAGATCAGAAGACAACTGCGCCAACCCGGGAGTGCGAGCCCGAGCAAAGTGTGAGCAAAGTGCATGCAATTTGTGAGTGCGTGCAAATTTTGTTTAAGTTACTTTCAGTCACTACTGTACATAATCAGCATAGGCAAAACTATTAAATCTGTATGGGCCAATTCACACACCAAGTTCTGATTTGTCTAAACCAGTCAGCAGCTCATCAATAAATATATTAGAAAGAAATGGTGACAATAAACTACCTTGCCTGGTACCAGTGGATATATTGAAAGGGGCACTGTACCGCCCCTTCCACCTAGCTAAAGCGGACATGCAATTATACCATTCATAAAGAAATACCCAATGTCACGCAAGCAACTTGCCCCACAACTTATGAAAGAGGCCTGGGTGCCATATACTATCAAAGAATCGCTCGGCGTCGAAACTACATATATAGACTGAACTGCTTTTAGTCTTAAAATATACCGGAATGTCATTTGCAAAACTTGTGCACATTGCTGTTCCAAGCCCTTTCCGAAAACCAAACTGTTTATTTGACACGTTGTCTTTTGAGAGCATGGTCATTTCTATCATTTTAGAATGACAGAACAATAATCATTATACATGAAAGGGTCTCATTCATAAAAATGTTTCCTTTTACATTTCAGTAATATTATGCAAACAAAAACGATTATACATTGTTGAAAAACGGTGATACCATGATACAATAGGTCTCAGTCTGTCATGTAATTTGCGAGTTCAGGATGAATCTGAAAGTTTTGTAATAAGAAAAAAGTTTGTATTTAATACAAAGAGAAACTTAGCAAATCTCATTCTGTAAGCCCACATACCGTTGAACACTATCAAGTCCGATGAACTAAGAGCAAAGTCCTATGAAATGAAAGAAAAAGTAGGATGGAAAAAATACATTTGGACTCTCATGTTTGTAAAAAAAGTGGGAAAAAATTGTAAAGTTCCCAGGGAGAGTTCAACTTACATATATATATATATATATAATCAGGATGTTTCGGTGGCTGGAATGGATAAAAGGCGTTGAAAATTATTTCTTGATATGTGTGCACGTGTAATTTAAACCAAATCTAGGTCTGTTTCGAGGTCAAGGTCCAGTAAGTCTTGAGTTATATCCTTCTTTGTCGTCTTCAGGTAATAAGGGTTTTGTCCTGCAACATCAAGCTTCAGGTAGGGCCATGTCTTTAAATACCTTATTTTCGATTTCTTTTTCTTTTTTTTTTTGTGGTCACTTTGGGGATTGTATTGGCAGTCAAGTCTTTCCTTCTTACGTTTCCATGTCGCAGGTGGCGTGTCGGGGGACACGGTCATTTTGCCAAGATGGTCGTGAAGATGTTTAGCACCTAATAACCAGTCGTTTCGATCATCCAGGTCAACAAATCTGATGATGATGCCAGCACCCTTCTTCTGGCCTAGACGGTGGCAGCCAGCTATTGGAGTGGAGTCTGCGTTTTGTATTTGGAAGTATGTTTTGGCGGGAAGATTTGCCCTGAAAAGACATTGGTCGCAATTTGGATTGGCACGGATACATTTAGGTTACAAACCAGGTTCGGCCTGTTTTGAAATGGTTTGGTCTGAATATGTCAAAGAGGTCTGCGTCATTTCTGTAAAGGAGAAGTGGAAAATTGATAGGGGTTACCTTTAATTTACCAGAACTATCTATACGCTCTATATAGTGTATGGTCAGCTTAAATCCACATGAAGCTAGACCGCAGGAATAGGCGAATCCATCATCATGAGAACTACACGTGGCGTAAAATAAGAAAAATTAAAATAAAAGGATCATGTCCTTATAGACACATGACCAGCTGTGTGACAAATAACAGGCCTGCTTTGGTTTAAACCTACTTTTTATTAATCAAATACAATATGAACATCTTCACACTGTTATAACAACAATTGGGAAAGAGGGCTATGCCCTATATTAATCCCTCTTGTAGAGAAATGACGCTTGGAACAGGATGACACATGACGCACAGCAATTACACAATCACTTGGAATGATCAAATGTAGATGATCAATAGCAACACCTGGCAGGAATAAGTGATCGTGTAAGAGACACAAAAGAAGATGACAGATACAGGGACAGGACAGATAGGGGGCTAAGAACTGTCTCTACTAAGCATATATTTGATCAAAATTAAGATTCCAACCCACTGGCATTTAGCCTATTCCCGTTGGTTTGAATCTTTCTGTTGTTTAAATGAAATTTTGAATCGCAGCAAATATTTGAATATTCTCATCGATGGTACACTCTGAATAACCATATAATACTGTCTGCAGTGTGAATGGAGCAAAATTAGATATAATAGTATGTAGCGAAGATCTTGCAGTGGTGAAGAATGGACAAACAAAAAGTAATACCACGTATCTTCGTTACCTAGACCACATAAACATTTTGCCAAATCTTTAATGCCGATTTTGAAAAGATGAAAATTTAGTTGGGAAGATCCTAGGCGAAGTCGGGTATGAAGAATAGATAAATATCTATCACCAAAGCTAAGTAATTCTGGAAACTTAACAGACATGGTAAGTGGTTGTAGTAATTTAGATTTGAATATATGAAGGGATGCAGACGGCCGAATGTCTAAAGCAAATTCGTTCCATAATTGCACTGTGGAAGGGAAAAATGATTTGTCAAACAGATCAGTTCGAGCTCGAAAATGAGAAAGATCAAAACTCTGGCGCGTGACATACCGCGGTAAAGGTACGTCAGAAGCAATAGAAATAACAGCGCAAATCGAATGTGGAGCAAGATTGTTGACTATTTTGTACATCATAACAAGTTTAGCTGTTTCTCTCCGATTCGCTAGAGTGTGCTAGCCGATTTCTTCATATACTTTTGCATTGCTAGTACCATGCATTGCACCTGTGGCAATACGGGCGGCATTAAGCTGGATATTTTCAAGTTTTTCAGCATCGGATACTGAACATCCACTCCACACAGGACTACCATACTCAAGTACTGGCCTAATAAAGGAAATATAGATTGTTTCCAGTGTTTGCCTGTCTAGGCTAAATTTGAGGCTTTTCATAATAGTAATTAGTTTATTTGCTTTAGTAATTATCTGATTTATGTGATCTGACCATCAGAGATCGGAACGAACAGTAACTCCCAGATGTTTATGATGGTTAACATCTTGTAAGACATGATCCTGGAAAATAATAGAAGGATGATCTATTTGGCCTGTTTTACGAGACATGAGCATCGAATCAGTCTTTAGGGCATTAAAAGTGATGAGCCAATCATCGGACCATTGTTGTATAGAAGACAAATCAAAATTAACTGTTTCAGCAGCAGTAATTGGATTTTCAACACTTAAGTAAAGAATTGTGTCTCTAGCTAAGAGCTTTATGTTTGTTCTAGCCAGATCAACAATATCATTGATATATATTAAAAACAAGAGGAGGCCAAGTACGGAACTCTGTGGAACTCCGGCTTTTACCTGGCCCCAGCTGGATGACTGACCCTGAATAACAACACGCTGATAACGGTTGTTAAGGTAATCAGAAAACCAATCGAGCAAGTTACCTGATATACAATTTTTCTTCAATTTAAAAAGCAGACCAGAGTGCGAGACTTTATCAAAGGCCTTGCTGATATCAAGGAAAACTACTCTGACCTCTTTTTGTTCATCAATAGCAAGGCATAGCTCATGATAAACAAGAAAAAGTTGATTAATTGTAGAATCACCTGGTATAAAACCAGATTGATGGGCTGAAATAACCAGGTAACTTCTGAAAAAGTTGAGCACATGTATAAAAACAATTTTCTCTAGAACTTTACCAGCACAGCTAAGCAACGAAACAGGTCTGTAATTGGTATAAGCATCTTCGACGCCCTTCTTATGCAGGGGAGAAACATTCGCTCTTTTCCATTCGGAAGGAAATATCTTGGATTCAAGAGAAATATTAAATAATTTACATAATGGTAAAGCAATAACAGGTACAGTTTCTTTGAGAAGCTTAGCACTTATACCATCCGTACCAGATGCTTTGGAAGTATCCCAAGTGTAAAGAGTATCGAGAACTTCCTTTTCCGTTATATGTAATAAATTATGAAGTAGGGGGTCGGCTAGCTCCGGTAGAGTTGCCGTTGAACTATCAATGTTGCACTGCTGAAGAAAAAAGGAATTGAAAATTTGAGCTTTTGACAGAAATGTGTTCACCATTGTTGAGAATGGAAGGAACAGAAGTAGAATGATTACGCTTTAAGAAATGTTTTACAGTTCGCCACCAGCTATTCTTGTTTCGAGCAGAATTATCCAAGTCGGCACGCAATTTTTTATTATATTCTTGCACAGCTACTTTAAGCTGATCCTGATAATGGTTACGTAATTGACAAAAAGTGTTCCATGATTCAGTTTCAAAACTTTGCTTTAAAATTCTTTAAACCTTCAAGTGGCGCACGACAATGCTCTCCCTTGCCATTCCTGTATTTTACAAGACTTAGTGTAGAATAGCATATGCCGCGGGACAGAAAGTAGCAGACGATACCAATGGTCAAGAGGTATCATGTGACCTACCCTGACCACCAGTCTTGGTGAGAATAGATGAAGTGACCTCTTTTTTCACCTGTACTGCCCTCTCCCTCTTGCCTCTTGGCTTATGCCATTGCTGGTCACGACGAAAATAAAAGCGCAAAATTTGAAAGTAATAAACGAAGACAGAAAATTTATTGCAACACAATATGCCGATGACAAACCTTTTAAGATAAATTTTAAAAAGCGTGTTGTTTATAAGTATTGAAAAGACTGGCTAAAACATCAAACCTTTAATCCTTTCGTCCTGAGCTAAGACTGTTATAACCTGTTATGATGATATTCTGGGTACCGGTACTTTTTGCTTGGTCGAGACTAGCTTGAAGCTTGTCCCAGAGTGAAACAGGGGAGTCAGGTGGCCTGTATACAACTCCTGATAAAAATTGGTTGTTATTTAATTTGATTTCAGCCCATAATAATTCCAGATCGGGACTTTCCAAGTCTTGACCCCTAGTACCTATTAACTGCTGGGATACATATAGTCCAACACCCCCGCCTATACCATAAATTTATAGTATTTTTCACTTGATCGAAAACGTCACAACTTGATAAAGGAAGTAATTAATTAATTTAAATTTAAACATATTTATTTATTCTGGATCACCTAATAGTATACATCGAGATACTAAAAAGCAGGCTCTCCAGACCTCTGGGATTATCAGAATTTCACGAGCAAGCTTTTTTGAAGATGAGGTATATACTATTATATTATGCATGTACATACATCATTTATGTTAGCTGACGGAATTAATCTACTAAACACTTTAACTTTTATAGTTTGTAATTGTGTTATAAAAATGGATTCGAAGGAAATGAATGGACGCACCAAATAACCCCGTTTTATTGGTGCCCCTGTTGTAACGAGGTAGTTTTCCAAATACATTGTTGTTGTTCTCGTGGTTGTTGTTGTTGTTGTTGTTGTTGTTGTCGTCGTTGTTATTATTATTATTATTATTATTATTATTATTATCATTATATCTCCCTTATACTAACTAGAACTGCTGAGCAGACGGCTATGATACCAAGATCGAGCGAACAGGTAAAACTGGTATTAGAAAGCACAATTTTATACATGTTGCATTTGTGATAATATTTGAGGTAAATATTACATTTTGATCCTTGAACCCAACTCTGTACGCAAGCTAACAAGCATTCAAGTAAACAAGCAAAAAAACTTAGAGCCAATCGGGTCAGAGAAAATTGATGCTGATTCATGGACATTCTGGTGAAAAAATTTTCAGCGCCAAGGACCAAGAGGACAAGTCCTTCATGGGTAGCGTTAGTGTGGAAAAATAGTCTTTCGTTGCAAATAAAAATGGGTCCTGAATAGAGTGTTTTGACATAAAAGTCATAATATTTACCAGAACATGTCAAGTCATATGAAAAAAAAATGCATTTACTATTTTTTGCTGGAAGAACGCTTGTATGATGCACCGAAATGTGTCCGTGAACTTAACTGGCACAAGTCCCAGAACTTCAGTTCGGTGGTTGATCACTTAAAACGATTGTTATTTAATAGTTTTCATTGTAATACATAATTGAGCTCTTTGTGCCAATTTTCGTTTTATACACGATAAAGTCCAGCAAGCCTGTTTTAAGCTACATTTCTGCATGTGATTAGAGTGCATGCCCTGATGTGTAGTTCTGTAGTTCTAAATCATTGCATATATAAACTTCCTTATTTCATTTAAAGAACATATCATATTCTCAAATTTGAATTTAGAAGCAAACATGTAGGCTTTATTAGCCTCTGTGTAGAAATTGGGTCATCAGCGGGGAACCAGCACAAGACTCGTTTCAGTGCCATTTATCCCCAAATATTACATTCATGTAATCTTCGTTATTTTTGTGTTTTACATATTACATTCACATGAATGTGATATAAGATAGTAAGAAAATGATGGACAACTACTGATAAGAGATTTTGTGTATTATATACACAAAGAAGTGAATTGAGATAGTGATAATATGATGGATGAGTTAGGTCTATATGTTTCCTTGTACACGTTTTGCAATTTCCGTGTATATATTTATTTAAATTCCTTGAATATATTCTGTTGTTGGCTGTTGAATTTGTGTACAATATACGATCCATTTTCGTGGGCAGAGTCTGGGCTTTGGTAAGAGGAGCATTTGAGCATTTCACACAATCCCGCGACAGATGTCTGATGATCATGACAAAACACATCTATAAATCTGGCATATCACTTTTTATGTGATTTTTCTTTTCAACTTATAATGTAAAAAGAATCCAGAAATGAAAACAATTTTTTCGCCTTCCAACGATCAATTTGCTTTGCAAATTTATGGCGAATAATCTTCCGTACACTGTCCTGATGTACGATTAAATACCTATGAAAATGCACGAGTCTTATGTTTGTTTATAAAAACACGAATCACAATTGTGTTTTAAACATCAACCGAAAGTCTATTTCACATTTTGCCTGCATGTATGTATGTATGTATGTATGTATGTATGTATGTATGTATGTATGTATGTATGTATGTATATATATATATATATATATATATATATATATATATATATATATACAACAAATATATTTTTGTGTTTAATTTTTAGATGTGATGATGCTTGCCTACACAAACTTCCCCATTGGAGTTGATTGAGATTGCTGTATAAAAAAACATGCCTGGTAATACTATTAGCTATTAGGATAGTTCCACAGCGCCTGATACAAGTCTACTGCAATAGACCAGTTGATAGGACTCCAGTTTATTTGGTTCACTTCGGGAAGCACCCCCTGCTTTGTTATGTCTGGTTGGCAACCCAGACATTTTTTGCCGAGAATTCTTACTTTCCTTCCTTCCTTCCTTCCTTCTTTCTTTCTTTCCTTTCTTTCTTTCTTTCTTTTTTTTCTCGGCCGCTATTTTTCCGAAAACCACCAACTTGCCATGATGACTCACCTACCAATGAAATTGTGAGCCTGGTTGGTAATAGTTATGATGTTCAAAATTATGCAAATGAGGGGCAATTAGAATTTCAAAAGCTCCATATCTAGCAAATAATTGCCGATAGAAAATAAATTCAATGTGCATGTTTAGGTTTGTGGTACCTGCCAATAAAATGGACAGTAAATACAAGTTGTGGAATTTCAAATTATGCTAATTAGGGGCATTGAGAAATTGAGAAGTTGAATATCTCCACAACTATTACACATAGAGTAGCTGTTCCAACTTCAAATTATAGGCTTGTGGCAAACCAGCATCCAATGAACTATGAATCAAAGTAGTGAGCTTTTAATTGATGCAAATTGGATGAATATTCAAAATTAAAATTTGAATCATTTGAAAATATTGTAGACAGTGGTGTCATTCGAACTTCAAATTAAAGGTTTCTAACAAAGCCGAATCCAATGAACCATGAACCAAACTTATAGAATTTTAATTGATACAAATACGGTGGATACACAAAATTAAAATCTTCTTGAATAACTTCAAAATAATTGTAGAAAGGGGTGCCATCCTAACTTGAATTTAAAGCTTTGTAACAAAGACGCATCCAATAAAACAAAACTGTAAAATTTTAATTCATGCAAATCAATTAAATACACAAAATTGAAATCTTAAACAACTTCACAACTTATATACATAGAGGTGCTATCCAACTTAAATTTGTAGGCTTGGGACACAGCAGCATCTAATGAACCATGAACCAAAGATCAAGAATTGTAATTTAAGCAAATTAGCTGAATACACAAAATGTAAATCTTTTATAGCTTCAAAACTATCATAGAGGTGCCATTTCAACTTCACTCTCTATGTTTGTGACACAGGTGCATCCAATGAACGATGAACCAAAGTTGAAGGGTTTTGATTTATACGAATAAGGCTAATACAGAAAATCTAAATCTTCAATAACTTTAACTATTATACATAAAGGTACCACTGCAACTTCAATTTGTAGGTTAGGGAGAAAAGGTGCATCCTATGAACCATGAACCGAAGTTAACATCTTGAATAGCTTCATAACTGCTGTAGATACTGGTGTCATTCAAACTTCAGTTTATAAGTTTGTGACATAGGGTTGGCAGTGAAATAGAGCTTAATTGTTTGAGGAGTAGGTGTCATCATGGAGTTTGTTTTATATCTCTGGTGCAGGATGTATACATTGTTGCCATCTTTGTTTGGATTTCCCTTGGTAAAAACAGGTGGTCCAGCTGCAACTGTTTATTTTACAATCACTGGGACTGAATAAAGTGCCCCAGCTTTGTTCCACTTCAGTTAAACATTGGCGGATGGTTTAACTAGGATAAGCTTTCTAGCTAGAAAGGGTACATATTGGTTCAGGGGTCAGTAAAATTGTTCTTTACTGAACCTGTACTATACAATTTTGGTAATTATGGTTTGTTTAACAGGTATCCTTTTTTCATATGAAGCACTGCATTTATAAACAAAACTTCACGTATTTAGCTAATTCATCAATTGCCACGTTCATATTTATTCATTATTATGTGGTTTGTCTTTGCTGAATATTTAGCTTAGACAAGGAGCCGCTACTCAGAGAGACATGTACGGGTAAAAGGCTCAGAAACATGTTGAGTAGTTACCCGATGAAGACCCTTTAATTTATTTAGGCTAATGCATCCTATGTCAAAATTTTACAGGGGAACGTGTGCAATATGGACAATTGTACTTCTATGTATATATTTTAGACAGTGACAGGTTAGCTTATGGAGAGTAAAGAGTTTGGACTACGGAATAGGGTAATGACTACTAGGAAGTGGTTTTGGACAAAAAGACACAAATACAATAGCTACATCCAATAAACCTAGAACCAAAGTTGTAGCATTTAAGTTTATACAAATAAGACCAATACACATAATTTAGATTATGTCAAAAAATGACAAAGTGTATCTTTTTAAACTGTTCTCATTTTGAAGGCACCCAGACAAATTTGTTGTGAAGCATTTTGTACTCGACCACGCTGCCAGGATTACACGTGGAAGATCTGAAAGTAAAACACAGAGAGTGCTTGGGTTTAATGAAAAACCAAACCTTCAGCAAACTAAAAATGCACGTTCACCACTGATGTGACATTTTCGGTAAAGATTTGCACTGTTTGCCGACAATGGAATGCCTAATTAATTAGGATCCGGAAAAACAATTTTGGTACAAGTTGGTATTAACAAGTCTATTATGAGTACAATAAAACCTCTTAAAGTACTTCAATACTAGAGAAATTCATAGAGTACCAATATAAAACTAGAAGAGAAGAATTGCTTCACAGCAAATCTGTCTGGGTGCTTTCAAAATCAGGCTAGTTTGAAATGCTCCACTTTGCCATTGTTCAACATAATTTATATTTTGTGTATTAGCCTAATTTTAAAAAGTAAACTGATGTAACTTTGGTTCTTGATTCATTGGTTGTGGCCATGTCACAAACTTAAAAAATGAAGTTTGAATGAGACTATTACTATGTATACTAGTTTTGAAGCTATTCAACATTTTAGTTTTGTGTATTTGCCTAATTTGCCTAAATTGAAAGCCTGCAACTTTGGTTTATGGTTCATTAGATGGGGCTTTGCCACAGATCCATAAATTGAAGTAGGAATAGCACCTCTGTCTATACTAATTTTGAAGCTATTCAGGATTTACATTTGCATTTTTACCTAATTTGCATCAATTGAAAGCCTACAACTTTGGTTCATGGTTAATTTGATGCGGCTTTGCCACAAACCTATACATTGAAGTTGAAATGGCATGTCTATGTATGATAGTTTTGGAGATGTTCAACTTTCAAACTTTAAACATAATGAGTTATGATGACAATATCCTTTTGCATGTTTTTCATTCATGTAATAAGCTGCAAATATTCATATAACTCTACTAAACTCAGCATGTATTCAAATTATAAAAATATGTTGATACTCATTCAATGAATGATTGTGGTTTGAAGAACTCGATCGATCCCTATTATATATTTATATATATATATATATATATATATATATATATATATATATATATATATATATATACAGAGAGAGAGAGAGAGAGAGAGAGAGAGAGAGAGAGAGCCGATTTAAGATCACCTGCCATAATATACATTGTATGTTTACTTTTTGCTTTAGTATAAGGCCTACACATATATAATGGAACCTGCTATATGTGGCCGACCGTTCACGCAAGAAAAAGTGACCACATACAGAGCAGGGACCAGTGTGTGTGCGTGTGTGTGTGTGTGTGTGTGTGTGTGTGTGTGTGTGTGTATTACATCCCTTAAGACTTTACCTCTTTCCCTCCAATGCAAAAAATAGAGAAAAAGGAAAAGAACAGAAAAAATACACACAGAATAAATAAAGCCACCAAATCGTGTGTGTGCAGTCTGTGCACCGAGGGGCGCAAGGAGTTAATCGTTGCACTTGATCGTCTCAGTAGATAGATACGAACCAAATACATAAATACTGGCCACAAGTGAAGGTGTACATTGTTAACATTAAACGTAAAAATTGGTGGTATTGGAAGTGCTTACAGATATTTGCATTCAAAGCTATGCTTAAGCTTGGCTATGGAATGTCTGCATATAATTTCAAACCGTCCAGTATATCATGATACAATCCCACACTGATATAAAGGCCAGATTTTGTTTTGATTGATTTTGTATGGTGGCACAAAAGTGCCAACTAAAATATTTTTCTCTCTCCATTAAAATGCGAAGGCGAAAAACAGAAATTAAGAAAACAGAACAGCGAAAACAAGAAAACATGCAGGCGAAAATGCGAAAACAAGAAAACACGAAGGCGAAAATGCGAAAACACAACCACGACAACACGACAGAAAATATGTCGTGTTTTCGCACTCGCATTTTCGTGTTTTCGTGTTAGCGTCTTCTCGTTTTCTTGTTTTCGCATTTTCTGCCTTGGGAGAAAACAAGAAAACACGAAGGCGAGAACACTAGAATATAAAACACGAAGGCAAAAATGCGAAAAACACAACCGCGAAAACACGACAGAAATTATGTCGTGTTTTTCGCACTCGCATTGTCGTGTTTTCGCATTAGCGTTTTCTTGTTTTCTTATTTTCGCAATATCGTGCTTTGGCTTGTTTCACTTCCGTTTAACACCTTCCCATATGTTAGCTAACGGAATTAATCTACTCAATGATCATGACGAGGTGACAACTGAGACAAGTGTCCTGTTAATGATAAACAAACATCAATCCCAGCATATGCTAGAATTTCAAAACGTGAAAACACACACACACACACACACACACACACACACACACACACAGAATGCCTTATATATGTTGAAAATCCATTAGTTTCAACGTTGCATCAATGATAATATTGTGCATTGTCACATATGAATAAGTAAGTCTATCCGTTTCCTAGATTAGACACAGAGGTTAATAGTACATCATGACCGAGGTGATGATGTTGCAGTTTGGACGCATGGGTAATTAAAGTGTGTGTGTCAACACACACTTTTCTGTTTTTCCTCGAATTCTTTCTTTCTTTCTGTCTTATTTACTAGCAAATTTGTCCGACACTTTTCTCGGACACTATTATATGTAGAAACTCCAAACTTGGCATGATTGTACCTCCATACAGTGAGTTTGACCGTTTTATACAGAGGAATGAAGTTGTTTAAAATTATGCAAATGAGGGGCATTTTAAATTTTAAATCTTGAATATCTTCAAAAGTATAATAGATAGAGATGTCATTCCAAGTTCTACTATGGGGTTATTGACCATTGCGCATCTAATGAATCTAAAGCAAAAGGTGCAGCCATTCAAATTATGCTATTAGCAGCATTTGAAATTTTAAAACTTGAATATTTTCAAAACTATTATAGATAGAGATGTAATTTCAACTTCTACTACGGGGTTATTGACCATTGCGCATGTAATGAATCGAAAACAAAAGTTGTAGCAATTTAAACTATGCTAATTAGCAGTATTCGAAAATTTTCAATCTTGAATATCTTCAACACTATAATAGATAGAGATGCCATTCCAACTTCTACTCCTGTGTTATGGAATAGTTGTACATAGCCATACCAATATGCTTTGTGGCCACACACACTGATTTGCTGTGCAGCAAATCATCTTTCCTAGTTGCGAACTATGTTTGCTTACATAATTGATCTGACAGTGCGACACGCACTTCAATCGCCATTTAACAATAACGCAAAGTAAGTCTGTTTTACAGACAAGAAAGTTTCCAATTCCCTCAAAACGGAATTGGAAAAGGGATGGGGCAATTAAGGCAGAGTTCGGTCTTCGTGGCTTTGGCTTGGGTGCTAGTATATAAGGTTGTCAGAGGGGTTAATTATATGCCAAGCCTATTTCACTGGTTCTTCTGCAAATTTTGGTCTTTCTCGTGATAAAGGGGACCATACACACTGTCATGCTTTCCCCGGGTTTTGCCATTTATATAATTGGGCCTAATGTATAATTTTATTCTGTAGAGATATGTAACTAGTGTTACTTTATAAATGAAGATCTGCAATAAACTGATCGCGACACAACACCGAAACTTTGTGACTGGGATGCTGCGATAAGGCGACAGATCGCTCACACACACACACACGCACACACGCACGCATGCATGCACGCACACACACACACACTATACATGACCGATCGACTAAGCAAAAAGCAGTGTGCAGAGCCACTTTGCAGACAGACTACGAAAAAGAAAAGACATGAGTCACAGCTCTATGGTAGAAATGTATATTTACCTGTTGAAACAAACGTGATATCGGAATTTTTTATGATGTATTGTACTTTTTCTGACACGATTCTGGGCAGCACACATGGTGTAAGCTGTAGTTTGGCATTTGAATGTGGGTGGGTTTCCGTGTAGATCTCCATGTCCATTCTTTGGAGTGACGTATCTTTTAATATATTGGTCTCCTGGTAGGGTTTCGACCCCAAAAAAGTTCCAATAAAGCAAAATCAGATGGAAGATTCTCAGTTGGTAAGTTAAATGCTTCATCAGTAGAATTTAAAAAGCGATGTCCGATATGGAAGCAAGTTTGATCATGCACAGCCACCTCAATTATGCTTAATTCCGTTCTTTAAATTCCTTAAACATATATAAATCGTAAATGCTTTACAAACTTCCTTGATATGATACCAATAATTGATTTAATATTTTGCCCGATGATAGATGCATAAAAGAGCATGCACTTTAATCACATGCAGAAATGTAGCTCAAAACATGCTTAGTGGACTTTATCGTGTAGAAAAGAAACAAATCTGCCATAAAGAGCTCAATTATGGATTACATTGAAAACTATTATATAGCAATCTTTTTTACTGATCAACCACCGAACCGGGCTTCTGGGACATATGCCAGTGAAATTCGTGGACACGTTTCGGTGCATCATGCATACCTTGTTCCAGCAACGAATAGTGAATGCCTTTGTTTTGATTGTTTTTTTTTTTTTTTTTTTTTTGTTTTGTTTTTTTTTTTTTTCGTTTTGTTGTTTTTTTTGCCTGTTTGTTTGTTTGTTTGGTTTTTTGTTTTGTTTTTTTCGTATGACATGACATGTGGGGGGGGGGATATTATAACTTTTATGTCAAAACACTGTATTAAAGTCCCATTTTTTTCACCGAACTATTATTTTTCCACACGAACACTACCTGTGAAGGACTTGTCCTCTTGATCCTTGGCACTGATAATTTTGTCACCAGGATTTCCATGAATCAGCATCAATTTCCTCAGACATGACTGGCTTTATTTTATTTAAGTTTATTTGTTTGTTTACTTATATGCTTGTTGGCTTGCGTACAGAGTTTAGTTCAAGGATCAAAGTGTAATATTTACCGTAAATATTACCATTAATGCAACATGTATTAAAATGTGCTTTCGAATACCAGTTTTTCCTGTTCGCTCGATGTTGGTATCATGACCGTCCGCTAAGCAGTTCTGTTTAGTACTAGCAAGATATAGTAATAATGATAACAGTTATATTATTTACAGAGGAAGGTGAGCAATATGGACAATAATAATTCCATATGTATATAGGTTAGACAGAGATAGGTTAGCTTATGGAGAGTAAAGAGTTCGGACTGCGGAATAGGGTATTGACTACTAGGAAGTGGTTCTGGGCAAAAAGACACAAATACAATAATGATAATGATAATAATAACAACCACCACCACAACAACAACGAGATATAATGATACCAACAAGAACAATGAATTTGGAAAACTACCCCGTTACAACAGGGGCACCAATCAAGTGGGGTTATTTCATGGTGCGTCCACACATTTCCTTTGAATTCATTTGTAAAATACAAGTATAAACCATAAAAGTTAAAGTATTGAGTAGATTAATTCCGTTAACTAACATATGGGAAGGTGTTAAACGGAAGTGAAACAAGCCAAAGCACGATATTGCGAAAATAAGAAAACAAGAAAACACTAATGCAAAAACACGACAATGCGGGTGCGAAAAACACGACATAATTTCTGTCGTGTTTTCGCGGTTGTGTTTTTCGCATTTTTGCCTTCGTGTTTTATATTCTAGTGTTCTCGCCTTCGTGTTTTCTTGTTTTCGCCCAAGGCAGAAAATGCAAAAACAAGAAAACGAGAAGACGCTAACACGAAAACACGAAAATGCGAGTGCGAAAATACGACATATTTTCTGTCGTGTTGTCGCGGTTGTGTTTTCGCATTTTCGCCTTCGTGTTTTCTTGTTTTCGTATTTTCGCCTTCATGTTTTCTTGTTTTCGCTGTTCTGTTTTCTTATTTTCTTGTTTTCGCCTTCGCATTTTTATGGAGAAAGAAAAATATTTTAGTTGGAATTTTTGTGCAACCATAATTTTGTGTTAACAAGATTATTGCAGCGCGTGGGTCCGACATTCTTCCAGAAGTGGAAACTACAACAGTTAACTCATGCAAGCCAATGTTACTAAGAAAGAAAGATCTTATTAAAAAGAAATGGTCAATACTGACCTATTGAGGAGCAAACGTACAAACTTTTATAAGGTTAAAAATGCATCTTTTTCAAACAACCAGCTTTCCACCAAACACATTTCCAATTGGTTGATTATTTTTTCGATTATTAAAGAAAAGAAATGAAGATGACTTCATAATAAGGAAGGAAAAAGGTCAAGGTCATTAATCATAAATCAAGTGCAAAACTTAAGTGATACTACCTTTTTGTGGTGTCACGATGTCTCGGAGAGCATTGTGATTTCTAAAATTCTGCTGTAACGGTCACCAACACTTTCCAAATCTTAATAAAATGCAATTTTTTGCCGTCCTTACTGAATTCAGACTAAATTGCTGCTATTTTTTAATATATCTGTACTTTCGTTCTCGTGAAGAAATCGGAAATACCTAAAACGCAAAAAAAAATTGAAGAAATTAAAAAAAAAAAAAAAAAATCACGGCCACCTTACAAACAACAGGAATATCTAGCAATACTGCAAAATGCCCTTTAGCAGTTTTGAAGCAATTACCTGTATGCTTTCAGAGAAAAAGACATTTCTTCAAAATCCGAAAATCCAGCATAAAATATCTACCGATAAATAAAATGTCATCATTTAACAGAAAGTTGTGATCACACAGATAACCTATGTCTCCTTAAAGTTTCAGAAGATCTGGAAAAGGGTTTTTGAATATTACGGCAGGTGATGTTACGAAGTGACGTAAATAGGCAAACAATAAGTCAGCTGTCTTGGTCATATATATATAATATATATATATATATATATATATATATATATATATATATATATATATATATATAATAGGGGTCGAGTTGACTTGTTCAAGCCAAAATTATTATTGAATACAAAATTGAATTCGAAACTATTCTGTATGAAGAAATGAATGTTTTATAATTTGGACACATGCTGCGTTTAGCAGAGTTATATATATATATATATATATATATATATATATATATATATATATATATATATATATATATATATATATATATATATATATATATATATATATATATATATATATATATATATATATATTTGCAACTTTTAACCTGAATAAAAAGGATGCAAAAGTATAAATTATTGTCATCATAACCCAAAATGTTTCAGATGTTTTTTACAAAATTTGCGAGCGACGATAGACATTCAAAATATTTAAATCCATTGTCTTTTCTATCCTATCAGTAATACTTCTGGTCCATCTGTACACTTCTGTGGGTTTTTTGCTGTTCCTTTCCAATCACATATCATGAAAGTTGGCTTGTATTTTTGCACCACATTTCCCGAGCAAAAGTAACAGTCTGAACATTTACAAAAAGGAAGGCAATTTTCTGGATAATTCTTTGATATTTGATGCAGAATTTTTTTCCATATTGAACACTTTTTTGACCAATTTCATGGCATCTGATGCATTCAACTGAGGGTATTTTTTACTATTCGCATTTCGTGGTAGCGTACCACGGATGCTCTGAAAGCTTCAATACGGCAACATTGCTCTTGGCTGGAATGTTTTGTCATTGTTGCATCTTGTGGATGACATTTTATTTATTTAATATAGATATATTTTAAGTTGTCCCGGCAATTAATAGTTATTAGTGTGTAATTATTCAGCTGAAAGTCCAACCGAATGTTCAAAATTATTGCAGACTATATCAAGGTTTTTGCCAATGAATTGCATGTCAAATTAACCTCAAATAAAAGTAAGAGGCGTGTCCTGCTCATCTAGCTTGGCATGCAGAATGCTAGGGTAGGGTGTGGTGTGCCATGCTCACCTAGTTGGACGTGAGGCATGCTACACACTATATAAAACACAGTTTAAACTATGGGGGTGTCTTTCTGTGAAGCTTTCAGTGTTTTTAAAACCAGCTATCTGTCTTGTCATGTGTGGGACTGATAGTCAAACACAATGTGAAACAGAGAAGAACACTACCCACTTGAACAGGCTCAATAAATATTTTCACCACATTGACTGTAAACTTTCAATGATATCCAGTAGATCCCACACGGCCTGTAGCTGATGGCATTTTTACATGATACATGTGGAGCTGGTGAACTGGAATTATTTATTGCAATGACAAGGGAAATGAACAAATTGCTGCTTCAAAATACATGTTACCTGATGGTGGTGCATATTATGGAAATAGTGCTCCAAAAAGCTTTATATACTGAAGTTTAACAAGGAGCGTTGATGTGGCTGGCAAGGCAACTACCCACCATACTGCGTTTTGGTATAAGTCTGTTGCTTACATTTCAATTACTGGCATTTGAATACAATTATGGGTCCAAGGAAAGACAAAGATAGCTAAGCTGTAGAGAGAAGTCTTCAGCAGCCAGTGCAGACAAGGGGGTTACTCCAGAAATGGACGCCGGAGATGAAATTACACAATTGAGGCGATAAAAGCAAGGTGCACAGTCAGCTGCTGCTAAGGCTTAAGAAAGGGCAGACCAGTGTGATAAAATGGCTGCACAGTTCTAGAGAAAAATGGATGAGACTATGTTGACAGCAGCAGATGCACAGATGAAGGCTATGGAGACCAGACTAATGTCAAGATACCAATGCACTATCAGTGGGGAATCACAAACATTAAAGGCTCAGATCCTAGATTCCAACCATTTGAACCAGCATTTACTTCTGCCAGGCCTCGGCACAATAGACCAAGAGATCCCAGTTCTAGAGGTTATAGCTGGATGCAGTGCACCATCATCTCAGGAAATGCCCCATATACTCCAAATGTGGATTTTTTTCACAGCATCTCACAAGTTTTCACTAAGGAGCGATACCCAGTATCAAGAAACATCACTACCTACTCCAAACGTGGATTTCTTCACTACACCTCCAAGATCTTCGGTAAAAGGGCATCGTTATAGGCAACTATATGATATTCCCCTGCCAAGTCGAACTTTTTATGAAGATAAGACATCATGCGATAGATTTATGAAAAATCTTCAGTCATTAGCAGAGGCATGCAATCGGTGCACACAAGGAAGACTATATTGCTTGACAAGTAGTTTAAGACCAGATTCCAACTTCTACTTGAGGGTTATGTTTTCAGCCAGCTGACCAGTGAAACAATGCGGTCTTATGACATATTGGTGCCGGTTTTTGAAAACAGATTTCAATATTGGGGTCACAGGAACCACTATCTGAACATATAGCACACGACAAGCAGCTGGCGATTAAGGTGGCGGAGCCGCGTGCAACAATCCAGCGACTTTCATGTTGCATAGATGACAATATTTCACATTTCACCCACAAAACCGTAGATTTGTTTATTGTACAGATACAAAGATTAGTTAGAAACAAGTTTCGTATCGGTACGATTATTTTTAATAATTTTACAATCCAGTTTATTAGAGGATATCACATTGCACATTTTCTCTGCATTTCTTAAAAATAATCGATAGAAACGTGTTTTACATGTGTAAAGAAAAAGTATAGACCAATATGCAGGAAACGTATTTTTTGTTTACAAATAAAATACCTAACTTCAAAATAATCGAATGCTTTGATCAACGTTCTAAACATCAACAATTAATTCATTTTATGAGCTACAAAAGTCTCGAAGGGAAACATCTGAGGGAAAAACAAAAAAAAAAAAAAAAAAAAAAAAAAAAAAAAAAAAAAAAGAAAAAAGAAAAATGGTTCCTAGATAATATATTTATCTTTCAAAAGACCATTATTTAAAGCAGATCGACCAATTAGCTTTTAATCAACGCTGCCTACAAAACTGGTTGATAAACAAAAAAAAAAAAAAAAAAAAAAAAAATTTGAGAAATTGGCGTTGATATATTTGAGCTCTTTTCGCCCCACATTGTTGGCCGTAATGACAATATTGCTCTCCAACCGCGGTCACTTTTGGTTGCAATTTTTGAACGCCTGTCAATGGACAAATATGATGTGCAGATTCCAACGTACAATAATATTTATTGGCCTAAAGAGCAGTTATTTACCCGAATGACATCAAAGGCAGCCATAAACGCAAGCCTGCCAGTATGGGTTCACACGCGACGGCAACCGCTTTCAAAGGGGACTCAAAAGCAGATCAGTCACGTGACCCAAAGGTTCTATCGCCTTGACACTAGCAACACACGTTTTGCAAATGGAGCTGTTTTAACAAGATGTGTTTGCAGTATGACAGCTTACTTGAGTAAAAAGAGTGCTCGACGGACAGGAGCTGTGGACTCATTTCTACACATCTGGGATAAAAGAGCAACATATCTTTGTTACTGACTGCTTGTGACTTGCAACAAACAAACAAAAACAAAAAAACAAAAAAACAAAAAAAAAAAGGAGAAGAAAAAAAAGGCCATGATCAGGGAAGAAAATAGAAAATGGAGCAAGTGGATAGCACTGTGCATGGAAAAAAAAAGAAGTTGACGACCAAGCATACAGTACATGTGGGGAGAGGGCGCCAGAGTTTGATTTTTCTCTTTATTCTCATAAAATTTACTATTGCCATTCTAGACAAGTTGGACCTTGAGTTGGATGCCATTCTCTCCATCCCTCTCAAATCTTTCTCTGAAATGACAATTTAACTGCTGCTTAGCTCGATGCTGATGGCCATATGTCTTGCTTTGTTTCTTTGCTTTTGGCATTTTGTTTTATGTGAAAATAAGTTGTAAGATTGCTGGACAGAGAGAGAGAAAGAGAGAGAGAGAGAGAGAGAGAGAGAGAGAGAGAGAGAGAGAGAGAGAGAGAGAGAGAGAGAAAGACAGACAGACAGACAGACAGACAGATACACACACACACACACACACACAAACACACTCACAGAGAGTACCATGGTTTCTATATACATGTATATGGCAGTCCCAGCCCTGTTCCTTTTGTTCAAAAATGTGTATGCTGCTAATTTTTCATGCTTAGCTCGATGCTGACGGCCATATGTCTTGCTTTGTTTCTTTGCTTTTGGCATTTTGTATTATGTGAAAATAAGTTGTAAGAGTGTTGGATAGGCAGAGAGAGAGAGAGAGAGAGAGAGAGAGAGAGAGAGAGAGAGAGAGAGAGAGAGAGACACACACACACACACTCACAGAGAGTACCATGGTCTCTATATACACGTATATGGCAGCCCAGCCCTGTTCTTTTTGGTTAAAAAAAATGTACGCTGCCAATTTTTCATTTTATTCCACGCACTGTCAGACATGTTTGTTGCTTTCTATGTAAACAAGGAGAAGAATTTGAATTAGCATCCACCTACTTTTTAAATCCTCTTTTTATCCCCCGCCCCCTTAAGAGAAGCAAACCTTATCAAAAACAGAAGGAGAGAAAGAGAGATGTCGTTTTGTATGCACGTTCCATGCTGCATACACTATGCCAGATGGGCGGTCTTCATAGATCATGATCATGACGAGGTGACAACTGAGAAAAGAGTCCTAATGATAAAGAGAGCATAATAATAAACATCAATCCTAGCATATACTAGAATTTTAAAAAGAGAAAACAAAAACAAAAACAAGACAAAACAAACAAACAAACAAAAAAAAAAAAAAAAAACACAGAACGCCTTATATGTGTTGAGAATCCATTAGTTTCAATGTTGTATCATTGGTAATACTGTGCATAGTCACATATGAATAACCAACTCTATTCGTTTCCTAGATCAGACAAAGAGGCTAGTAGCACACCATGACCGAGGTTATGATGTTACAGTTTGGACGCATGGGTAATTGTTTCTTGAAAGCCATGACGAACTGTGTTTACTCATATAATTGATCTGACAGTGCGACACGCACTTCAATCGCCATTTAACAATAACCCAAAGTAAATCTATATCGCAGCTAAGAAATGTTCCAATTCCCTCAAAACGGAATTGGAAGAGGGATGGGGCAATTAGGGCAAAGTTCAGTCTTCCTGGCTTTGGGGTGGGTGCAGGTATGTAAGGTTGTCAGGAGTGTTTAGTTTATGCCCAGCCTATTTCACTGGCTCTTCTGCAAATTTTGGCCTTTCTTTTGGTAAAGGGGACCATACACACTGTCGTACTCTTCCCGGGTTTTGCCAGTCATATAATAAGGCCTAATATATAATTTTATTTTGTGGAGATGTGTAACCAGTGCTGCTTTACAACTAAAGATCTGCAATACACTGATCGCGACACAAAACCAAAACTTTGTGACTGGGGTGCAGCGACAATGCAACAGATCGCTCACACACACACACACACACACACACACACACACACACACAGCCTATTTCACTGGTTCTTTTGCAAATTTTGGCCTTTCTTTTGGTAAAGGGGACCATACACACTGTCATACTCTTCCCGGGTTTTGCCATTCATATAATTGGGCCTAATGTATAATTTTATTCTGTAGAGATATGTAACCAGTGTAACTTTATAAATGAAGATCTGCAATAAACTGATCGCGACACAACACCGAAACTTTGTGACTGGGATGCTGCGATAAGGCGACAGATCGCTCACACACACACACACGCACACACGCATGCATGCATGCATGCACACACACACACACACACATTATACATGACCGATCGACCAAGCAAAAAGCAGTGCGCAGAGCCATTTTGCACACAGACTGCAAAAAAGCAAAGACATGCGTCACTGCTCTATGGATAAAATATATATTTACCTGTTGAAACAAACGTGATCTCGCAATTTTTATGATGTATTGTACTTTTTCTGACAAGATTCTGGGCAGCACACATGGTGTAAGCTATAGTTTGCATGTTGATGGGTTTCCATGTAGACCTCCATGTGTATTCCTTGGAGTGACATATCTTTTAATATTGTGGTCTCCTGCTAGGGAGTCAAACCAAAAGCTTCCGAAAAAACGAAATCAGATAAACATAATCTGCTGTTAAGTTAAATGCTTTATCAGTAGAATTTAAAAAGCGATGTCCAATATGGACGCAAGTTTGATCATGCACAGCCACCTCAATTATGCTCAATTTCGTTCCTTAAATCCCTTTAACATATAAAAACCATAAATGCTTTACAAACTTCGTTGATGTGATACCAATAATTGATATAATATTTTGCCCGATGATAGATGCATATAAGAGCATGCACTTTAATCACATACAGAGATGTAGCTCAAAACATGCTTGCTGAACTTATTCGTGTAGAAAAGAAAAATTCTGCCACAAACAGATCAATTATGTATTACAATATTAATGAAAACTATTCTGAGTTCTGGGATTAATGCCAGTGAAGTTCGCGGACACGTTTCGATGCTTCATGCACGCATTGTTCCAGCAACAGAAAGGGACTACATTTGTTTTTTGTTTTTGTTTTTAAATGACATGACGTATTGGGGTAAATATGATGACTTTCATGTGAAAACACTGTATTAAGGACCCATTTTTTCCCAACTAACGATTATTTTTCCACACGAACACTACATTTAAAGGACTTGTCCTCTTGGTCCTTGGTGCTGATAATTTTTTCACAAGGATTTCCATGAATCAACATCAATTTCCTCTGACATGACTGGCTTTAAGTTTTTTCTGTATGCTTGTTGGCTTGTGTACAGAGTTTAGTTCAAGGATCAAAATGTAATATTTACCGCAAATATTATCACAGATGCAACATGTATAAAAGTGTGCTTTCTAATACCAGTTTTACCTGTTCGTTCGATCTTGGTATCATAGCTGTCCACTAAGCAGTTCTAGTTAGTATAAGTGAGATACATATAAATACTAACTATAATAATAATAATAATAATAATAATAATAATGATAATAATAATAATAATAACAACAACAACAACAACAACAACAACAATGTATTTGGAAAACTATAATATAATGATATAAACCTCATTTTGAAAAAAAATCTTGCTCGTGAAATTCTGAAAATCCCAAATAACTTCCTTTATCAAGTTGTGACGTTTTCGATCAAGAAACGAAAAAAGTAAAATGAGAAAACGCTAATACGAAAACACGAAAATACGAGTGCGAAAACACGACATAATTGCTGTCGTATTTTCGCGGTTGTGTTTTTCGCATTTTCGTCTTCGTGGTTTTTACTCAGTGTTTTCGCATTTGTGTTTTCTTGTTTTCGACTAAGGAAAGAAATCAGTAAAACAAGAAAACGAGAAAACGCTAATACGAAAACACGAAAATGCGAATGCAAATACACGACATATTTTTGTCGTGTTTTCACAGTTGTGTTTTCGCATTTTTGCCTTCGTGTTTTATATTTTAATGTTTTCCCATTCGTGTTTTCTTGTTTTCGCTGCTCTGTTTTCTTATTATATACATATTTTTTTTTTTTTTTGGCCTTCGCATTTTTATGGAGACAGAAAAAAAAATTAGTTGGCACTTTTGTGCCACCATAATGATGGCGACCTTTTCTTGCGTTGAGACCGACCTTACAAGCTGTCTCCTCATTGTCCCCCTCCCTAATCGTGCGAACAATATTTGAAGTTTTGGTGCGGCTTTCCACATTTGTAGCAGAAAATTGGGCCCATTTTTGTGCTTGAATTCTGATTTTTTGTGCTCTGGCACCCCACATACATAACATGAATATGTCTTGCTTTTTTCTATAGGGTAACCAAGAACTGTGAACCTAGACCCATCATTTCTGAAAGTTTTAGTGATGGTCCTTTTTCCTTATCTGTTGCTCTTCACTGCCTACGTTGGCCATAACCTACTTGATTTTAGATTTCTCCTTTAGTGATTTGGTAATATGTTGTACAGATTTGCTTTGCCTATTACCTCGAGACCCAACATGTTGTGGCTTGGAGGTAGTAGTGTTTTTTTGAACCCATCCACCATTGGACACACTACTGTAAAGCTTATTAGCCACAACACTAGTGACACCGGAGAGATCAACACCCATGTTTTGAGCCAGTGTGAGGGTACCTTGCACATTCAGATGGACCCCGTCTGCTACGAATATACCTTTATTCACTTCTCGATTCAGGAGTTTAAATGAACAGTATTGATTGATGAAATTACACCCCTCATCCTAACACAGGCTCCCGAGACCTTCGTTAGACAAGTCAATACGTTCTTTCAAGTCTCTGTGCATGTTTACTTTGGGACACACACTAGATACGTTTACACACCAACTATTTGTTAGCCCTTTGGCACCCTTGAGTAAAAGTTCATAATCGCCTATAAGATCCTGCCCTGATCTTCAACCACTTCAATCATTTCTGCCTGCTACCAAAGCTATGCTACTAAATGTACTGTTATCAGACAATTGGAGCAAAGCTTCATGGATGTCGTTAATCTTCCCCCAGAGTGGACTTGAACAATAGTATTTACCAATTTTGACTCGTCCACACGTCTGAGCAGACAGGTACCAATGAGAAGATTTTTATCAGTATTTGCGTCCTGTCGCTAATCAGTGTCAGTTTCACTCCTATTCTGATGACCATCCTGATAACCACCCAGATCAGCATCACGATGCGCATCGTTCACATTTGCAACATTCGTCAGGCGCATTCTGAGTTCATTATTTTCACGTTGGAGCTTCTGACATTCAGTTACTTTAGATGCTAACTGAGCAACTAAGTCAGCATTCACACGACTGAGACTTTGTTGAGAGCCCTTTATTTCTGCAATCTTCTAGCGTAAATTTTTTAAAACCCTGTCTCACATCATGCAGGATCAAGTTTATTGAACGCAGAACAAACCTACATGCAGGACTGTTCCACAGTGTGCCAATTTCGGACTCTGTCTCGCCAACACATTGATTGTGGTGCCATACCATACACAAACAGCATTGTATGGTATTGGGTTGCGCGAAATTGAAATGTGCGAAAATTCTGCAATTTAATCTTATGGAAATTTGCCCGAAATTAAACACTCCCTTGAGTACTGCGACAGGGTAGCACCACATAAAGATAACGAATCTAAAAAATTCTTAGACGCTTGTACATCCTTGGTCAGGAGCTGTTGTGCAGAAATTCCAAGATGTACGGCAAGTTCCTTTGCATGAAGCAACTGCGTTTGCTCCACAACTTGTGGTTTCATAAGTTTAGTGTTCTTGCGTACTTATGTTGGCCTCACACAAATTTGATTTGGTGAAGACTCATTTTTTATTTGCTCAGGCTCTGACCTGCAATCCTACAAAGACAAATTGTTGTGCTTTTATCATAAATATGAATGACTTGAAACTATAAATTTAAATATCAATAACCACTCCAGTTTTTAATGCTGATATTGAAAGAGTATCTTTTTAATTTTGTAAAGAGACTGATTCCTAATATAAAATCATGGCGCTCTCTCTCTCTCTCTCTCTCTCTCTCTCTCTCTCTCTCTCTCTCTCTCTCTCTCTATCTATCTATCTATCTATCTATCTCTCTCTCTCTCTATGTTTGTGTGTGTGTGTGTGTGTGTGCGTGTGTGTAAAGACAGAGAGGCACAAACACACACATGTTACTGTTGTCTTTTGTTGAAAACAGCATGTGTGTGAGTATGTCTCTTATTTTTTGGCCCGTAACATTTAATTTCGGCTACTGCTGCTTGGCATGTATTTTGATTTTAAACTGTATCGTCAAAATCCCCAACTTGTGCTCACTGGCGGCTCTCAATTTCCGACTGGGGGGGGGGGGGGGGGGGTCGGCATCAAAAATGCCAGGATTGAAAAGGATTCCTCTCATATTGTAAATCTGGAGGCTAGTGACAGCTTTTGGACCAAAATAGGTAAAAAGTCACCATGTTTCACTATTAATGAGGCAGCAGTTTTGCAAATGCTGTAAGAACACTGAATATCAATTCGAACCTTTGCGAAATTTTGAAAAGTGACGCATAAAAAAAAATAAAAAATAAAATGAAGGAAACAAACTTCACGAACCTGCGGCGATAGTGTATTATAGGGGCACAGTGAAAATGTGGCCACACGCATTGTACAATATTATCAATACATAATGAAACATACTTAGGAGACCTGTCCAAGTTTGTGGCCACATATGTGACCACTGTGGCCACATTTTAAAAATATAAACGCAATACCCCTTTGCTGTACTTTAACGAAGTTTCCGAAAGAATCTAGCCCCTCTAGCTATGTCCATGCCTGGTGTGTGCAGAGTGTTTCGCCCCCAACAACCGCCGTGTTGCCACCCTTAATTCCCCTTTAGCACCTATGGGAAATTCCTAGTATCCCTTCCCCTTCCTTATTCAATTTATTCCGTTAACGATTCCCGTTACATTTAAAACGGCTCGCATTCATCAAATCGGAACTTTTAAAGCTCACAGCCTGGAATGGAAAATCACCGGAAGCCATTACTCTCAGGACGTGCATGCGCATCGGAATCGAATTACCGATGCTACCAATAATTAGTGCACTTGTGAGAATATAGTTCCCATGAATTGTATGCATAAAGATAGCTTCAGATGTATTGGAAGGAATAAATTAGATGTACTTTCATAAACCATATCAATTTCATACTTACTATACATCTGTTATAATTAATTCCGTCTGTCATTAAACACTCGATCACTTTGTTTATTTATATGCTAACAAGGTGCTCCCTGTAATCACATATTTATACGCGGTGAAGAGTCCCATTGAGTGTGTCTGTGGGGAGGGAACATGGTGCCTGGACGGCAAAATTGCAAAAGTAAAATGTGGTCCCTGACCGTTTTAAGGGAAGGTAACGAGCTTAAACGGGAATTAATGCGGGGGATAAAATCGGGAAATTTATTTGTGGTCGCCCCAATATGTCAACACGGGCCTCAATATGGAATAAATCGTAACATAACACAAAGGGAGCACTCGAGATTATTTAGGAAACTTCATTAAACTACAATAATGGCACAATGACATTGTGTTTATTTTTTTAAAATGTGGACACATATGTGGCCAGACCTCTGCCCACAAACTTAGACCTGTCGTTATGTCACAATAATATTGTACTATACATGTGGCCACATTTTTACTGTAACCGTGCAATACAGAATCGCCGAACCTGCTTCATCATATTGTCTTTTTCGCTGGCTTGTGATCGTGACTCCTTTATTAAACCTTGGAATCTCGGGGTTTTTTGCCCCTTCCTATCTTCCAGTGTCTTTTAAAAACTTTTTGCCAAGGAGTCCACCATCTGTTGGTTACCCCTCACTGGTCGCCAATTTTCTTGTCCTTTCCGGGTGGCACTGTCTCTACTAATCGCATTGTGAACTTTTGTAAACCGGTTTATGGATCTCTCATATGCGTTATTCGGGTTTTTATGCCCCGAGGATAGCAAAGTTATGACTAAACTGCCAAACAGCGTTGGCTGTAAAGGTGAATTTATGTCACTATCCGCGTTATTTTTACACTCCATAGATAGTGCTTTTGCTTTTGCCATTCTGCACGCTTGAGACGGTGCTCAACGGCGTGTTTCCAAATGTTTGGTGAAACTCCGATTTGGAGCTTGGACCCCCTCCCCCTTGTGCGATGGTTTCTCGGAATTGTGGATTTTTTTTCTTTTTTGTGCATGATCCCTTACTGGACAATATGGGAAAGTCATTGGTAACTTGCTGTGCCCCCCCCCCCCCCATAAATATACTTTTAGGTTTAAAGGATTTTGTTAGATGAATCCCTCCTCAACTAAGCAGGAGCGAGCCCAGAGTTGTTTAATGAACTATTGCTTCTTCATAGCACAAATTTGAAAAACAAAGTGCAAAAATTGAATGAATCTGTTATTTAAGAATTCTGTTGACAATACACATTCATAAACCAACAAAATTAACGTGCGTGTCATCTGCAGGTAGCAGCACAAACGTGTTTTCGACGTTTCATAACTCATGCTGTCAGAATCACTTTGGAATAATAAACATCAGTTTATTCATCTACCAAAAGACGCACAGGTACTAGTGCTGCAAACGATGCAGTTAAGCACAATTGACATGCCCCATCGAGTATAGTTTCTACACAGAACACCAAAATGGCTCCAATTATCTCCCGTCATGCCTTGTATTTTATCACGCTTGTATAATGTGAAGAAATATTTTGTCCTATTGACACATGGAATTGTCAAGTTCTGTTTAGAATTGTTTGATACAATTCCAGAAAATGAACCCACTTTGCTTGAAAGGATGAAAAACATGTTAATTGTGTTATGATTATTACCAGCATTTCCATTTCCGCATTGTTGAAATGTAAAACCCATTTAACTTTCCGCTGAAACAGACCCAATTAGGTATCAAAATAAATTATATATGTAAAACTGTAGCCATGAACAAAACAGAAGGGCAGGAACTTTTGTTATATATGTATATATGTACATATATTGTGCAGATACTCACAAACAGATTTGCAGTTTTATGCACAGGTAATCGTCCACGCCAGTCGTAACGTGCTTTCGCCGGGCTTATAGTATGAACAAGTATAAAGCAAGCAATGTCTGGTGAACGTTAACTGGACGAGTACCCGTGGTTTTAGTTCAGGCAATACAGCTTTCGGGTAGGGATATCTCTCTTAACCACCGTATGGGCTGCACTTGGTCTACCATCAATTACTCTGGGTAGCTACTCAAAATCAAAAAGCTGTATCAGAAATGGGAAATATATCTTTAACTTTAGGCTGCTTAATTTACTTTAAAAGATATATCTATGTATATCTTGCCAAAACGTATTTAGAATTTTTATTCTTACGTCTTTCAGCTGCCAAACTCAAGCCGTATTCAATTAAGGGATCTACTGTGAAACCAAACAACAGCCACCAGACAAACACATATATGTATATACAATAAAATGCAGGTAATTTATGCGTCCATAACGCTGGGGCAAATATTCGTTACTTTGGCAGATTATTGACCTATAATGGAGCTTTCCTCAGCTCACAATTAATAATGGTTTCGCCGTAAATAGACCTTACATTTAATGTTCCAAACTATATACAAGATGGAGCACTAATGGCCACCGTACTTACGATTATAGACATGGAACCACCTGCCCACAGGAACTTATATTAAATGCCTTGTACCAACACCCTTGCCAATGTATACACGGGTCAACCACTACGTAGTTTGCAACTGAAAAAAATCATTTGAGGCCCTCTATTTATTACAGAGAGGGTGACTACTTTCCCCAGCCCTAAACAATCTTTATTTTATTGAGCCCACCTCACTTACCCTACCAGATCCGGGTGTTTACATGATCCACGCATGCAATGCAAGTGTACGCGAATGAAGGTACATTGAGCCTTTAACTTCCCGCTAAAGGTTACAGTGAATCATGAAAAGAAATTATATACTGAAACCTTACTACTAATACATTTAACTCATTTCACTTCACATATAAGTAACCATCACACTTTCATATATATGTATATATATATATATATATATATATATATATACATATATATATATATATATATATATATATATATACGTAAGAGCATTACCACACCATTGACTAAACACTCTTGCTGCATTATTAGTTGATAAAGAGAACCTTTGCCTGGGAAACGGGGTACACTTTTATTTAGTCCCACACGTATAAGACCAGCTCAGATGAAACATCGATGCAGCCAAGTCATTATAATGCATACAACATAAAATCCGTGACCTAACAAACGGACATGTATAATCAATCAAAAAAATTCATATATTGTGTTCTTCCTCAAAAATTTAGTACCGAGAAAAAATTATTGGCAATTTCCTTGAATCGTTTGTTGTCTCGCTTCATTTTTGTTGCACGAAAACGACATTGGTTTTTTGAATAAAATCATTGAAAAGTTTTTTCCCTGACAATTTGACTTGTGCGTGTTGGCGCTTACACGATATATTGGTTTCAAGCTTATACCATGCCAAGAAATATTATTCACCTGGTTAACTTTGCAGGTCTGATTAATAATTGTAGAACTGCTAAAATCAGTCTCAACCATTGTAGCAGACAACCTATCCCTGCCCGATACGAGGTAAGGAGTTAATTATGAAATATATATTCACTTAGGAAGGAGGCGGTCCTGTTCCTCATTGCTAGTGTTTTATGATGCATTAATGCTCCTGTTGTCTAGCTGCATTCAGTCAGACAGAAGGCTTGTCTATTCCACATTAGCATAATTTTCTGATATATATATACATACCCCAGTATGTCTGGTTGATGCTTGCTTGTAACGTTACACTGTTTGCAGATCACCTTGTTCTGAAAGTAAACAGGATGGAGTCTGTCGGAAGTGGGCCTGCCATGTACTTATGCACACGACTCGTCATTTACTTACTTCTAATACCAGCAATAAGAGCTAGACCTCCAGGTAAGAAGATAAATTTTTCAATCGCATATTGACAAAGTAGTATTGTATTTATCTGTCAAATTAAAAAAAATGAAAGATCAAAGAGTTTTATTTTAAAATGTTTAGCATTATTTTATTTCATTTACACTTTATTAAATATATTTATATTTGTGTCGTTTCACCCAGAGCCACTCCCTGGTAGTTATTACCCTATTCCACAGTCCGAACTCTTGACACTCCATATGCTAACCTGTAACTGCATAATTTATATGAATATGAAGGTACTGTTGTCCATATTGCACACGTTCTTCTGTAGATTTTTGACATAGGCTGCATTAGCCTAAATAAATTAAAGGGTCTTCAGTGGATAACTACTCAGAACATGTTTCGAAGCCTGTACCAGTGCATGTTTCTCTGAGTAGTGGCCTCCTCTCTGAGTTAAATATCCAGCAAAGACAATCCATATGATAATTAAAACAAATATAGGAACCTGGCAGATGATGCATTAGCTAAATAAGTGAAGTAAAATCTCTAAAATTGTTTAAGCCTAACTTTCTAACAATCTGTTGATAATAACAGTAAAATGTGTAGAAATATTTGATCATTATGTATAAACATTTTGCTTATGAATTCTGAAAGAGAACTTTTTACTTTATCTATGGCTAGATTTGTGTACAGTGTAGACAAAACAAAATATTTAACAAATTTTGCTTTTAAACGTTTTTAGATATAAATTAAAGAAAGAATCGCTACTACTCCAGAAGAAATTTTTTTCACAGTTTCTAGAAATTCCATTACAGTATTTACAGAAATGATTCCAACGTGCAGTCACAGCCTTTGATAGTTGGTTTGTTGTACATTTTGAAGCACCTGCTATGAATCCTGATTTAAAAAATTTTATTGTGTGTAATTTGGGTATCCAGAACGAAAGTGGAACATGGGAGTTCTGTTCAGAAATTTTGATATTCAAACTTCCTTTCATCTCATCTTTATGTTTATGTATGAATGTTTTCAATGGATTGTTTGTGTAATTTGTATACGTCATTTCCTGTTATGCGTGAAATATTGGAAATGCAAAGTTCATTTTCAACAACATTCAGATAATATTTTTTTGCAGATGATCCCAAAATTGTTACCTACCTTATCAATGTTAGTGATTAAAAATCCTTCTTGTAGCCCTTCGACTGCATTTGAAACCTTGAGCTGCTTTAAATTTACCATACTAAAATTCTTGATGTGGGATTTATAACGATAAATTCTATTTCTAAAGACCCTTTTCAAGTGTGATAAACATCTTTCAAACTTCTGAATCTCTATGGTTTCTTTCTTTCCCCATTTCATACAGTAGGAATCAAAAGGATTACATGTATCCTGAAAAATACTGCCAATGTTCAACCTAGGACATATCCGAAATTTTTTCATTAATTCTCTTAAAACTGAATTTTATATAATATCCATATTACCTGTAATTTTCAGAGGTGGTTAATAGTTTCTGACGGCTATAAAAGTAAACATGTGCGCTCATGTCCATGGTAGTTTGAGCTTTTATGGTAAGCTTTGTAGAAAGTTCATACTTTCCTAGTGTTCCGCCAAATCAGCTGATAAGGGTATGCAAATTTTAAAGCAAGATAAATAATTCGTTATGGGTATCTCTGAATGGTTACTTATATTTTATGCAATGGGTTCCTCACGAGATCTCTTCACAGGTGTAGTTTGTATATATACACCAAATATTCTCAATAATCAATGAACTGTTCGACCTTTTTGGTTATTACCGACATAAACACAATAGAAACTAATTTCAAGCAATCGAACACAAATATCATAATAGTATTACGTTATAATAATGATAATTGTTTCTGAATTGTGAAACTTGTCAGACGGTGATATACGTAGCATAGACCAAAGAGAAAGTTACGATACGGTTACTTTGAGCTGAGTGAAGCAGCATGTCACAATGGTTAGTCTAAGAATATGACAAGTATATTTGTTCTAAGCCCGCCAGTCAGCAACTCGGCAACTTCTTTACACTTGATTGAAATATATTTTGTGGGGGTCCCCAATACGTTTGGCCATTACTTTCAATTGCAACTTAGTATTTAGTGTATTTTCAGCGCAGCTGACTTTTCTGAATGGTTGTCATTTGCAGTCCATTCACCCTGCATTGATCAATTCATCTGTACTTTGGTTGTGATATTTTCAGCTCCTGCAAAACCGTCAGCCTGTTGCGCATCCGGCTTGGCGTGTTCTTATATGGGATGGGACTCATCTGAGTTTGTTTGGAAAGACATGTCACTCACTAATTGTTTCTCTTGTGTTTTTCATGCATTATTTGTTCATTGTTTTAGGTACGTTCTTAAAATTCGGCAAAATTGCTTGGCATATATTGCCTCACAATGAAAAAGGATTACTTGCGAGCACAAAACAGATCTTTGTATAAACATATTATCAAAACGAGGGCGCTCATTTGTTCTATTATTACAAACGATTTTTACTTTATAACATGATTTTTGACTGTTTTTGTTCACTCTATGAGGCAATTCTTTATCGGATTTTTCAGTTGCGTTGTTCCTCGCTTCTGGCTATGATTTGCAAGTCCATATATTTCAATGAAGGCACGTTAAAATGCACTAGCCCTTACACTAAAATAGCAAAAATCGTAGGTAATGCTAAATCGTTAACGCTTCAAATTTTCTGTCGTTGCACTTCGTCCGGTTGTCTACCAATTTTTGGCCCTGTTGAATTGTCAGCCAGCTTAAATCTTGTAATCACGCTTCCTCCATCATCCCTGTCGTCCATCATCCAATTCACTCTTTCGACATCTTAAAAACTCTTGACTGGATCTTCTTTACCTCATTCCACCCTATAGAAGACCAAGTCAACAGCTTTCCCAGGCCCACGTTGGGCGCAATGCGCCGAGAGCGTGCCAAGAAAGCAGACGACATTTAAATATTAGCATCATCGGGGTGAAATGAGTTAAACTTAGTGGGAATGTATCGAAAGTTTAATCGTTCCAAGTGACTTCAATAGGCTTTGTGATTGATGGTTGATTGATTGATTGATTAATTTTGAGAAAACATAACAAAATCTCCATGTGCCTTTTTTGAACCCTAGTTCTTGATTTATGACAAATGGTCCCGCGATACTTTGGGACGATTTTGTGGTTTATTTTGTGTTATTTTCGACAAAACTGTTTCATACCCCGTGCTCAAACGTGAAAATGTTCATTGCGGAAGAGTCAAGCTAGATTGCTTAGTACGTGACGTTGCAGTTGTTTCCTGGTTTGTTATTATTTTGTGAAGTTTTGTTTACAACACAAAGGCATAGGCTCACATGTGCATTGCATGTCAGTAGAAATATTAATGTCACTAACATTTTGACTTCGTTTTCAAATGTGATGAAGACACACTGTTGTCAATATCCTTCAGATTTGATCTTTCTGCTTTGACTTTGGGTCATCAAACATCGTACAAAGTCATGTACATGTACATGTCCTCAGCTGTTTTAGTGCCAAGGTTTGGACAGAGTCAAAGGCTTTCCTCGGCGTTGCACCCAAAGTGCGTTAAGGGAAGATGTTGACTAGGACCATGATATTCTCTGAAAGGATAGGTATGCTGCTACTTAACTCATTTCACCCTAATGACACTTTTTCTCAGTAATATCGGACTGTCGTCTGTTAATTGTATTTAACTAATTTTGGAATTTTTTTTCAGATTTTTTGGATCCAACTTGCATAGAGGATCATTTCAAATTATATGCCCAAGGTCAACAGCTGTCCTTGGTGTGCTCCGGGCGCAATGGGCCCCGAGCGTGCCTAGGAAAGCTGCCAACTCGGTCTTCTATTAGAGTGGAATGAGTTAAACAAAAGATACTTTTACAGGACAAGGAATCTAAATCTAGGACCGTCATAAAAATTGAGATCAGTTCATTTAATGTAGTTCGACTTAAGTCGCAATTGGCATTGAAAGTAAAACGGTCTGCGCTCCCAGCACATTAGTTTTTGAAAAGCTCACTTTCATGCTTCAGCAAATATATCTTGGTCGGCAGGACTGGGGACTCTCACACTCCCCTTGTTATAATAGTGCTGTAGTTATATATGCTGATTTTGTTTTTTTTTTGAAGTGGGTGGGTAGGAATCATCCTCAATTACCGCTTAGAAAACCATCTGAATCGCTCAAAACACGTCTGGATGTCACTAAACGATGATTATGTCCTGCTAAATTTGGGCAGGCTGCCTGACAGAGCTTACGTTGCCACCCAGATGTCCATTGTCTATTGTCTGTCACATATCCGCATTTCACGCATTTGAGTTTTCTCAAAAAGCACTGAGCATACCGCCCTAAACAATCACATTGACACCATTTAATGTTAGGTGAACTGATAGCCTGCATTGTAAACGTTATAATTTTGTTTTTATTAGATTATGCAGATGGTTTTTAATCTTAAATTGATACTCTCTTTCTCTGTTATGGCCAAACATAAGCAAATTAGAAAATAAGCATACTGTTTTATCTTCTCGTGACAGCCAAACATATTATGTGTATATAAAAAGTATATCATTTTGTCTCAGCACAGAAATTTTTTATGTATTATATATATTTGTATTGTATTTAAATGGAAATTATGATTATGATACTGTGCATACAATATTATAACTAAAGCGCGTTCTAGGAATTAAAAATGGTCGTGTTTGAGCACAAAATTGAATCTTTTACAGAGAGTGTTATTAATCTAGCTGGATATTAGCGTTTCACTTTGTATTGAAACCAACATGCAGCACGATCCATTTCACGCCATTACTACAGATACAGTTTAATATTTGGTTTTCTATTTGTATATTTCTTTGCCTTTTGCTCCAGCATTTACGAGTTACCAGTATATACACAGTTTGCGTCTTTGGTTTAACCATTTGAGGTTACAATTTGGATGTATTCAATCGGAAGAGGAATTCTTAGTTAAATTAATCAAAGTTCATCACGAATACATAGGGTAACAGTCTATATTGGGGACCCCATATGTACCACGCCTCCTTCCCCGTTGATGTCAAAGATAGAAAATGCTAGTGCTGACCTGAAAGACATTTATGGATAACAGTCCAAGTATTATATATTATTGGAAGATGGAAAATCATTTTTATTTGGTTATGTCTCGATACATATATGTCTATTGGATGACTCTTCACGTTAGTAATTTGTAATAAATTGTATAAAACAGTTTTTGTCAATCATATTCCAGTATTGTAAAATGGTCAATACTGTCCTACTATGAAACTACTTGGCCAATTGCTTGAAATAGCTCGGTTCCCTCTGGATCTTATTTTGTCATCAATGGATGTTTTTATTAACTTTGATCTTACAACCGTTTTTCGTTTATGTAGCACAATAAAGAATAATGGTCATTATGTACATGTGGGTGTGGTTGAGATAACATGTTGCGCTAAATTACAAATCTCCAAAATATTTGCCAATTTGTTATGGCCAAGAGTCACAAGTTGACCATTATTAACATAAATGGTTGTTATCATCTTACAGTCATCATCATTTTTGACCAAATCCAGTCTCCAGATAATTCCAAAAAATAAAATTGTCATCTTTTGGCGGCCTCTGAAAATAATCGCCAACACTAAATTTCTTAATTTGCCACATGGAAATAAACAACACCCCCTGGTCTCGTACCTCAGTCACACCTGATCGGCGTTTTGCAGACTGCCTCAGCTGTTTGCAGATCAGCAACAGTGTACTTGAACCATGTTTCCGATATTGCAATAAAGTCTTGTTCATAGACATCAGCTTTTAACCCTGAGAGTGCGGATGACAGCTAAAGTCGGTTTTTTTTCACTACTTTTACACACATAATGGTTGAAAAATTCAAATTCCTCATGAAGAAATCCTTTCATTCAAATATCAGTAAGCCTAGTCTAAAGCAAAAAGTAATCTTAGTCAACAGCTTTCCTCAGGGCACTTTGCGCGCAATGCGCGCAAAGTGTCTGCGTGCAGAGCCTCAGAGAATTTTCTTGACTCTGTCTGAAATCAGTGCTTTAAGGGTTAACTGATTTATCTTGTTTCTTAAACTTTGAAAGCGGGACAAATCACCATCGGGTGTTGAACTAGTTGACCATGTGACAGACCTGTGGTAATAATTCCTTAAACTTTGAGCCCGACAGAAATTTTCAAGCCCGTATGAATATTTGTCAATTATAACAATGTAACTCATCTTGAAAGTGGGGATATCTTTTCAAGATGCCCACAGATGATACTCATCTCACCAAGTTAAAGAAAAAAGGTATCATAATCTGATAATTAGCGATGCTAGCTGCTGATGCAAAGTGCAGATAAAACTGGAGCGTCAATGGACTAAATCTCACCCCATACAATGGAGGTGCAGTATTAACATCATGTTGAAATTCACAAATATTACTAAAATGATTTAGACCTACGTATAAAATATAACATTCAACCAAGCGCCCATCGTCATTAATTACACGTAGTTCGTATGAATCTACAATCTGTAATTAATGAAGAACACTCAAAGGTTGAGATGACTGCTTGAAGACCATCATTTGCCGTTTAAGGGAGGTTCCGTCGCTCATGTGAGGAGTGAAATTCATTTTTTGTCACTTTGGTGCTGGAAGATTCATGTTGATGTTAAGTTTAGTAACTCATGAATCTCTCTGCTGTCACTGTTGGGTTAAAATATATGAATATGTGTAATGTTTTGTGTTTTGCTGTATTTAACTTTGATTTCATGAATGGATGTAAATTTATGAAAATTGTTGATTTTTTTCTGAGCCTATTGATAAAAACTTCATTGGCAATGTTACGCTGCGGCTGCATTCTGCAACCCATACAATGGAGGTACAGTATTTACATCATGTTGAAATTCACAAATATTACTAAAATGATTTAGACCTATGTTTTTCTTTTGTTGTTAACTCAGCTGTCGGGCAGGTCAGTAAATGAGAAAGTGGCAGGCTTATCATTTCTTTTTTATCTTTGGTGCAAGTGATAAATTTAGTGTTTGCATGTTTATGTTGTTTTTTTTTTAAATAAATCTGTAGTTAATGAAGAATACTTCAAAGACTGCGAGGAACAGTTTAAAACCACCAGTTGCCATAAATCTATAGGTGACTGCCTGTCTCAAGCCAAAAGGGAAATTATTTTTTCCACATTGGTATTGGAAAATCATTGTTGATGATTAGGTCATTATTGAATCTCAACGTTTTGCTGTATTGAACTTTGCTCTTATTGTTAGGGTGAAATACATGAATATGGCTAATGTTTTTTTTCTGAATTATTTGTTTGGTAAAGAAATGTTATCCCATACATATCATTTATGGTCTCAGTCAAAGAACCATAAAACTTCGGAATGCTGATTAATTACTTCCTCTATGTTTGTATGTAAAGCATTCATGCATGATCAGGTAACCCAGCCACACATTATCATGTACACTGTACTGAAATCCATACTCTTGGCAGTCTCCGATACACGAATCATGCGCTATGGTTCAATTGGATTGCACTGTGTACAATTCACAGTTAGAAGGATCAAATCTACATATACACTAGACCAAAAATCAGGGCTATAAGACATCTAACTATCAGACGATTTTACTGACAGTGTGTTTCTCTACTGATTGATGATAAAGCGAAATGATCATATAGCAAATTTGTTGAATGGCCAGTCACTGGTGTTTCCTGGCAGCAACATCAAGAATTGTGGAAAGAAAACTGCTATCTAATTAAACTGTTGACCCTTTGAGCCTGTCTACCATCCATCATTCAACATGGTGCCATAATGCTTTATCTTGTCCAGTGCCAACTACAACTCTATAATTCAGAAACACAATACCCACATTCATACACTTCAACTCGACAGTGGGAGGAAAGTTAAATACAGCGAATGGCAGAGATTTAAGAATTACCAAACATTAGCATGAAAAGATCGACTGAATAGTAGTGAAACCATCACATGTCAATACCATACTTTAAAATCAGTCCAAGTCTAGAACCATCTTAATCTTGACAAGCCCATAATATGAACATCACCAGACATAACATCAAGACTTGAATAGCCATCAAGCAATACATTATTCAATATTTACATTCAATCGAACTTTTAACATTGCAAATATAGGAGAGAGCCTGGTGTGTTACGAGACCATAGCACATGAGCCTTGTGTGTTAACATACCATGACACAAGTGCCCCGCCCACATTCCAATAAGCCATACCCAACTGGGGTTTTCAGAACTCAACAGTTGAACAAAGCTGGGCAAATCCGTTTCTGGTCGTTTTTCTCACTTCTATGCAGACCTATTAATATTTTTGTAATCGAGCAGAAAATTCATGTGAAAATGTAAACATAAGCAATGAGGGTCGCTCTTTTGTGTTGATGGCATAATGACGCGGTTTATTGAAGCCGGCAGGATGGGCATGGCGCACGCCAGTGGGCCTCGCTCACCATGCTAGCTTCAATTAACCGCATCATTATGCCATAACACACACAAAAATGACCCTCATTTCTGAATTGAACATCTAAAGATGATAAGATATATTGACAACGTAGAAATAATGACTGTCATGAAAAGTAGAATCGGGCAACAGTTTTCAACAATGTTAAAGACGCTGCACTGAAACTCCGAGTGAACAAGAACTATCCATGATCAATATCCTTCAGTCATAAAACAAAGCCAGGTCAAAATCCAGACTTTCAGGGTCATATACAACAGCATTATAATATATGTATGTATATATATATATATATATATATATATATATATATATATATATATATATATATATATATATATATATATATATACATATATCAGTCATCGAAAACGAAATGCTGCATGAAAGGAAAGCATTTCTCTCCTGAACAACTGCTGGATTTGTGAAAACAGGATCTGGTGGTTGTTTGGTTGTTGTCTCTAATTTCTCAAATTTTCGTATTTTGTTTGAAACGATGTGCCTTATTTCCTTGATCCATTCATCTAAGACGGAATAATCAAGCTATCTGTCTTTTCCAATATCCTTCCGTATTTTTCAACAGCTTCCATAATCATTTTCGTGCCTTTATCTCAACAATAGTATGTTGCTTTTGGTATTTAGACTCTTTTGAAATTAGTTTACAGAGTGCATCATTTGATATAACATATAGGTCGCCAGTGATTTTATGATTTGAAATATAAGGTGAGTTATGACACGTACATGGACTTGGTTGTTTATTTCTTTGTAGTCATCTAGTCTAGATTAAATTCTTTAACAACCTTTGTGTGGTTAACAAGAACTGCTTTAAATTATGAACAGGGTACCAGATTCATGTTCCTTGAAAAAATATGTTTCTTTCATGCACCAGCATATCTGAAGTTACATAAAATATAACAGTCCAAGTCAAGAGCTTTCATAGGCACCCTTTGGATTTAAAGGACCCTAAGCACACCAAAGAAAGCTGATGACTCAGACCAAAACGTTTCAGTAAAGGAGGTATGGGCGTATCTTAATTCACCAAAACATTTTTGACAAGCGTATAATTTTTAAATATGCTCTGGATTGAAGTGTAATGTGCATAAAACCACGGCAAGAATGACTGGTGTCAATAAATACCCCCCCCCCCCCCAGTATTTTTTGTGTGTGTGGTAGAAAGACTTATTTCAATTTCTGGATTTTTGCAAAGTCATTAGCTGTGAACTGGCTTGCATCTCAACTGCGTTCTAAAGCCCAATGACTTGTTGGTTCCCTCTCTTCTTTTCTTTCTGTCTCCCTGTCACTTGTAACTATTTTCCCCATCTTCCCTGATATCTTCCTCTTCTGGTGGACCACCTTACTCCATTCTCACTATCCATACTTGTTTCCACCTTCCATTCTGTCTCCCTTAATTCTTCTTTCTGTTTCTCTTGCTCTCCACGTCCTTCCTTTCATTCAATATACCCATCACCCTACCCTCTAATAACCTGTTTTCTGCCCCATATCTATTCACAAAAAACACACTATTTTCTCTTAGAACTCAATATAAGTTATGGTCAGGTTTATAGCCATAATCGGCAGCATATTGAAATTTCAGTTTTTTATAAAATTTGAAGAGTTAATTATGTTGAAAGCCAGGCCACCAACACTTGCATACATATTTTTGATGTTAATGGATGAGGAAAAATATATTTGAAATTTTCCATAACAGAATGTGAAAAATCAACTATTTAGGAATGCAAATATCAGAACCGAATCCAGCATGTAATATCCGTATGCATGTGTGAAATACTGAATATTGGCTTCGTACCAATTCAGCTCAAGATTAAAAAAATATATTCATATTTGGTTTATAGCACTTTTTGCTTGCATGCAAACGTTGAAATAGAATATTTAGATTTAAAAAAAGGAATCAGAATTGAATGTCATTACAAATAGGACAGACAAAAGACACTTGGCATGAGTTTGTGGTATGCCAAAGCAGTTTGGCCACACTATGATGCCAACATAATGAACACAACGTGACAAGTGCCATCAACATGGCTACTAAACCGCAATTATAACAATCATTAAATCTGTTTCTGTGTTTTTTTTCAGATTGTTTGGAGGTTTACTGTTTGTTTTTATTGCGTTTGTTCTTTAGCTTTTGCTTCTTTCAGTTTGGAGGTATGTCTGTATATGGTGTTGCTACATGCAAGCATTTAAAGGATGCTACCGTCTTAACCTTATTTAAATTTCACTCTCTGATTCAGATTTAGATTTATCTGACTAACACTAAAATGTTACTCCCTTTATGATTTTGGTAACAATGCCAAGAAAATTCTGGTACGGTGCTCAATCTTTAGCATCTGCTTATTTTTAAACCTAAACGGTTAAAGAATTATTATCTTAATCTTTATTGTTATATCGCAGGCTTTGTATACTATACGTGGCACAGAAAAATTATCCCAACGTCTACAGTACATGACTACATGCGGAGCTCATTTCTAAAATATCCCACGAGTCATGGTGACACATTGCTTTTTTTTGTTTTTGTTTTTTTTTTTTTTTTTTGTTTGTTTTTTTTTTTTTTTGTTTTTGTTTTTTTTGTTTTTTGTTTTTGTTTTGTTTTGTTTTTGTTTTGTTTTTTGTGTTTTTTGTTTTGTGTTATTTTGCTTGTTTTTTGTTTGTTTGTTTCGTTTTGTTTTGTTTTGTATGTTTTTAATACCTCTTGTATGGCTACATGGCTTTTCTTCTAGTAACGTTTGAATTGCCTCTACACATTTCGGCAAATGTTACTGTGACAAACATGCGGCTAAAATAAAAATCGTGTCCCCAATTTCTATTGCCTTTCTGAACTTTTTCACTTTCAGAATATATGTCATTCTCCCAGTGTCGCACATCCATGGACTTACTAATATGGACAGTATGTTGGTGAACAAATCTGACGTTGGCCCTGTAGGGTCAATTAAAATTGGTATAATTTTTAATTTAAATTGGCAGCTAAGGTAGTTTCAGTGCCGACATCCCACCACACACAAAATTAATATTAATAAAATAAACCAAACCAGCCAAACATACAAAGTGACACCGCTTTATGCAAATTAGAATAAACTTGGCCATGTATTAAGATGATAGGGCTAATCAGATATTGCATGGTCCTATATGTTTGCAAACTGGCAAAGTTCATTATCATCGGCATTTGAAAGAATCATGTGAAGACACGTGTGAGATTCACATATATTTATGTATCTTACAGTAGAGGCAACGGCCTCGAAGCTAAAAAATGCAAGAGATCAAATGAAAACGTTCTCAACGTATGTCTCATAACAGAGGGGACGCAACTGTTAGAAAGTGACAACAAAATTTTACATAAATCTTGGTGTTTTGAGTCAGGCCAATTTTAATTTGACGCTTCAATGGGTGAAAACACTGTATGTTGTGAACGTGTGCAGTTCTTAATGGCAACTAATTATGTCATGTTGAAGTGGAAAAGATGGTATACAAGTTAGATGGAACGTGATAGAAAGATGCCCTTCTCCAGTTGCATTAAATTCCCGTTGCTTTTCATGATAAACGATACATTTGTCAAGTTGCATCTTTGAGTTCTAAACAACCTTTACTGTGTCAAGGTACGGTAACATGTACGAAAAAACACACCATTGTAGCCGCAATATTTTGTCCTCTTGCTTTTGTAGAGAAAATACGCAACTAACGTATTGCCGGATAATTTATCTGCAAAATTTCCCCCAATTAATAAACATAAGGGTCTTTCAAGTTATAAAGAAATTATGAAAAAAGGTACAAAATTTCGGATGTGCCCTGAGGTGAACATTGACAATATTTTTCAGGATACATGTGATGCATTTGATTCCTACTGTTAGAAGTGGGCAAAGAAAGAAAAAATTGAATTTCAGAAATTTGAAGGATGGTTATCAAACTTGAAACTAGTCTTTAGATATAGAATTTATCGTTACAAATCCCACATTAAGAATTTCAATACGGTTAATCTAAAACAACCTGAAGTTTCAAAAGCAGTCAAAGAACTTCAAGAAAGATTTATAGTCACTAACATAGATAAGGCAGGGAACAATTTTGGGATCATCTGCAGAAAAAATTATATGGATGTTTTGAAAAAAGAACTTGGTATAAACAATATTTCAGACATAAGAGGAAATGACGTTTATAAATTACACAAACAATCCATTGATAATTTGATAGATACACATAAAGATGATGTGAAAAGGAATTTTAATATCAAAATTTCTGAAGAGGACTTCTCTATTCCACTTTAGTTCTGGAAACCCAAATTACATAAAGACTCTTTTAAATCTAGATTCATAGCCGGTGCTAGAAAATGTACAACAAATCAATTATTAAAAGAAGTAACATTGTGTTTGACTGAAATTAAGAGTCATTTCGTAAATACTGTAATGCAATTTCTAGAAACTATGAAATTAATTGTTTTTGGAGTATTAGCAATTCTTCCGCGTTTGTATCTAAAATCAAAGATGTTAAAGCAAAAAATATCAAATGTTTTGATTTTTCTACACTGTACACAAATCTATCCATAGATGAAGTCAAAAGTTCTCTTTCAGAATTAATAAGCAAAATGTTTAAACATAATGGTAAACCATACATTAATATCAATTCATATGCAAAGAAAGCATATTGGTCACACAATAAATATTCAAAAAGCAACGTTAAATCTTACACTGTTGAAACTTTGATAGATGCTATAAAATTGCTTTTGGATAATACTTTTGTTCAATGCGGACCATTGGTTTTTCAACAAATAAAAGGCATTCCAATGGGCAGCAACTGCTCCCCTTTACTGGCAGATTTGTATTTAACCTGGCTTGAATTTAAGTATATGGATAAATTGATGAAAAAGGACTTTCAAATGGCTGCAAAATTATCAAACAACGCAAGATATATTGATGACATTGCTTGTGTAAATGCTCAAAATTTCAGTGAAATTGCCAAAGAAATTTACCCAAAAGATATCCCTTTGGAGGGTAACAATTCAGATGGTTTCAGAGATGTGTTTTTGGACTTGGATATTCAGGTCACAAATGACAGGTTTTGTATTAAAGTCTATCACAAAATAGATGAGTTTAACTTTGAAGTAGTTAATTATCCTTTCCCAGACAGTAATATTTCGGATAATATTGGATATAATAAATTTTTGTCACAGATTTTAGATTTGGTCGTATTTGTTCTAAATTTCAGGACTCTGCATCAAGAACCAAATTTATTTACAATAAACTTGAGTCAAGAGGATTCAAGGTGTACTTTTTATCAAATATTTCTACAAATTTTGCTGTAAATATCCTGAGACGGTTAGAAAGTTTGGCTTCAATAATTATAGAGATTTAAGACTTGCCTGTTTTGCTACTTAATTTCATCTTTTGACACCATTATGTTTAAACTCACCTTTCAGAAATTTTAGGCTAGCTTGTTTTCTGTTAGGTAAACCCCCAGGGGCTACAGGTAGCAAGAAGCAGCCTACGACAGTTATAAGCTTGCTTAATTGTACTTGATATCTGGTTAATATTTTCATTGCATTCTCATGACATAAATACAAAAGACTTTCATTCTTTTCTGACTTGCCCTATAATTCTACTATTAACATCCAAAGATTATTAGAAAGTTTGGCCACAATAATTTACAGTTTTTAGACTTGACAGTTTTGTTACTTAACTTTATCTTTTGGCATCTTTCTGTTTTAATATTCACTATCAGACATTTTAGGCCTACATGTTTTCTGTTAGGTAAACCACCAGGGGCTACAGGTAACAAGAAGCGGCCTACGACAGTTGCATGTTTGCCTAATTGTACTTTTATAATCCTGTTAAGAAAAATTGTTTTGATAGCATATTTTTGGCATTAAAGCTAATGACTTCCATTCTTTTCTGATATGCCTAAATGCACATTTTCTCACTATTAAAAAATTACTCAAAATTGACAGTATTTTCTCAAGTGTCACAAACCTGACACATTAAGTTGACACATTGACTCAGGGTTGGCAGTTAAATAGAGCTTAATTGTTTGAGGAGTGGTTGTCATCATGGAGTTTGTTTTACATCTCTGGTGCAGGATGTACATTGTTACAGTCCTTGTTAGGATTTCCCTTGGTTTGTACAGGTGGTCTAGCTGCAACTGTTTATTTTACAGTCACTGGGACTGGATATAATGCCCCAGCTTGTTTCCACTTCAGTTAAACATTGGCGGATGGTTTAACTAGGATAAGCTGTCCAGCTAGAAAGGGTACATATTGGTTCAGGGGTAAGTCAAATTGTTCTTATCTGAACCTGTACCATGAAAATTTGACAATTATGGTTTGTTTGACAGGTGTTCTTCTTTGATATGAAGCTCTGCATTTATAAGCAAAACTTCACATATTTAGCTAATTCATCAATTGTCACGTTCATATTTATTCATTATTATGTGGGTTGTCTTTGCTGAATATTTAGCTTAGACAAGGAGCCGCTACTCAGAGAGACATGTACGGTTAAAAGGCTCCGAGACATGTTGAGTAGTTACCCGCTACAGACCCTTTAATTTATTTGGGCTAATACAGCCTATGTTAAAATTTTACAGAGGAATGTGTGCAATATGGACAATAGAACTTCTATGTATATAAATTAGACAGGGACAGGTTAGCTTATGGAGAGTAAAGAGTTCGGACTACGGAATAGTGTAATGACTACTAGGAAGTGGTTTTGGACAAAAAGACACAAATACAATAATGAAAAGGTGTGCACATTTCTCGAAGGCGTTACATGTATAAATTCAAAAAATGTCTTATCTTCATTTATGACATGGCAATGGTCTTTTTAAGTTTATTTTAAACTAGTTTTGGCCATCAGATTTTTGTACGATTGGAGGGAAAATAGCCATTTCAGTACACTAATGACTTTAATGTTGCGATTTCGAGATTCATGTCACGGCAAAATTTTCCACTGGGAACTCACCGGAATGCACCATTTGCATGCTTATTTCTTTTTTCGGGGAGGGGGAGGGGCATAACCCCAGACCCAGTATGCCTTTGGGCGTTTGCTTTAGGTGTGGGCCACTTGTGTTTCACAAAAATTGCTGAAGGTCGGGACTCTGGGCTTTTCAGTAGGGTTGGTCGGGTTATCATAACCAAATACATGTATTCCGTAACTAGGACATTTGTCGAAACGTGACAGTTATGTTTAACATGGATGTTCTTTCCACTTTTACACATTACTTAGTTTGATGTCAGTTGAACACTATTATCTAGGGACAGCCGAAAGTACTTGAAAATAATGTAAATAGGGGTTTTGATAAGATGGTTATCAGAGCGTAAGTATGTGACGAACAGATCTTTACAGATACATGAAAATATAACACAGAGCACACACTGTAAAAAATTAAGTAACAGCTTACCTGTTCAGTTTTAACTCAGTTGCGTCATCTACATTTCATGATGGTTATGTGCATACCAACAAGCCTCGGAGTAATTATACATGCAGGTTGCCATGGCAGCTTGTTTTCGGCATTTGGGCGCACTTACCCCATCTATCCTCTTTCCCTTATGCTACAAAATTATGCATGTTGCAAGGCCACATTTAACAATTTAATTGAGTGGCACTTTCATTGCCTTCCCATTCTTTTACCCCAGAATGATGAATTTTGTTGGTTCTCTAAAAAAAAAAAAAAAAAAAAAAAAAAAAAAAGAAAAAAGAAAAAAAGGAAGAAAGTGTATGACCTTAATAGTTTTACCCAATATATGCTTGAAGACTATACGAATTGTGAATTTTGTGTTGCTTTGAATAAAACATTTTAACAGATTTCCTTTGATATTCAAAATCTACATCAAATCTTCATCAGCAATAAGCAAAATAACCAGCCCTTGAGTTGCGGGTTTTTGATTTCTATAAATTTAGATACAGCTCTGTTACAACAAAACAATACACACTTTCCCTAAAATTATAACATTTAAAGCGCTGATTTAAGACTGATTCAACAGCTTTTTCCCGCAAAGTGTCCCGAGGAAAGCTGCTGACTAAAACAACATTTTGCTTTAGGCTTGGCTTGCTAATATTTGGAGGAAAGGTATCTTCATGAAGAATTTTTATTTTTTAACTATTATATGTTTAACGGTAATGAAAAAACGACCATAAGAGTAATTAGCACTTTAAGGGTTAACAGTGTAGCTAGCATTCTAAGCAGAGGTAGGCAGAGTTTTCATTTAATTACTGATTCTGTCCCCTTATTTCCACAATAAAGCTCGCCTTCTCAATTTCACTTGAACTCAGTAGCACTGTATTAAAATACAAATGATGCTGCAAAAATCGTATGTACAGCTATATACTTTTAAAAGTTCATATTCCCAGTTCAACAAGAATAGCAATAGTACTTAGTTCCAAAATGCTGGAAGATTTCAACCAAATTCCTCATCGAGTGAGACTTCTTTGGGTTTGTATTTGAATAGTTAGCGTTACGATGCGTGCCCGTAGCAACTGGGGAGAAATTTAAGCTAAAAGAGAGAGCCAGAGAGACAGAGAGAGAGAGAGAGAGAGAGAGAGAGAGAGAGAGAGAGAGAGAGAGAGAGAGAGAGAGAAACTTAAAAGCTATTCCCAACAATAATAGAATGTGTGTGTTTTCATCATCAAGTATTCCATATGCTTCAGCGCCACTGCAATGGAACCATTTTGTCAATCCTAACATTAAATTCATTCCATTCAAGGGTTGCATCTGTGTCTGCTCCGCACTTATAATTACCGACAACACACACCCATTTTGGTTCTGCTATATGTGAGTCTCATTACCTGTGTTCTCTGTCTTTTTTAATGGAACCGGAGACTGCACTATCTGGCGTTATATCTTTACCCCCCTGTACTTCTGCCAGGGTCATAAATTGAGCCAAAGTTTATTTATGTTTTGGGAATTTGTGTTCTGGCATGAATATGAGATTTAGCCACATGAGAAAATATAACAAATTGATTTATTTATTTATCTATTTATTTATTTATTTATTTATTTATTTATTTATTCATATATTTATTCATTTATTCATTCATTCATTGGTTCATTTATTCATTCGTTTATTTATTTATTTATTCATCTATTTCTCAATAGATCGATAGATCTATCTATCCATCTTTTGCTTATTTATGAATTAATTATTTATTTTTTCAGCCCAGCTTAATCATTTGTTTGTTAATTTATTCATTTGAATTAACTTGCAACCCGGATCCCGTTTTTTGACTAGCATAATGTTTTAAAGGTCCTGTTAATTTGGGTACTCTACTTTATATTGCTTCAAGGGAAATAGTTTATATTATAAAATTTTGTACTTACCTTAGCTCCACTTGCAGATAATTGAAAACACTCCTCAAAGTTAGCTCGATGGCAAAAGCTTGGCGTGAAATTCATGCTCTTTGTATTTCTAAGCGGCAGTAACCACCTTGAAGGCAAGCAAACAGATAAAACTGGAATCTTCATCAACAGAAAAGTCTAGTGACAGAAGGACTTCACAGGAGTATTGATGATTTGAGCCAGGCTGATTTTATTTAAACACTTCTATGGATGTAAATATTGAAATCATATAGTTCTTAAACTTTTTTTCGGTGCAATTGTCCTGTTTTGGGTGAACTGCACCTTTGATATATCAACAAGTTGCAGGAGTCATGAACTGGTGTGTCCTAATGGATTAGCAATCCTCACATCAACGAGAATGTGCATGAAGTCATAATACGAATGGGCACAAGCCCCTGGTATTAACTCTTTCCGGATGAAATCACTTAAAAGCTTTACCAGAAGCAAGTATGTTTATTCTGTATATTAGGGCTCCGAAACCATGGGGACGAGGTTTGCTGAAGGAACATTTAACTGGTAATCAAGGTTTTGGCAATGAATATATATATATGTATATATATATATATATATATATATATATATATATATATATATATGTGTGTGTGTGTGTGTGTGTGTGTGTGTGTGTGTATGTGTAAACCTCCCAATACATAACTGTATATATATATATATATATATATATAATAGGACAAGCAGTTACCCTGAAGGTCAAGAATGCAACAGATGGAACCAGCACCATCATGGATACAAATCTTACAACAGAAAGGCCCAGTGACAACAACTCTTCAGGTAAGTAATGGTGTTTAGAATTAGGCCTATTATTAATAAACACTTTCACGTGTATAAACGTTGTATGGTTTGTTTGCATGCCTTACTTGGCTGATGTCTCTTGCTTTGCATTCTCTAAACAATCCATTTGCCAAGTCGTATCGCCAAGTTGTAACTTATCTTTTTTTTTTCTGTTTCACTACCTCGTTCACATCTACAATAAAAAGAGCTGTTGTGGCCACAGCAATCAGTAATATAAATAAAATGGTAAAAAAGAATACAATAATTTTGTACTTGCATTATTTTATGTATCTCTGTGATAAAGATATGGACGCAACCCCCTCCTCCCCCCCAAACAAAATAAAATAATGGGATCAGCTAACGATTGCCCAGGATATCGTTGAAATTTATTGTCCAAAAATGTTCTTACGAGATATCACAACAGAATTGCCCATGTGTTTCAAACACATATTTCAAGAAGTAGGCGCATGGCCTTCATGCGACTGCTACCCAACAAAAAGAGGTTCTAAGTTCACGAAAAAAGGATCAGGAAAAGGAATTATTAGCAAAGTTTTCCTTTCCATTTGTGTTTTAACATTTATGGGAAAGTTTTATTTTCGTTTGTGTTGTGATAAGTTTCTCTGTATTTTGTTTTTGTACCTTCATATGATGGAGGTCATATTGTTTTTGTATGCACAATTTGTATCACATGGTGTTATAGGTTAACAATTTAATTTGCATCAAGATACATAACTAACCTGCAGATGTTGGGAATTCTAACTGTTCCACAAGGCGTTATCTGTGTTCCACTAGGTATGATCAACTTTATGTTTGTTAAAGTTGTGCAAGGTAACGCAAGGCACAAGGCTGGAGTTTGGTGAAATTCTATCCATTAATATAGAGTGCTTTTTATTGCAATATTCATGTTTATTTCAATTTATAATATCGGCTTTTAAGCCTCGAAAAGCGAAAACGATAAATTAGTAAAAATGGAAAACATTGTACGTTGGTTAAGCTATTGCATTCTTATATATTATATTTGACATATACCACTAATCACTGTTAATGAAATTCCAACGTTAAACCCATCTACTATTTCATGTAGAAATATCTTTAAACGTAAACTTTTACTGGATATGTGTCCAATAGATTCCATTACCAGACATATATGAAATATTTTAAGCTGTGTTCTGTATAAATATGACTGAGAGTTTTTCAGGAGTTTTAACATGATCAACAAATCTCAAGCAACTACAGTGACATAGCATAGCAGAGTTTATTAGAAGTACTCCAATATATTCGTTACGGTCTTAAGATAATTCCTAAATTCATTTCATGTTATACCTGGGTTCTTCATTGTGTCTCACTGTCTCGTAGGATTCGATCAAACACCTATCTAGTATAAGATTTCGTCAGTGGCAATAAAGCTACTTTGCCACAGAATCTCATTAAGGATGACGATCCTGTATTTGAATTATTTCTAAACAGGACATTTTGCCAAGTTGTTATCAAGTCTTCATAGAATAACGGTACGTTTATAGCAACATGTACGATGAAAATTTATGCAGATGGTTTTTAATCGCAAATTGATCCTCTCTCTTTCTTTGTTACAGCCAAACATAAGAAAACTAAAAATTAAGTATACTGATTTATCTTTTTCTGACAGCCAAACGTATTATGTGTATATAAAAAGTATATTATTTCATCTCAGCACAGCAACTCTTTATGTATCATATATATCGGTATTGTATTTAAATGGAAAATATGATTATGATACTGTGCATACTATATTATCAGTAAAGCGCGTTTTAGGAATTACAAATGGTCGTGCTTGAGCACAAAATTGAATATTTTACAGAGAGTGTTATTAATCTAGCTCGATATTATCGTTTCACTTTGTATTGAAACCAACATGCAGCAAGATCCATTTCACGCCATTACCCCAGATACAGTTGAATATTTGGTTTTATTTTTGTATATTTCTTTGCCTTTTGTTCCAGCCTTTACGAGTTACCAGTCCATACATAGTTTGCGTCTTTAGTTTAACCATTTGAGGTTACAAATTGGAAGTGTTCAGTTGGAAGAGGAATTCTTAGTTAAATTGATCAAAGTTCATTACGAATACATAGGGTAAAATTTTCTATATTGGGGACCCCATCTATACCACGCCTCCTTCCCCGTTGATGTCAAAGATAGAAAATGCTAGTGCTAATCTGAAAGACATTTATGGATAACAGTCCAAGTATTATATATTATTGGAAGATGGAAAATCAATTTCTTTGGTTATGTTTCGATACATATATGTCCAATGGATGACTCTTCATGTTAATAATTGTAATAAATTGTATAAAACAGTTTATATCAATCATATTCCAGTATTGTAAAATGGGCAATACTATCCTACTATGAAACTACTTGGCATATTGATTAAAATAGCTCGGTTCCCTCTGGATCTTATTTTGTCATCAATGGATGCTTTTATTAACTTTGATCTTACAACTGTTTTTCGTTTATGTAGCACAATAAAGAATAATGGTCATTATAAATATGTGGGTACTGGTGTGGTTGGGATACAATGTTGCGCTAAATTACAAGACTACAAAATATTTGCCAATTTGTAATGGCCGTGAGTCGCAAGTCGACCACTATTAAAATAAATGGTTATTAACATGTTACATTCATCATTTTTGACCAAATCCAGTCTCCAGATAATTTCCAAAAAATAAAAATTGTCATCTTTTTGCGGCCTGTGAAAATAATTGCTAACACTAAATTTCTTAATTTGCCAGATAGAGATAAACAACACCCCCTGGTCTCGTACCTCAGTCACACCTGATCGGCATTTGGCAGCCTGCCTTAGCTGTTTGTAGATCAGCAACAGTGTACTTTAACCATGTTTCCCATATTGCAATAAAGTCATGTTCATCAGCTTTTAACCCTTAGAGTGCTAATGACAGCTAAAGTTTTTTTTCTTTACTTTTAAACACATAATGGTTGAAAGATTCAAATTCCACATGAAGAAATCGTTTCATTCAAATATCAGCAAGACTAGTCTAAAGCAAAAAGTAGTTTTAGTCAACAGCTTTCCTCGAGTCTGCGCACAAACCCTTAGAGAATGTTGTTGACTTTGTCTGAAATCAGTGCTATCAGGGTTAACTGATCTATCTTGTTTCTTAATCTTTGAAAGTGGAACAAATCACCTTCGGGTGTTGAACTAGTTGACCATGTGACACACCTGCCGTAATAATTCCTTAAACTATGAACCTGACCGAAATTTTCAAGCCCGTATGAATATTTGTCAATAATATCAGTGTAAGTCATCTTGAAAGTGGGGATATCTTTTCAAGATGCTCAGAGATGATACTTATCTCACCAAGTTAAAGAAAAAAGCTATCACAATCTGATAATTAGCGATGCTAGCTGCTGATGTAAAGTACAGATAAAACTGGAGCCTCCATGGACTAAATCTCACCAAACAAAGATTTCTTTCTTGCATAAAATATAACATTCAACTAAGCGCCCATCGTCATTCATTACATGTAGTTCTATATGAATCTACAATTTTGTAGTTCATGAAGAATATCTCAAAGGTTGAGAGGACAGCCTGAAGACCATCATTTGCCGTTTAAGGGTGATTCCGTCGCTCATGTTAGGACTGAAAATTCATTTTTTTTGTCACTTTGGTGCTGGAAGATCAATGTTGATGTTAAGCTTCAGTAACTGATGAATCTCTTTGCTGTCATTGTTGGGTTAAATATATGAATATGTGTAATGTTTTGTGTTTTGCTGTATTTAACTTTGCTCTCATTAATGGATGTGAATTTATGAAAATTGTTGGTGTTTTTCTGAGCCCATTGATGAGTACTCCATTGGCAATGTTTTGCTGGTGGCTGCATTCTGCACCCCATACAATGGAAGTACAGCATTTACATCATGTTGAGATTCACAAATATTACTAAAACGATTTAGACCTACGTTTTTTTTTTTGTTTTTTTTTTTTATTTTGATGTTAACTAAGCTGTCGGGCAGGTCAGTAAACGAGAAAGTGGCAGGCTTATCATTTCTTTTTCAACTTTGGTGCAACTGATAAATTTAGGGATTTGAATAGTTAAATGTTTATGTTGTTGTTTTTTTAAATGTGTCTGTAGTGAATGAAGAATACTTCAAAGACTAAGAGGACCAGTTTAAAACCACCAGTTGCCATAACCTGCCTGTCTCAAGCCAAAAGGGAAATTATTTTTTTTTCCTCATTGGTATTGGAAAATCATTGTTGATGTTTAAGTAATTATTGAATCTCGACGTTTTGCTGTATTAAACTTTGCTCTTATTGTTAGGGTGAAATACATGAATATGGCTAATGCTTTTTTCTGAATTATTTGTTTGGTAAGGAAATGTTTTTCCATACATGTGATTTATGTTCTCAGTCCAATAACCAAAAACTTCGGAATGCTGACTGATTAGGTAACCCAGTCACACATTATCATGTACACACTACCGAAATCCATACTCTTGGCAGTCTCCAATGCACGAATCATGCACTTTGGTTCAATTGGATTTGCACTGTGTACAATTCATAGTTAGAAGGATCAAGTCTACATATACACTAGACCGAAAATCAGGGCTATAAGACCTCTAACTATCAGAAACTTTACTGACAGTGGGCTTCTCTACTGATTGGTGATAAAGCGAAATGAGCATATAGCAAATTTGTTGAATGGCCAGTCACTGGTGTTTTCTGGCAGCACAATCAAAAATGGTGGAAAGAAAACTCCTATCTAATTAAACTGTTGAGCTTCTAACCCTATCTACGATCCATCATTTAACCTGGTGTCATAATGCTTTATCTCGTCCATTGCCAACTGCAACTATATAATTCAGAAACACAATACCCACACTCATTCACTTCAATCCGACAATGAGAGGAAAGTTAAATACAGTGAACGGCAGAGATTTAAGAATTACCAAAACATTAACATGAAAAGATCTACTGAATAGTCGTGAAACCATTACGTGTCAATACAATACTTGAAAATCAGTCCACGTCCAGAACCATCTTAATCTTGACAAGCCCAAAATATGAACATCACCAGACACAACCGCAAGACCTGAATAGCCATCAAGCAATACATTATTCAATATTTACATTCAATCTAACTTTTAACATTGCAAGTATAGGAGAGAGCCTGGTGTGTTGTGAGACCATAGCATATGAGCCTTGTGTGTTATCATACCATGACACAAGTGTCCCGAACACATTTCAATAAGCCACGCCCAACTGGGGTTTTCAGAACTCAACACTTGAGCAAAGCTGGGCAAATCGGTTTCTGGTCGTTTGTCTCAATTCTATGCAGCCCTATTAAAATTTGTGTAATCGAGCATTAAATTAATGTGAAAAGGTAAATATAGGCAATGAGGGTCGTTCTTTTGTGTTCTATGGCATAGTGACATAGTTGATTGAAGGTGGCATCGTGGGCGCGGCGCACGCCAGTGGGCCTTGCCCACGATGCCAGCTTCCATCACCCGCGTCATTATGCCATAACACATACAAAAGTGACCCACATTTCTGAATTGAACATCTAAAGATGATAAAATATCATATTGACAACGTAGAAATAATGACTGTCATGAAAAGTAGAATCAGGCAACAGTTATCAACAATGTTAAAGAAGCTGCACTGAAACTCCGAGTGAACAAGAACTATCCATGATCAAAAACGTCCAGTCTTTAAACAAAGCCAGGTCAAAATCCAGATGTTCAAGGTAGACATATACAATAGCATTATAATATATAAATATATATATATAAATATATATATATATATATATATATATATATATATATATATATATATATATATATATATATATATATATATATATATATATATCAGTCATCGAATACGAAATGCAATATGAAAGGAAAACATTTCTCTCCTGACTTGAGACAGGTACCAACAGAAGTCAGTAAATTAAATTTGATACTAGCAACTCTCAACTTCAAATAAAATATGTTGCCTCATACAGGGATTGTACAAAATGTCAGTTACAACTTTTAGGTTTACATATTTACCACATTATTTAAATAACATCTTTAATACACTGTTCAAAATGATATCCAATGGCTCATTTACTTTTTCATATGTGGGAAACTTGAATTTGTCAACACACTTAATTCCTCATGAAGAACGTTATAAT
>OZ026623.1:30128736-30161236 GCA_964020975.1 Hermodice carunculata
TTGATCGGTCATATAAAATTATTTTGTCTCACTGTGCGCGGCATGTTCTGATACCACTCGCCCGCACTCGCTCATCAGGAAGTTTCGGTTTTGTGTTTTGATCAGTTTATTGCAGTTCAAGGGTGAGCCAACTATCTTTCAGTGGGCTAGTTGTTTCCACAAAATAAAAAATATGTTACATGAGTGGCAAGGTTTCGAATGGCAATACGTGAGAAAAACATGGCAAAGTGAATGGAATTCTTTATCACAAGGAAAGTGCTAATATGTGGAGGTACCAATGAAATAGGCTAGGCGTATTCTATTGTGATCGTGGCATGTCGATTTTTCCAACTTTCTTTTCGGTAAGGTCACATGTAGTCCAAGACACTGAATGGCGAATGTCCCATCCATGCCGGTAAACTCCTGCCTACCGGGCAGCCTTCTGAGTAGAGCAAGCTGTGAAACTGCAACCCGTTTGTTCAAGCGGCGCCATATGCAAACAATGTTGCTAGGGTCAAGGTGATGGCACCTTCGGGTCACGTGGCTAATCCGCTTTCGAATCTCCCTTTGAAGCTGTCCCGTTCGCGTGGAAACCTGACTGACAAGCTTTCGAGTGTGGCTGCATTTGATGTCATTCGGGTAAATAACTGTTTTTTTTAAGCCAATAAACATCATTGTATGTTGGAAACTATACATCAAAGATGTTGATTGACCTTTCTTCGAAGTACTGAGACCAAAACGGTCCAATTTGGAAAGCTGTATTTTCATTATGACCAACAACGTGGGAAAAAAGGGCCTCAAATCTTTCAACGCCAATTTCTCGGTATGAAATTTTCTGCTTATGAATCAATTTTGTGGACAGTGTCAATAAAAAAGCTAATTGATCGACCTGCTTCAAATAATCGTCTTTTGAAAGATAAATATATTATCTGAGAATCGTTGTCTTGTTTTTCCGTCAGATGTCCCCTTCCGAGACTTTTGTAGCTCACGAAATGAAGTAACTGTTGATGTTTAAAATGATGATCAAAGAATTCGATAATTCTGTTATTATGTATTTTATTTGTAAACAAAAAAAATAAGGTTCCTGTATATTGGTCTATACTTTAATTTTACATAGGTAATACACTTTTGCATCGATTAATTTTAAAGAAATGCTGACAAAATGTCAAATCTGATACCCTCTTGTAAACGGGTGTATAAAACCCTTGAAAATTATCGTATCGATATGAAACTTCTTTCTAACAAATCTAGATGTCTGAAAAATGAATAAAATGTATGGTTTTGTGGGTGAAATGTGAAACATAGTTCATCTATGCAAAGTCAAAATCGCGGGACCGCTACGCGCGGCTCAATACCCCCCCCCCCCCCGCTACCTTAACATGGATGTTCTTTCCACTTTTACACATTACTTTGTTTGATGTCAGTTAAATATTTTTATCTAGGGACAGCCGAAAGCACTTGTAAATAATGTAAAAAGGGGTTTTGATAGGGCGGTTTTCAGAGAGTAATTATGTGACGAACATATCTTTTCAGAGACATGAAAATATAACACAGAGTACACACTGGAAAACATTTGGTAACAGCTTACCTGTTCGGTTTTTACTCAGCTGCGTCATCTACGTTTCATGACGGTTATGTGCACACCACCAAGTCTCGGAGTAATCATACATGCGGGCCTCACACAACAAACTTCATGCAGGTTGCCATGGCAACTTGTTTACATCATTTGGGCGCACTTACCCCAGCTATCCTCTTTGCCTAATGTTTCAAAATTATGCCTGTTGCAAGGCCACATTTAACAATTTCATTGAGTGGCACTTTCCTTGCCTTCCCATTCTTTTACCCTAGAATGATGAATTTTGTTGGTTCCCTTAAAAAAAGAAAAAAAGTGTATGACCTTAATAGTTTTACCCAATATATGCCTGAGACTATACGGGTTGTGGATTTTGTGTTGCTTTGGATAAAACATTTTAACAGATTTCCTTTGATATTCAAAATCTACATCGAATCTTCATCAGCAATAAGCAAAATAACCAGTGCTGATTTAAGACTGAGTCAACAGCTTTTTCCCGGGAAGTGTCCGGAGGAAAGCTGCTGACTAAGACCACTTTTTGCTTTAGGCTTGGCTTGCTGATATTTGGATGAAAGGCATCTTCATGAAGAATTTGAATTTTTTTAACTGTTATATGTTTAACGGTAATGAAAAAACGACTATAAGAGTAATTAGCACTTTAAGGGTTAACTGTGTAGCTAGCATACTAAGCAGAGGTAAGCAGAGTTTTAATTTAATTACTGACTCTGTCCCCTTATTACCACAATAAAGCTCGCCTTGCCAGTTTTTACTTGAACTCAGTAGCACTGTATTACAATACAAATGCTGCTGCAAAAACAGTATTTACAGCTATATACTTTTAAAAGTTTATTCTCCCAATTCAACAAGAACAGCAAAAGTACTTAGTCCCAAAATGCTGAAAGATTCCAACCAAATCTCTCATCTGGTGAGACTTCTTTGGGTTTGCATTTGAATAGTTAAGGTTATGCTGCGTGCCTGTAGCAACTGGGGAGAAATTGAAGCTAAAAGAGAGATAGGGAGAGAGAGAGAGAGAGAGAGACTTAAAAGCTATTTCAAACAATTATAGAATTTGTGTGATTTTCATCATCAAGTATTCCATATGCTTCAGAGCAACTGCTATGGAACCATTCTTTCAATCGTTACATTAAATCCATTCCATTCAAGGGTTGCATCTGTGTCTGCTTCGCAATTAAAATCACAGACAACACACACCCATTTTTGTTCTGGCTCTATGTGATTCACACTACCTGTGTTCTCTGTCTTCTGTAATGGGACCGGAGACTACACTATCTGGAGTCATAAATTTACCCCCTTGTACTTCTGCCAGAGACAAAAACTAAGCCAAAGTTTATTTATGTTTTGGGATTTTGTGCTCCGGCATGAATATGAGATTTAGCCACATGAGAAAATATAAGAAATTTATTTGTTCGTTTCTTTCTTTCTTTCTTTCTTTCTTTCTTTCTTTCTTTCTTTCTTTCTTTCTTTTTTCTTTCTTTCTTTCTTTCTTTCTTTCTTTCTCTCTTTTTTCCTATTTTCTTTCTTTCTTTATTCATTCGTTCATTTATTAATTTATCGATCGATAGATAGATCGATCTATCCATCTATTTGCTTATTTATTAATTATTTATTTTTCAATCCAGCTTCATTATATGTTTGTTTATTATCCATTTGAATTAACTTTCAACCCGGCTCCCATTCTTTGACCAGTATAATGTTTTAAAGGTTCTGTTATATTGAGTACTGTACTTTATATTGCTTCAAGGAAGATAGTTTACATTATAAGATTTTGTCACGCTTTACTCATGAAGTTCCGTCGCCACTATATTCAACAGCTTTAAAAATACTCAAATCATCAAATAACTTTATTCATTGCTGTATAAACAATTCTATAGGAAACATAACCCAAAGATATTATTTTCGAAAGAGACTGATTGATTTTTCGTATAAAATACAATATATTTAGACCCATCAGTGCCGGAATTGTCCATACTAATTGTGACGGAATTTCATGCGTTTGAAATTCTGACACGTCACTTTATCAATTGGGCGAATGTTTTGAAACCTCAGTTGCTTATTATGGCATAGTTCTGTATGTATGAAAAAATTTACAAATGATATCTGTTCATGATTACATAGATGCGTTGAAACATGTGTATCAACTGTGACGGAATTTCATTTACGTACTTTTCTGATCCCTTAAAAAAACAATGAATTTCAGTGTGCAATATTTGAAAAAGTTTACTCATCAGAATATGCAAATATTATATAGTTAAGGGGCTAATCTTAAGCTAAAAATTGTTACCAAATTTATGTATTTAAAACATTTTTAGGACTTCGTTTGGGTCCTTTTATCAACATCGCTTGATTCTTTTTTACATAGATAAAATGGGTAATCAATATAAAATATAAATTATGGAATCGAAACTTGAGACTATGTACTTACCTTTAGCTCCAATTGCAGAGAGTTGAAAACACTCCTCAGAGTTAACTCCATGGTAACAGCTTGGCGTAGAATTCACGCTCTTTATATTTCTAAGCGACAGTAACCACCTTGAAGGCAAACAAACTCATAAAACTGGAATCTTCATCAACAGAAAAGTCTCGTGACAGAAGGAATTCACATGAGTATTGATGATTTGAGTAATGCTGATTTCATCTAAACACTTCCATGGATGTAAATATTAACTCATGTTGTTCTTAAATGGCGTAGAGTGAGTCAGGGCTAGTATATCCTAAGGAAAACTCTTTTTGGGTGCAATGAGACATATCATCTTTCTGATGGGTACCATTTTGGGTGAAGTGCACCTTTGATATATCAACAAGTTACAGGAGTCATTAACCGGTGTGTCCTAATGGATTAGCTATCCTCACATGAACGAGAATGTGCATGAAGTCATCATACAAATGGGCACAAGCCGCTGGTATTAACTCTTTCTGGATGAAATCATTGAAAAGCATTACCAAATGCAAGTATGTTTATTCTGTACACTAGGGCTCCGAAACCATGGGAATGAGGTTTGCTGAAGGAACATTCAACTGGTAATCAAGGTTTTGGCAATGTATTAACATTCTGAGATCAATGACATATCGAGTAGTTTTTCGTATTCTAAACCTGATAAAGGTAAAGATTGGCATTGTGATCTCATATGTGTTATTGACATATATATATATATATATATATATATATATATATATATATATATATATATATATATACATATATATATATATATATATATATATATATATATATATATATATATATATATATATATATATATATATATACATATATATATATATAAAACCGTCTTGGGTCAATTGTAATCCTCATACTGGACCATAGACAGTAGATACCAAGTATAACTTACCACAGTTCCTTGGAATTTATAGCTTTTCATAAAATCTGGTTGCCGGCTAAACAGACTATTTTCCGCTCATCTGAGTGCGCTCCAGTAAAGATAGCGTATCTTACTCTGTCTTAGGAAGCAAAATATCTGAGCAGATTTGCTAATTTGTATATTTCTGAAACCCCCTAGTTATCAGACTAAATTTAAGACAAAAATGGTTTATGGACAATTTTCAACTGCCGAAAACCCGAACTGCCCACTAGACGGTGTGAGAATTACAATTCTGCCCATAAACCACCCAATATATAACTATATATATATATATATATATATATATATATATATATATATATATATATATATATATATATATATATATATATATATATATATATATATATATATATATATATATATATAATATATGTAATAGGACAAGCAGTAACCCTGAAGGTCAAGAACACAACAGATGGAACCAGCACCAACATGGATACAAATCATACAACAGAAAGGCCCAGTGGCAACAACTCTTCAGGTAAGTAGTGATGTTTAGAATTAGGCTTATTATTATTCAACACTTTCACGTGTGAAAACGCTCTATGGTTTGTTTGCTTGCAGTACTTGGTTGATGTTGAAGCATTAGGGCTGGTATTCAAGTTTGCTGCAACATAATAAAACAATATCTTACTCCCGTTTCATTGAATATCTCTTGCTTTGCATTCTGTAAACCATCCATTTGCCAAGGCGTGTAGCCAAGTTGTAAGTTATCTTTTTTTTCTGTTTCACTACCTGGTTCACATTCAATAAAAAGAGCTGTTGTGGCCACAGCAATCAGTAATATACATAAAATGGCAAAAAAAGAATACAATAATTTTATACTTGCATTATCCTACGTCTCTCTATGATAAAAATATGGTTGCAACCCTTTTCGCCCCACCCCACTCCCAGATAAAATAAAATAATGGGATCAACTAACAATTGCGCAGGATTTCGTTGAAATTAATGGTTCAAGAATGTTTTTACGAGATATCACAACAGAATTGCCCATGTGTTTCAAACACATATTTCAAGAAGTAGGCGCATGACCTTCAGCCCACCCAACAAAAAGAGGTTTAATTTCACGAAAATAGGATCAGGAAAAGGAATTATAAGCAAAGTTTTCCTTTCCATTTGTGTTTTAAAATTTATGGAAATGTTTTATTTTTGTTTGTGTTGTGTTTAGTTTCTCTGTATTTTGTTTTTGTACATTCATATGATGGAGGTCATATTGTTTTTGTATGCAGAATTTGAATCACATGGTGTTATAGGTTAACAATATTATTTGCATCAAGATATATAACTAACCTACAGATGTTGGGAATTCTTACTGTTGCACAAGCCTTTATCTGTGTTCCACTAGTTGTGATCAACTTTATGTTTGGTAAAATTGTGCAAGGTAACACACTTTTCTCTAGAAGGCTTCAGTTTGGTGATATTCTATCCATAAATATAGAGTGCTTTTTATTGCAATATTCATGTCTATTTCAATCTGTAATCTGCTTTTAAGCCTCGAAAAGTGAAACGATAAATTAGTAAAACTTGAAATCATTATGAATTGGTCACAATGGTTCATTCTTATAGACTATATATGAAATATACCACTAATCACTGTTAATGAGATTTCCAAATTAAACCCATCTACTATATCATGTAGGAATATCTTTAAACGTAAACTTTTACTCAATATGCGTCCAATACATTTCATTGACAGACATATGTGAAATATTTTAAGCTGTGTTCTGTATAAATATGACTGGGAGTTTCTCAGGAGTTTTAACATGATCCACAAAACTCAAACACCTCCAGTGACATGGCATAGCAGAGCTTATTAGAAGTGCTCCAATATATTCGTTATGGTCTTAAGATCATTCCTAAATTCATTTTATGTTATACTTAGGTCTTTCATTGTGTCTCATTGTCTCATAGGAATCGATCAAACACCTATCTAGTATAGGATTTCCTCAGTGGTAATAAAGTAACTTTGCCACAGAATCTCATTTAGGATGACGATCCTGTATTTGAATTATTTCTAGACAGGATATTTTGCTGAGTTGTTATCAAATCTTCATAGAAAAGCGGTACGTATATAGCAACATGTACGATAAAAGATGTCCTAAATTTTGCACCAACCTCTCAAAAGTAGAATGCTGGGCAATTAAAGCATGTGGATAGGTATAAATACTGTCCGATTTGCCAAATCCAGATTGATGTAAAGGCCTTAACTGATATATGTTCAATCAGAATATATTTTAAACGTATTTGTAAATCTTTGCTTTTGTGGAAAAAATTCACCCTGAATATGGATATTTTGTTTAAATCATGTTTAATGCCTCCCGGCGGCCACATTAGAAATAAGTGGTCCTCTCTCGTATTGGATTTTACGGGAACCTTTCTTTGCAACAAAGCACTGGAACTTTGCATTGGATTTGACTTGTGTATTTTGTTTGAGGTATTTGTTCTAAAAACAAAAATGTGTATTATTATGTTACTAAAGCTGTACAGTGATCTGTTTACACAATTATTCGCATGTGGGTTTGGGCATGAGATATTATTTCTTCCATCTAGTTGTAGAGATCAAGCTATGCCCAAGAGTGGAGTTCTGCCCCACAGCGGTATTCTTTAATGCATAACAGATGATTTTACCTTCAGGAATGAAATATGTTTCTTTACATTGGTATTGAAAGATGAATATTGATGCTTTAGTAACTCTTGAACCAATTTGCTGTCATTATTGAGCTGGGATTTATGAATACGGATGGTGTTTTTCTGAACTATTTGGAGCAGTATTGTCACAAGCAAATATGCTCATACAAGATTGAACTGTTTCATTACACTTCCATCGATATGGTGTGTAAAAATGTGTTTCAGGGCCTTAGGGGGGCTGGTGACTTCAAAACAATTTTGTTGAATGTCAATGATACATGGCCCCTGTTTACCGAATTCGTTTAAAGCACAGGACTTTAAAGTCACATAAAATCCCCCCCCTTCCTTTTTTCTCCCATTTTTATGAAGTGTTATTTCCCAAACTTCGAGTTAATAAATGAAAAAAGAAAAAACCTGTGAAGCCTCCGCCAAAGGAATGTTTACCGGCACCTTGCTATTCCTTTATGCACATTAACTCTTGAATTTCTGCCTTTTTGTGTAGGTAACATTTCTCTTATTGTTGAATTTGCATTTTTAAAACTGATCATGTTTTTCGAAACTATTTGACAACGACTTGACTCTCGAAAATCTTCTTTTTACAGTTTTTAACTTTTTTGTCATTAGTGGACTGACATTTGTGTACATGGTGCTGTTTTGGTGAATTATTGTAAGTCAGAACAATTATCAAACTCTGGCAATGAATATTTGAATAAATGCAGATTATCCAGAAAGCTCATTGTAGAGGGGAGTTATTGAAATGTTTCCCTCACCTGGTCGATTTCCCACGAAAATAATAGGTTTATACTCCCTAACGCATTTAAATGGTTTCAACCTGTCATTTTCTTAGTGGTGACAGACATACATTTCATAAAAAGTTGTAGGTTGGCAAATAAAGGGTGATAAAAAATGTACATTGATTTGATATCCAGATCAAATGTAAATCACAAAATGTGGGCCTTGATACTCAATCAGTTAAAAAGAGATTAAGTGGACACAAAACTACAATTAAAAATCACAAGTTAAACACCTTTTTGTGTGACCATTTCAAGTCTGATGAACATTCAGATTTGGTTTAATGGGTACAAATTGTTGATTGCATAAAGCCAAATTTTTGAAACCGCTACAGCTATGTTAACACAAGAAAACTATAACAAATAGAAGATTTTTGGATCAAAACACTTAATTCAGCTTCTGCATTTTGACACAATGACAGAATTTAGGCCTTCAATGATGTTAGGAATTTGGAGTTTGCAGCTCTTTTAATTATAGAAGTCACAAAGCCTTTCATAATAATCAAGATGGTTTTCAAAGAAGAAAAAGAAGTCACGGACAAAGAAAATCACAGAAAACCAGGATTTTTTTTTAGAAAGGAAATATAAAAGACTTTGTTCAAAAAATACTGCAGGCTTTCTTTAATGGCATTGATCAATTACATAATAGCCCTTAAAGCACTATCATTTTGAGATATAACCACAATCAATGATTATTTGAGTCTTATTTATTTTGAACACACATTTCCACAATGTTTTGTGAAATTGTGTATGCTTGTACAACAGCTATTTGACAACCAGATTTTAAAAAGAAAAAAAAATGGACAAAATTAATGATTCATTAAATATTAAATCACTTTTCAAACTGAAATTTGTTCAAAACATGATTCCCAAGGAATGTGAAATAAAAGATCTCCCCATTATTTCCTATAAATATGGCAAAAAGATATCGAATCACTCACATTCATGCGCCAGGTAATAATGTTATCTGGATTTTTACAAAATGAACTTGGCATAAACATTATTTCAGATATAAGAGGAAGTGACCTATGTAAAGTACACAAACAATCCATTGATAATTTAATGGGAAAACATAAAGATAAGATAAAAAAATTGTAATATCAAAATTACTGAAGAGGGCTCCTCTATTCCACTTTTGTTCTTGATACCCAAATTACATAAAAACCCTTTTAAATCCAGCTTCATAGCTGGTGCTTCAAAATATACAACAAAAAACTATCAGAGGTAGTAGTACTGTGTTTGACTGCAATTCGGAATCATGCCTGTAAATACTGTAATGCAATTTCTAGTAACTGTACATGTGAAAGAAATTGTTTTTGAGTATAAATAATTCTTCCGATTTTGTATGCACAACTAAGATTTAAAAGTAAAAAAATATGCTAATAAATGAAGTCAAAAGTTCTTCAGAATTAATAAACAAAATATGTAAATATAATGGTAAACCTTACATAAAATTTAATCCATATTTAAAAAAAAACCATACTGGTTGCCTAAAAATAAAAATGTAACATATAATCTTACACTGTAGAAACTTTCATAGATGCTATAATATTTCCTGATTATACTTTCGTTCAGTATGAACGATTGGTTCTTCAACAAACAAAAGGCATCTCACTGGGTAGCATCTGCTCCCAGTTACTCGCTGATTTCTATTTAACCTGGTTTGAATTTAAGTGCATGGATAAATAGATGAAAAAAAAATGGCTACAAATTTGTCAAAGAAAGCAAGGTATATTGATGGCATTGCTTGTGTAAATGTGCAAATTTTTTAAGGAAGTTGCTAAAGAAATGTAGCCAAATGATATCCCTTTGGAAGGTAACAATTCAGATGATTTCAGAGATGTGTTCCTGGACTTGGATGTTCAGGTCTCAAATGACAGATGTGGCATGAAGTCTATCACAAGGTTGATGAGTTTAGCTTTGAAGGACTCAATTATCCTTTCCCTGACAGTAATATGTCAGAAACTATTGGATATAATACATTTTTGTCACAAATTTTGAGATTTGGCCTTATTTGTTCTAAATTTCAGAACTTTGCATCCAGAGCCACATTTAATTAAAATAAACTTGAGTCAACAGGATTGAAGAATATTTTTATCGAATGCTTCTGCAAATGTCGCCGTAACTGTCCAGAGAATGTTAGAAAATTTGGTTTCAATAATTTTAGAGATTTCGGACTTGCTTGTTGTGACACTAAATTTTACCTTTTGGCATCATTCAGTTTTAATATGCAACTTTCTGACAATTTAGGCTATCATGTAAGTGCACAGTTACTCATGTACAAAAAGAAAAAAAGGTAGAAAAAACACTCAATTTGGCTGTCTGACACCAGGATCACAAGTCAATCATAGGCTGTCCCGAGCGCTTGGCCAGAAACAGTCAGTATTTACTCCATTGTGACAAAATTGATTCATTCTTTTGAAACATTTACTCCAGGGCGGGAGTCAGTCATAGGCCAAGCACTTATCTAGAATTTTGCAGGATTTATACAACTATTACAAACTTCATTCATTTTTGAGACAGACATAAACTAAGAGTTGACAACTAAATAGAACTTGGATTTTGGGAGACTTTCGTAGTGGTAGGTGTCACCATGGAGTTTGTTCTACGTTTCTGGTACAAGATATCTATTGGTACAGTACTTGTTAGGAATTTCCAAGGTTTTTGCAGATGTCTGGCTGTAACAGTGTATTTTTTGTAATCAATTAGATCAAGTACATAGTCCCAGTTTGTTTCTACCTCAGTTATTCACTGGCAGGTGGTTAGAATAATGTGTCTTATGCAGCTAGAAAGGGTTTATACTAGTATAGGGGTAGTTCAACTTATTCTAATCTGAACTTGTTCTATACTATTTAGAATTTTTTTGGTTTGATAGTCTGTATTCATATTGAAACACTGCATTTATAAGCAAAACTTCACTGCTTTTGCTAAGTCATCATTTGATTCGTTCGTATTTATCCATTATTTTATTATTCCATTATTGTCTTTGTTTAATATTTAGCTTAGATAAGGAATCGCTACCCAGAGACACATGTACGGTTACAGGCTCAAAAACATGTTCTGAGTGGTTACTCGCTGAAGACCCTTAAATATATTTGGGCTTATACAGCCTATATCAACATTCTACAGAAGTCAGTGGCAATAGTACGTCCATGTATATACAGTTTAGATAGGGACAGGTTAGCTTATGGAGTGTAGAACGTTGGACTACGAAATAGGGTGATGACTACCAGGAAGTGGTTCTGGAAAAAAAAACACCAATACAACAAACAAAATCACCACGTTTGGCTCCTATTTGTATTTAAGATCCCTTCCTTCAGACCCTTCTTGAAAAAGGTTCCAGAAAGATGTCATCAAATAGCCTCCCATAGGCTAATGTTTTATTGTATTACAACCGAGGTAAAATAGAGCTTTACTTAATTACTTACTTACTTACTATATTGCAGTCAGACAATGACTGAGCTGCATTACAATTATTTTTTCAAAGATCCCATTGAAACCCATGTGTAATGTTACAGATATTTGGAAATGCTAAGGCACATAACAGACGTTTGGGATCACCTAAACAATTAACTTGCTTTTTGGCAGACAAAGAATTTGCAAAACCACTGCTGAAGGTTTCTCAAAGTTTTTAACATTGTTATGGCTTGAATGTAACGAAGATAAAAGTATTGCTAGATAGATGGGAACGAGCAAGCCCCCCCCCCCCCCGCCGGGAGGGGGGGGGGTTATCCAGTATTTTAGTGCAGAGGCCAATTTAAAGCATTAGGCATTATCTTTGATAAGGATAAAAAAGGGATGTTTCAATTAAATTTAGTTTCTAAACAGACTTCATTCAAAGAATCTTTAAAGATTTGGGGGTGTTTCTGTCAATTTTTACGAAAGTTTTGGAGCTAAAGAAATAATGGATTTGGGCCAAACACCCACATGGTTTTGTATTAACAACACAATGTAAATGAGCTGTCAGTCAGACCTGGGTCTGCTTGGCAATGGAAAGTGATCGAACTGCTCACTGTTTGGGGAGAACAGTGGGCCAGTGGGCTAGCGACAGAACAATGGGCACTCCTAATCCTAAATTTAACTGCAGAAACCAGCTGTTAGGAAACCGCATTTTTGTGATCTTCTCTTGGGAAAACTTCAAAGATTCCCTTTTATGCATAGATTTAAAAGATATATTTTCATGAAAAGTCGTCAAAAGTATAGTATTATAAGAGTGACTTTTCACAAGACAAGTATCAATTAGAGGGAGTAAGTCCTTTTTCCGTAATAGCCAGTTGATCTTTTCTTCACATAATAAAAATATAAATGAATATATAAACGAAAATGTATGGTTTTGGGGGGCTAACAACCATATTTTAGAAAGAAGAGTAGAATAAGATATCGCAATGCTATTACGCTGAGCTGTACAGACGGCCCCTTAAGTTACAAATGCAAGTCCTACTATGTGTAAACTTATAATATGTTAACCTATTTTCATGCTCATGTCAGATGGCATGTTTAACTGCCAAACGACCAAACAGGGAATCGGGTATGCAGGAACTATAAATCGTACAAGGGTCAGAACTTGTCAAAGATGGTATTTCCAACAACCACATTCACATAAGGCCAACTGTTGACTGAGGGCTTTGTAACCAGGATAAAAGCCTTATCAGAGGCAAGTGCACTGCTTGTATTGGTGCTAACAGACTATATGCATATAGCTTGCTGATGGAACATTCAACTTGAAATCACGGCTTTGGGCATGTATGAACATGAGACCAATCACCCATTGGGTATTTTTTCGTATTCTATTATGTATATATATATATATATATTATTATCATTATTATTATTATTATTATTATTATTATTATTATTATTATTATTATTATTATTATTATTATTATTATTATTATTATTATTATCATTACTATTATTATATTATATTATAGGAGAGGCAACAACCCTGAAGGTCAAGGATGCAACAGATGGAACCGGCACCTTCATGGACCTAAACTTTACAACTGAAATGCCTACTGACAACACGACCTCATGTAAGTCATGATGTTTTTGAGTCATGCCTATTATTATGTAACAGTTCTATTTGTGTATACACTGCAGTTTTGTATGCACACAGTACCTGGTTGATATTGAAGAGTTAAGGCTGCTATTCACGTTTTGCTGGGATAAAAAATTATACCTTACTCACTTTTCATTCGATTTCTGTTGCTCTACATTCTATGAACAATCCATGTGTCAGGTTATATCGTCTCCTGATATTTAGTATCACTTTAAGTGATATAATCTTTGTGACACCACCCCAATCACATTAGAGAAAACGAAATGCTATGGCCAGAGCATCAGCTTAACCGATGACCCGATTACATGCATGCAACAATTTCATTGTTCGATTATCCTGCGTCTCTCTGATGACGAATAGATGGACACACACCATGAAGTGCCTTTGTGTTAGTCATAAAGAGGCAATCATTGTAACAGAAGGGCCTGTGTTTTTGACAAAAACTTATTCAAGAAGTATGCCCATGAATTTCATGACTGCAACCCAACTAAGGGAGGTCACGAGTCAACGAAAATAGAATCAGGAGAAGAAATTTAGAGCACATTTTCCTTACTATTTGTTTCTAGTGATTAGTCCAAAGGTTTTATTTTGCTTTGGGTTTTAGTTTCTTTCTATATTCATTTTACACATACATATGATGGAGACCATATTAAATCTGCAATTCACAATTTGTAGCGAGCGCAAGTGACCTCTTATGGTAACGCACGTACATGAACTACGTTCTTAACCTGGAGAGTGCAAAGTGATAATTACAAATTATGGTTGAGTTCTCGTGCCTGAGATTTTGTCTTAGGGAACGCCAGTTTGTATAACGTACGAAATAACAATCTCACCTTGTCGATAGTATACTGTAATATATTCTCAGTTGTGAAACTGAATCACACATGCAGGCAAAGTTGGTTGTGTATGTTTTAAGTTCTACACATTTCAAATTCCATGTTGGAATGACACTATATCAGTGTGCACATTTCAAGTGCCGTGGCATGAACCTCGGAATTCCGAACGCAAAGTGCTTGCCACATTTTGGCTGGCCGTCGGGTGGCGCGCATAATAGAATAAAGATGGACAACGCCATAAGGATTAAAGCGGTTCTCACTTTTTACGGTGCTAGCCATTTGCATATGTTTACAAAGTGTAACAGATAAATATATTCTGTTAAAATGTACATTTACATTGGTAACAAACGTGCATTTTAAGCAAACTAACTGTTTCGAAAGTTGTTACATGAATTCCGCTGTGAACAACTTTATTTGTATTAAAAATTCTGTGCAGTAGCACAAATTGTCTCACTGCAAAGCTGGAATTTAGTGACATTGTATCCATCAATCAAAGTATGCCTTTCAGTGCAATTTTGATATCTGTTTTAATCTGCGATACCTACTTCAAGCCAAAAAGGTCAAAACGATAAATTAATGGAAATTAAAAAGGATTGTATCTTGGTTGAAATAGTGCATTCTTATCATATTTCAAATATATTAGACCAATCACTATTGATGGGATTTCAATTTTTAACTCATCTCTTTTTTTCTTGCATCTAGGGATATCTATAAACATAATTGTTGCCTGAATATGTACCCAGTAACCTTCATTACCAGACATATGTGAAGTTTGTTAAGCTGTGTTCTGTAAAATTATGACTCGGCGTTATTCGTGAATTTTAATTTGATAAACGAAACGCAATGGCATTGCAGATTTGTATGAGAAATACTTCAATATATTGATCAAAGTTTTCAAGTAGTTCCTTAATTCCTTTTATGTTATACATATATCTGGGTCGTTTATTGTATCTCATAGGAATCGTTCAAACATCCATCTGGTATAGGATTAGCTTAGTTATTTTGCAAAATCTCATCAACAATGATAATGTTGCTGTGTTTGAATTCGCTGTAGACAGGGTATTTTGCCAAGTGGTCATCAAGTCTTCATAGAGTAATGGTACGTTCCTGTTACCAATACAAAAATAAAACATGAATGGCCAAAGATATCTTGAAATTCCCACAAATCCCTGAAAAGTATATTTCTATGTTAAATCATTACCAATACAATGAGACTTTGATGTAATTAAAAAGGAGTAATTAAAAATGAAGGAGCTTTCTGTCACCATCAGGTTCACAGTGGGTCCATCCTGTTCAAAAGTGTATCATTATAGACCCGAGCAGAACATTAGGAACTACATCATGTGAATCTGCATCGAGGGTAGTTTCAAGCTTTTCCTGTGCAAATAAAAACATCAAGATACATGTAAACTCTGTCCGATTTTGAAAATGTGAAAAAAAGTTCAACCGGATATCTTAAATATTTAATACCATAATGGAAATTAATACGGAAGTTGAATTTTAAAAATGAGTATAGCTGATGCAACTTATGTCATTTCTTTGAACAGCAATGCGAAATTAGGACAAAATCAGATAATATAGAACCGAATATATATATATATATATATATATATATATATATATATATATATATATATATATATATATATATATATATATATATATACATATATATAATTAAAAAGGCATCTTGTAAGCTTATGTTAGAGCTGAAACTCAAAATACTCTCATATTTGTTACTAAGTAACGTACTCCGTTGTAACTTGTATTCACAGATAGGTAAATTTAAGTTCACAAAATATGGGTATTAATCATCTTGCCCACTTAAAATGATAATTGGTGAAGATCATTTAATGCATTCAATGGGTTTCAAACTGTCATTTTCTCTGTGGTGAAAAACATGTGATATTTTGTCAAACAGCTGTAGGGTGGCACATAAAGGGTAATCATTGATGTACAACAAATAGCCTCATTTTGCTCTTATTTGTATTTACCCCCCCCCCCCCCGCCCCACACACACAAACACACATACAAGCTGAGTCTCCTTTAACCAAAAATGCACATATTGCAATCAAACAAGGTCCTAGTTACATTACATTTACTTTCATTAAAATATATAGATTAAAATCCATGTCTAAAATTACAAACACTTGGAAAATGCCAAGCCATTCAATGGTCACTTAAGATCACCTTGACAATGCTGAGTCAAGTTACAGAAATGAAACTTGGACACTGATCAAGTGAAGTAGCAACAAAGGAGCTTTTGAATCCACCATTAGGACAGTAATCTTTAAGTTTCTGTGCACATATCTTACGCCAAAACCGTATTATGTAACATATGTATGGCCATTTACCAGCATGAACAGGCTATTAAAAAATCATGGTCTTTCGCTTTTTAAAGCTTACATGAAAATTCGTATAGATTGCCATAAAAAGCATTTTGTGATTTGATATTTTGATATGTTTCATTGGCATATGTTTATAGCAGGCGGGACAACCATAGAGACGACAACAATGACTGAAAAACCTACAAGCTTCTTGAACAAAAAGCTGAGCACACTTAAACCTAGTGACAGTACCAGTTCCGGTAACTTTTGTTGTGCTGATACTTTCATTGCTATCAGCAATGTATGTACTGTCGGCCTGCATGTCTCATATGTTGAAGAGTCCAGACTGTTACTCACGCCACTCGTTATCACACAAGACATAAATGCATGATTAGGGAACACAGCCACTCGTTATCATACAAGACATTCATGCATGAATAGGTAACCCAGCCTCTCGTTATCATACAAGACATACATGCATGATTAGGTAACACTGCCACTCATTATCATGCGAGACATCCATGCATAATTAGGTTACACTGCCACTTGTTACCATACAAGACATCCATGCATGACTAGGTAACACAGCCACTCGTTCAAGAAATCTGTGCATGATTAGATAACACTGCCACTCGTTATCATACAAGACATCCATGCATGGGTTGGTAACACTGCCACTCGTCACCATACAAGACATCCACCCATGATTAGGTAACACAGCCGCACGTTATCGGACAAAAAATGTATACATGATTAGGTAACACAGCCACTCGTTATCATAAAAGAAACCCATGCATGATTGGATAACACAGCCACTCGTTATCATACAAGACATGCAGGCATGATTAGGTAACACTGCCGCTCGTAACCATACAAGATGTCCATGCATTATTAGGTAACACAGCCGCTCGTTATTATACAAGACATCTATGCATGATTAAGTAGCATTGCCACTCGTTATCACACATGGCATTCATGCATGATTAGGTTACACTGCGACACGTTATCAGACAAGACATCCATGCATGATTAGGTAAGACAGCCACTTGTTATCATACAAAACATCCATGCATGATTAAAGAAGACAGCTACTCGTTATCAGACAAGACATCCATGCATGATTAGGTAACACTGCCACTCGTTACAGTAAAAGAAGTCCACGCATGATTAGATAACACAGCCACTCGGTATCAGACAAGACATCCATGCATGATTAGGTAACACTGCCACTCGTTATCAGAGAGGACATCCATGCATGGTTTGGTAAGGCAGCCACCCGTTATCAGACAATAAATCTATGAATGATTAGGTAAGGCAGCCGATCGTTACCATACAAGATATCCATCCATGATTAATTAAGGCAGCCGCTTGTTATCATGAAAGACATCCATGCATGATTGGGTAACACTGCTACTCGTTATCAGTGCACACAATACCTCGTCAATTCGGACCCTCTTTCAGAGACTTTACAATGTCGCTGACTAGTGGGTCCATTAGTTAACTCTTTGTCAAATGCTCAGTTACAGGTAAAATGGGTCAATATTAGACATAAAATAGGCATATATTACTTCTACCTATCACATTTCTCGATTTACAATATGAATGATGGCCAAAACATTCCACCAGTTTAAAATGTTTCGATCTTTGAAGCCTAATATGATCCTATATTCAAAACGGCAGCCATAGTGTGTATGTATTGCCTGAGTGGTACTCAATTACTCACATAAATTTCAGGTTTTGGAGTTTATTTCGTTGAGACAAAAACCAAGGTTTGTGGTGAGAAAACCAATGAGATAAATTTTAATCCTATCTGGTTTCTACAAGCAGTTAAATGTATAATATGAAATAAATGTGAATCAAATGAGAGTTAGATAACAACAGAAGTAGACAACAAAAAGAAAGCACGTGCACACGTGTGTGTTATGTGAAATTAAATATTCATTGGCTTCCTTTAGTTTTTTTTTTTTCGGAGAACAGATCATTGACTGTTAATGTACACACATAAACCTATCAGTATGACCATTTGTGGAACCGGACATTTTTTCACTGTGCAATCGTGACTTTGGGCCTATATGTTAATTTAATATTGGTAAAAAGTGATAAAGCACCTTATCACTGCAGCCACCACCCCAACCCCCAACCTATCCAGACAAAAAAAAAAAAAAAAAGGAAAAGAGACTGATGCTTTTTATATTTTCAAGTTCTGTGGGTCACATTTGGTCGCTAGAACCTGAATGGGATGGTTTTGTTAAAAATCATATTCAAATTGTCAAGTTGTTTCAAAGTTATGATTATAATATTTTTATCATTTTCTCCTGACACAGTCAGCTGATAGCTTGCGGCATTACCACATTGAGATGCTTGAGATCATGCGTCAGATTTTGCATTTTGGAAAACATATTGCAGAAATATAAGTGTATATGTATGTCTTTTCATTAAATTTTATTATTTTTTGGGAGAAACCACATCGATTTGTGTATAAACGACAATGTTTTCGTATATCGACATGTACATTATATTTACAGGCAAGTATTGCATGTACTCTTATATACGTGCATTGGAAACACTGAATTCAATTCTCAGGAACAGGCAAGATACAAAAGTAATTTTTGGTTTGCTACTATCCATCGAAATGTATATAGCAATACACCCAATGGAAACATATAAAAAGTATATATCTTCGGAAAAGACATGACCCAAAGATTCTAAATTCATTTATTTTTCAAACTTGTCAAAAGTATAAAATGTCAGAACCCTATGAACACACTGAAACAAATGTTTATAAGTTAAAACAAATTGTTTTTTGGACATGATACATATATGACTCAAGAAGACAGACATAGAAGGGAAAAGTGAAGTGTCCATATTCTGAGTTCAATCTGGTCTTGACATTATGGTTATATTGGTATATTTCCAACATTTCCTTTCCAAAAATAACCCGTGTGTGAGTATACAAATACATTGGCTTTATTGGACTGTTAATAACTGTATACACAAGTCAAGCCCCAGTGGCCTTGCCTGATGTCCTGCAAGGGTGTGGGTATTAGGCCTATAAATTTTGGAAAAGAACTAGTGTTTGCAGTTCATGATGAATATTTCTAAGGTAGAGAGGACCGATTTAAAACCACCAGTTGCCTTTTATGGGTGACTCCCTGTCTTAAGTCAGGAATGAAATTTGTTTCTTCACATTGGTATTGGAAGAGAAATGTTGATGCTTTGGCAAGTCTGGAATCTCTTTCTGTCATTGTTGGGTTTGAAATTAATGAATAAGGATCATGATTTTCTGTACTATTTGAAAATTACTTCATTGGCTATGTTGTGCTGTGGGCTTTGTTCTCCGACTCATAGTTATAGTGGAGGTAGAGTCTGTTTATAATGTTTCAGATTCATAAATATCACAAAAACGATGTAGCCTACCTTACTCTTTTGCTGTAAACTTAGCTGACTGACAAGTCGGAAGAACTATAAGGTGATAGGCCTAACAAGTATCTTTTTATTTTTGGCAGAAGTAATGAAATTTGTGTTTGGTTGGTTAGGCCTATACATTTTGGAAAAGAACTAGCGTTTGCAGTTCATGATGAATATTTCTAAGGTTGAGAGGACCGGTTTAAAACCACCAGTTGCCTTTTATGGGTGACTGCCTGTCTCAAGTCAGGAATGAAATTTGTTTCTTCACATTGGTATTGGAAGAAAAATGTTGATGCTTTGGCAAGTCTGGAATCTCTTTGCTGTCATTGTTGGGTTTGAAATTAATGAATATGGATCATGTTTTTCTGTACTATTACAAAGAAATACACTAGGAAAATGTATATTTTCCTTAAAAACTGCCCACAGAAACCAGGGATACACTTTGCTTGATAACAGTTGAAAAGAAAGTTTTTCAGTCACACTTAGTGGTTTACATACTTAAAATCTGACATGCTCAGTCAATGGTGGAATAAACATTTTATTCAAATTGATCAAAGTTTGCAGGACTTTCTATTGTTCTTCATGTTCACTCATGCATTTCACGCACATACACTGTACAAAATTTATAAATATTTACATTATTATTTTTCAGTCTATTAATGTTAGCAGAATACCTTTAGTGCCTCACCTGTCCAAAAACACTGCAATCATTTTAACCGCCATTGGTAAGAATATATTAGGAGTGCAACACCTCATCATACAACGGATAAAACATCTGCTGCATTTTGTGATGCTTATTATGTTGGCATTCATGGCACGCTACTGGAATGGAATTAGTTGATAACGCAAAGTAGAATGCAAAGTCAACATTCTCTTTCATGCACCGGACAGTGAAATATACCACTATCGCCTAATGAAATAAGATTTAATTCCCAACAGTTTTGTTAATATTTAAGGCACGTTTAATTGCATAGTTTGTCCTGTTTGTATGTTACAGGCACAGATCAACTTAAGGTGTATTGCAACTTTGACACAGATTTGTGCGGTTTCACCCATCTGAATGGAGCAGGGCTCAAATGGAAGAGGTGAGCTATCTGGTTAAGAGTCGTCGGCTTCAACGTATAACACTCATTTCAACAGTAATGAAAAACAGTTTAAAAGAAGATTTACAGATAGCACCTGAGAAGGTAACATGCTCCCGATCAACAGCGTGTTTGTAACACAAGGGAAATGTCACATAGTAATATAAGGGGCACCAACTGATACTTGTTTTCCGCCAGCTACACTGAATTTCTTGCCTGTTTGTGACATGTGGTAGACTGTTTCAGTTTGACCCCCATCATTCAAATTCTGAGGTACCCATATACACATTTTCTTGTAAATTGTTACCAAAATGCCCCATTTTTGTAAATGTTACATGTCCAAGCCACTTATTTCATCACAGAACATATGGGTAATAAGAACAGTTTCTCACTATTCATCTTGGTCCCAATTCACGCAGAGCTTAAAATCACAATTGTTGAATCAGTCCTCCCTGGTGTTAGTCACAGCAAGTACTATTCTCCAGAATGTAGGTACGAATGACCACTCTGGTATAAGCCTTCTAGCATGTATGATAGCAGTGCTAGTAATCGCATGCTGTACTTACATGGTTGACCGTGGTGTATATTTTCAATTATTTTGTAACTGGAGTCTTCCACTTCTCTCTGAATGCTGTGATCAAACAAGATTAAGATTTAGAAGTACTATCTAACAGCCCCATATCTTAGATGTCCCTACCCATCCCAGTACATCCACTCTTACACTTGAATTTTGGTCATCAGATATGCAATGTGGATAAAGTCAATTACTGTGAATATATTAGCACAAAAGAAGTAATTCATAATGTGGCCAGCATTTGAGACTCTGTTTATTGACTACTCTTACTTTTTGTTAAATATGCGGCCACCAATAGCGGCTCTGCAGGGGCAAGTTTCATTCTTTGAAAAGATCCTCTGACACAAGACAGGAGCAACAAAACACGAGGGCAGCGGTGGGAGTTCTGCCTAAAGCTTATTTAAATATTTACATTTACGAAAATTAATCCCCTTCAAAATAGACTTGTATTTGTGTCGTTTTGTCCTGAACCACTTTTTGGTAGTTGTTACCCTATTCCACAGCACCAACTATTTACTCTCCATATGCTAGCCTGTCACTGTCTAACCTATGTATATATATATATATATATATATATATATATATATATATATATATATATATATATATATATATATATATGTATGTATATATGGAAGTACTATTTCCATTATTGCATATGTTCTACTGTAGAATTTTGAAATAGGCTGCAGTACCCCAAATAAATAGAAATGGTCTTCAGGGGTGAACTCCTCAGACTATGTTTTGGAGTCTATATCCATAACTGTCTCCCTGAGTAGAAACCCCTTGCCTGCGCTAAATAATCACCGAAGACAACGCAGATAATAATGAAAAAATATATATGAACGTATCAAATGATGCTCTAGCTAAATCAGTGCAGTTTTGCTTATAAATGCAGAGTTTCAATATAAATAAAGAATACCTGTCAAACCAAGAATAATTACTAAATTTATATAGTACAAGTTCAGATAAGAAAAAAATCACTTTCCCCTGAATAAGTATGTACCCTTTCTAGCGGGATTGCTTACATTACTTAAACCACCTGACAATGTATCACTGAAGTAGAAACAAAGTGGTGCATTGTATTCAGTCCTAGTGGTCCATGAGCTGAGGGCCCAATTTTGACCAATTGGTACCATCTGAGGGCACCAAACTTAACAATGCTTTTTTGATTGGTGTATGTCTGAGGAACTCAAAACAGCATGATGGACTTTTCTGCGGCACAGCTTTTAGTCAGTATATGCAATTTAATAAATGTATGTTATTTTGCACAAAAGATGATAAAAATTCTGCATAGTGATTCGTTTGATGAGTATACATGTCACAAGGCAAAAGGTAACAAGATTTTAATCACAGTTTGTTAATTGAAATGGAAACTTGAGGAAATGGAGGTGCTAATCAATTTTAATAAATGTGCAAAGACTGCTAATCATTGCTAATCAATATAGATTTATAATAGTGAAAGTGCTAAACATTGTAGAATAAGGTAACTTGAACAGGTCAATATATGCCTCATCCAAACAACTGCTAATCAACGTTGAGGAACTTTCATACACTGCTAAACAATGCTAATCAATATTTATTCATGGTAAGGAAAGTGTCAATCAATAAGACAGTCTCCCTGTTTGGAGAAGTTGGAACCCATTGACAAGCTACGGTTTCCCATATGCCAAAAAATGTATACCGTGATGTACATATATTGTTTTTACTGTCACTATATATCTAATTTACACAACACATATTAGCATATCACAATAGAAACCATCTTTTGGCCAAATTGAATTGTAAATTTGAACTTATAAAATCAATTAGATGCAGGTTGTTGAAATGAATGTAGATTAATCTTGATTGTAAATATTACAAAACCAAAATATTATATACTATAGCTGTAGGTTCATTGTATGGACATGACATCAGAATTAAAGGACAAATAACATTTATCAATGTTTAACCAATGTATGGAACCCTTTAGAAACAACAGACAAGCAACTTTTGCAATGGTAGCTGGGAATGAAAACCGAAAAAACGTAGACTTCCCGACATACAATAGATTTCAAGTATTTCAACCTAGACATGACGCAGACCTATTGGACAGACAAAACCAGAGGTCAGAGATATGAACTAGGCCTAAATGTAGAAAATGAAGAAGAGATTTCTTTTTTAAAAAGAGAACCACTCTCAAATACACGATGGCACCCTCTGCAAGAGCAAAAAGGCTACACAAATGAAAGAGGAAAAAGACAACAAACAAACCAGCGACAATCAAGAGAAGCAAGAGTCATCTACCAAAAAGTACATAGATACAACAGATGGAGAGAAAGAGTGCAACAATATCCCAAAGAGCAGGTGCCAAGAAGACATTAACTATAAAATACGGCTATTGTTAAAATTATAAACTTATCAAGCAAACAATTGACACAAGGACAAGTAAAGTTGCTGAAAAAGGGATTGAAATTCACACCGACACCACGAAAAGACTGAAGAACAAGTGTGTGATATTTTAAAATTTTGTCGTACATTACGTCTGAAAGAATTTTTCCACAATATAGACAAGGAATGGGATGAATCATTGGGCAAAGTAAAAAGTTCTTTCACCCCTCCTAAAAGTCAAAATGAGACATAAGAAAAATGTATTGACAGACTGAAACAAATTGCACGCTCTCTCCACAAAGTACCTTCACCCACCAAAAAAAATAATTCAACTAAAGAGGAGCTACAAGCTATGAATGAATTGCAAACTGACAATTCTATCATAATTCAGGAAGCAGACAAGGATGGAGCAGTTGTCATTATGGACACCAATTATTATGCTGAAAAGATAAAATCATTACTTAATGATGAACAATTTTATGAGCGATGCAAACCAGACAGAGAAAATAAAGTGAGTGATAAATTAAGAAAATTTATTGACAAATATCGTAACATCTTAACAACGAAATAAAAAAAAATATCTGCATGGTTTGCAGTTAAGAACAAGTAATTTAAACGGCTTACCAAAAGTTGATATTATCAAAAAAAGCTATAAATGAACAAGATGGTATATATGTGCACATTATTTGAACTACAGATTTAAAATTCCGACCAATCGCCGCAGGACCTGTATGCAATACGAGTAGGCTCAGTGAACTCATAAACAAAATTTTAAAACCGTACTTATTACATGTCGACAGCTACGTGGGTGACAATATCGACTTCATCAATAAAATATCAAGAGAGCAAGTCAAATATCGGTTTTTAGTCAGTTTTGATGTGATTAATTTATGTAGTAACATACCTCATGAGCTAGGAAAGAGTGCGATTGAATACTGGCTGAACAAATATCCTGACACAAAAATCAACGTTTCACAAGAGAACTAAATGTGCACTAACTTATGCTTAGTCTTGGATATCTAGAAGTTTTATTATACGAAAAACTTGGACATACATCCGAATCCTTCGCCATGTTTTTTAAAAAGGAACTGGAAACGTTTTCTAAATGACCGTTATATCATGTGGACAAAGTGGCTGTCAGATTTACACGATTTTCACCAGCTTTTAAATCAGCTTGAACCAAGTATTCAATATGAAATGAAATATAGTCATTGTGAATCAAAATGTTTAGACTTGAAAGTTCTTCAAAATGATGGAATGATTCATTGAATATATACTACAAGAATACAGATACTCATCAGTATGTGCCATTCAATTCATGTCACCCACGGCACACTCAGACAAATATCCCATATAATGAAGCAAGAAGGATCTGTACAATTGTAGAAAATACAAATAGAAAAGCAACGCGTCTGGATGAACTGGGAAATTTTCTGAAAGCCAGGGACTACCCAGATTCACTCATTTCAGTGGGTATCCAGCGAGCTTTAAGTGTAACACAAGAATCATAAAGAAAGGACCGCAAAAATCACAAGGGGGGACGACAAATATCTGGTCATGACCATAAGATACAATCCTGACAATCCAGTGATAATACCACAAATTCGTGAAACCATTAAAATCTTGGAAATGGATCCCTCACTTGCAGAAATATTTTTGAAAAAGAATCTTATTTCAAGCTAAAGACATCTTCGTAATTTAAAACAAATTCTTACGAGAGCAAACTTTGAATCAAGGGACAGTCAAGGCGGGAGCAAAAAATGTGGTCTTCCTCGTTGTAACAATCGTATAACATGATAGTTACTAACACAATTTCGCTGGACACAACAAGAAAGCTACCAAACTTTCAAATTAGAACAGAAATAGACTGTTTGAATAAACATTTGATTTATGCGATTGTCTGTAGAGGATGCAATGAAGTATAGGACTATAATTTTATGGAATTTCTTGTCCCATGGCCAGAAATCATTTATTTTTGCATCCTAATATGTCCTTCATATTTTTTTTCTGATCTGTGATGTCTATACTACATCTCTCAATTTAAAATTTCACAATATTATATCAATTTTATGAAGTATATCAATTTACAGTACCATGGAATGGTGTTTTATTGAAAAATGGCAATGTCCCATTTTTGATGTTAAAAACCAAATTTCTTTATCGAAATAGCTAATCTTTCATTTATACATACTATTTACTGTAGCCTAATTTGTTACATGGCTGAAAGGTGGATAAATGTGAAAAATTGCTCTTAAACATGTTCAAATGACGTCACAGAGTCTGTCCCATGGGTCTGTCACCTACGTGACAAAAATGACAAAAAGCTTGGAAATAACTGGTTTGAAGGATAAGTGTCCAACTGCTGTCACCTACATCTCATTCCCTTTCCTTGGCCATACCAAATGCAAGATATTCCATGCTGCTGGATTCCAAATGTAGTTTAAAAATTGCTCATGAATATATAAATTTGAGGTAGTTATTTTTTAAAGTGTCAACAAAGTGACAAGCTTTATTCAGATACTTGGAAAGAGCGTATCAGGGCCAATACGTCTGTGAATGTGGTTCATAGAAAGGTTTAATCAGATGCGGTTGGGTAATATTATAGGAACTTGCCATGCCACTGCAGCCAGAAAACCGTAAAAATGTCACCTACTTGACGGTCACCTCAGTGACGTCACCATGTCTCGGAGGTGACCTGTGTGTGTGACATAAGTGACAAATTCTGATAAAGGATAATGTAATACTTGATCTACAAGCCGAGCGCAGCAAACCTCCCCCCTTAAAAAATCCAATCAATGTGGGTATAATAATGGCTTTTTTCTTAGCCATGTGGATTCATTTAGTATTTATAGGTTGCATGAAGTTCACTGTGCCAGCTGTTAACTGGATACAAACATAATATGTATATTTCACGTATAATTATAATGTAGTGCCATCTATAACAAAACAGGATTGACCATATACAGCATTTGGGGGCCGTTTGGCTATAAAATTTTAAAATTGTAATAACGGGCTCCAGCTGGACTTCTGGATAGTCCATCATGCATTTTTGTTATACCGTAAGGTGTACCAACGCAGGTATAAAGGTTTCGTTTGGTGCCCTCAGATGGTACCAATTTTCAGTCTGGCTCCTGGACTATAGTGATTGTACAATTAAAAGCTGCAGCTAGACAACCTGTGCAAACTAAGGGAAATCCTAACAAGTACTGACCAATGGACATCCAGCTCCGGAAATATAATACAAACCTATAATGACACCTACTGCTCACTGTGGAAGTTTCTAAACCATAAAGCTGTACTTCGCTACCAACCTGGCGCTAATGTTTCAACATAAGGGGTCAAGTTTGTGACATTTGAGTGAATACTGTCAAATTTGAATATTTTTGACATTGAGTAAATGTGCACTTAGGCATATCGGAAAAGAGAAAAACCCATTAACATTTAAGTTAAAATCATGTTATTAAAACACAATTTCTCTCAACCAGATATTAAGTACATTTAGGTAAACTTGTATATCTCTTGTTGAAAAAGTGATGTGTGCACAATTTAGTCCAAAGAAACAAATGTACACAATGTGTTGTAATTGTACATAAGTTAGTCAAAAGCACCTTCTCTACATGGAAGGTGGCATGTAAAAACAACTTAGCCAAAAAAACATCTTAATACAATATTTTCTATATGTAGACGTATCAGTCAAAAGAACATTCTTCACATAATATGCTTCTGTGTATAATGATGTAGCTCAAAAGCATTCTTCACGCCATATACTGCATGTGTACACAGATCAGTCAAAATGAGAAAGAAACTTCATAGTGTCTTTAAACAGGGAATGCAGGAGGGCGTGGACTTCAATGTTTAAGCAGTCATATAATATATATATATATATAGAGAGAGAGAGAGAGAGAGAGAGAGAGAGAGAGTTTTAAACAAATGTTGTATCAGCACGGCATGAAACACAAATTAGTTTGAATCCCAGAAATTCTGTCTAGACAATCTATGTATTATAATAATGCTGCAAATAAGCACACAGTACCATTCAAAAAGTATCAGGTATCCAAAGACGTTCCAAATATCAAATTACCGCACACAAATGTGCCATGATGTACGGCAGTAACACAAAACTTTTTCTCTCATGATGCACCTATAAGGGCAAAGCAGTATCGGTCATAGTGTACGGCAAAAAGACTAATCCAGTCGTCATAGCATGGTGGTTAGGCAACGCACTGTCTGTCATGGTGTACGGTAGGGACACAAGGCACTATCCATCACGTGGTACGGTAGAGAGACAAAATACTGTCCGTCACGAGGTACGATAGAGAGACCAAGTACTGTCCGTCACGTGGTACGGTAGGGAGACAAAGAACAGTCCGTCACGTGGTCCGGTAGAGAGACAAAGTACTGTCCGTCATGTGGTACGGTAGAGAGACACAGCACTATCCATCTTGTGTTGTGGTAGTGATACAAAGTACTGTTCGCCATGTGGTACGGTCATGAGACAAAGCGCTATCCACCATGTGGTATGGTAGAGAGATACAGCAATATCCATCATGTGGTGTGATATTGACACCAAGGACTATCAACCATGTGGTATGCTTCTGAGACAAAGCACTATCCGTTATGTCGTAAGGGAGTGAGGCAAATCATTAGGCGTCAGGTGGTATGGTAGTAGATAGATCAACTACATGTATGGACAGGTCGTATACATGTATGGATAGGATGAACGTAAGAATTAAAGTATTGGCTTGTTCCACATCAGTACTCATAAGAGTACTCCGTACTTTCATTTTTTGGAACAGGCCATGCATTATATATATATATATATATATATATATATATATACATATATATATATATGTATATATGTATATATATATATATATATATATATATATATATATATATATATATATATATATATATATATATATATATATATATATATATATATATATATAATGTATACCATTGGGCGGACCAGTGCCAAAATGGCGGTGTTAAGGGACCAAATAAATTCCTGTACAATTGGTCTAATCCCAATTAATAATCTTAAATATAACCATGTTTGTGTCCAATTAACTGTGTATCAGATATATATGAAGCATATTTTTACAGTATTAGGGTGACCCATATACAAATACATATAAGCACAAAAGTGACCAGATTTAGGGGTACAAGTGTTTGGTCCACTCGGTTCTGCGGTATGCCTAAGTCTTATATACTATGTACACATTGATCCCCCCTCCCATTTCTGAATTAGTATATATATATATATATATATATATATATATATATATATATATATATATATATATATATATATATATACATATATAAAATATATGCACCAAAGTATTATCAAACGTGTATAGATAGTATTAATTTTTCACCTATTTATTACAGACACATTAATGGGACACCGTCAATAGGTACTGGACCTAGTCGTGATCATACCACTGGAACAGGTAAAAAATATGTTGCTTTACAATATGGAGGAACATATTCAGTGTTTTCATAGTTTTTTAGCTGTTATGATTTGTTCAATATCAGTTCAATCCGGATAAAGCTTAATGCTAGATCACACACAAATTTTGTATTAATTTTTAATAGAAATACACGACTGGTCAGAAAGACAGTTAGGATTCAATAATACATTCATTTCTATGAATACTTCGTATTTGAGTGAAAATAGGGTTCTAAGTTGGCTTTGACAAGGCAGTACAATGATACCTTTTGTGTCTTTTTGTTTGTTTTTGATTTTACTCAACATAATTGCGATGCCTCGCTGCAGTTGAAGATCAAACGGATTTTTGTTGTTTAATGCTTGGCCTTTGTTGTGGGGCCACTCGACCACTATAATTGCCTCCCCTACCGTAATACGATAAATAACAACATGGGTACTAAGAACAATACTGATATTTATTTTATTGGGAAAAAAAACATATTTTTAAGGGGGCCACCAGTCGGACACGGTTAAGTAATTGTTCCACAGTGTATCCAACTGATGTAACAATAAAATGTCCCAGTATAGAAAAAACGTTTGCGCATAACTGAAGTAGAAATAAATTGGGATATCATATTCAGTCCCAGTGATTGAAAAATAAACAGTTGTAGCTAGACCACCTGTACAAACCAAGGGAAATTCTAACAAGTACTGTGACAATGGACATCCTGGACCAGAAATGTAAAACAAACCCCATTATGACATCTACTCCTCACTTTGAAAGCCTCCAAATGTGCATTTAGGCATGCGATGAAAGCAGGAGTCATTAGCTTTTATATCAAAAACATGTTGTCAAAACAAAATTTTTCTAAACATGATTTTAAGTACAATTAGGGAAACTGTTAACAGTCGTCGGCCACTGCTCGCTACCATTAGCCCCAGGGATTTAACCTGACAGAAAACATGTAAGCCTGAAATGTCTGAATATGAATACTAAAACAGAATGATGCCAAAAGATAAAATTTAAGTAGCAAAACAGGCAAGTCTAAAATTATTGTAGCCAATCTGTCTAATAATCTTGGATATTAACAACAATATTTGTAGGGTAAGTCAGAAAACAATAAAAGACATTAGTATTTAAGTCAAGAGAATGCAATAAAAATATAATGTATCTTAACCAGATTTCAAGTACAATTAGGTAAGCTTGTATTTGTCGTGGGTAGCTGGTTGCTACCTATAGCCCCTAGGTGTTTGCTATCTTACTAAGCAACTCTAAATATGAAGAAAATGGAATTAAGGTAAGCTTTAACACATATAACATTCGAATCAACTTGTGTCCAAATACAATTCCAATGTTGCTCTTAATAAATACAATTCTGGTATTTGTTATCTATTTATGGACTTTTATAAGGATCCGAATATTTTGGAGGAATGATGGAGATGATACTTACAACAAGTACTTTTGTGTGAAGAAGCTAATTTGGACAATGAATGAAAAAGGGACACGAGTCTTTATTACGTATGTTCTTCAACCGCCTCATGAAACACCTTCCTGCACCATTTATCTTCTCCTGTCTCTTGCAAGTAGCCACAAGCGCTCAACTTTGCCTTTGCTGATATATCGAACATTCAACCAGTCAAGGTCATCTAATACTGCTCCTTCTTCTGCACATGGTGGGGACCCAGCATCCATTTGCCTATCTGTGTCTGTGCTCATTCTAAGCTTTCCGAATCATTCTCACCCGGTGATACTACATCTAATCAATATAGCGTGCCTGGGACTGCTACCTTCTACCAAAGCACCTTACCTGCGAATGCTTTATTGAAAATATTTTCTGCTGTCACTTTAACCATGCCTTTTGTTCTATTGGGCTTCTGTTTGATTTATCAACATAGTATCAGAACATCCCTTTACCTATACTTTAACACTTACACAAAAATATTCATAATCATCTGCCTCTTCTATTTTAGTGACTTTCTCGTACCCTTCCTGGCACCTGAAACTTTCCAACCTTCCACTTTTCTCCCTACCTCTGCTACATACACAGAATCTTGACCTTCCTCTTTTTTCACTGTACCTCAGCCTCCATTCCTTCCATAGTCCCCTGCTAGTCTGAGTCAAATTTAGAATCCCTTTATCCAGTCAGCTATAAGAATAATGTCATTTGCTAATACCAAACCTGGTATTTTCTCTTTTTTTCCCACCATAATACCTTTGCTGTTCTCTACCAACTTTTTCCCAACTCACACACATACAAAGGAAACAGTATTGGGGATAGAACACAGCCTTGCTTTAAGCCAGTTCACAGCTCGTCTCCCTCTACTTTTATCGCTCCCAGATTCACCATATACTTTACATCTGCATACATAGGTTTAGACACTTTTAAGAGTGTGCCCCACAACCTAAGCCTTCCACTTGTTCCCACAATTCATCTTTCCATACACTATCATATGCTTTTCAAATATCAAAATATAGCCTATGCACCTTTCACATCCTCTTTCGTACCATTCATTATATTCGAGATAAGATAATAACATGATAGACAACTCTTCTGCTTGGCCGGAAACCATTCTAGATCTTCCTGAACATACGGTTTCTTCCAACTGCCCTCACCGGTCTTTTATAAGTCACACATCCAAACTTTTTCCCAATAGTGCCAAACTATTACTATATCTATACTGATCAAGCTACTCAACTGACCCCTTGTTTGGGACGTAAATTATCCTCAGTTCTCTCCATTCCCTTGTGATTACCTATTCTCAAATACTTGCTTACAGACACAGCACACGCTTTCCAACGATTCCTGGTCCCGTCTACCCTGGCCAACTTCAGACCTGACTATTGGCGGTTTTCATCCACCTGCTGTGGATCGTTCATGTCTTCCCATTGCTCTTGTAGAACTTTCGTTATCTCCTTCTACTACTCTCCCTATTAGTCATTTACTTCATTGGAACTTATTGGTTGTGTAAAAGCAATGTATTGCCTGTGCAAATGTCCAAATCCATCTGGTATAATATTTCGTAACTCC